>NW_026847438.1:3546106-3659921 GCF_025583915.1 Anolis sagrei ordinatus | reverse complement strand
ATTGTGGGGCAAGTTAAGAAGCATTTGGGTTGTTGTAGGGTTTTTTTCGGGCTATATGGCCATGGTCTAGAGGCATTCTCTCCTGACGTTTCGCCTGCATCTATGGCAAGCATCCTCAGAGGTAGTGAGGTCTGTTGGAACTAGGAAAGTGGGTTTATATATCTGTGGATCGACCAGGGCGAGACAAAGGACCCCCGTCTGCTGGAGCTAGGCGCGAATGCCTCAACCGACCACCCTGACCAACATACAATTGCCTGACCATTGAAACGTCAGGAGAGAATGCCTGTAGACCATGGCCATATAGCCCGAAAAAACCTACAACAACCCAGTGATTCCAGCCATGAAAGCCTTCGACAATACGTTAAGAAGCATTTGTTTAATCTGTTGAAGATCCAAAAAGTGTTTGTTGCTTTATTGAAGACCTAAGCAATAATAAAGAATTTTGTTAAACATTTCAAGCCTATAAGTGTATGGGAAAATCCTTGAAGGCCTCTCACCCATGGCACCCCGGCTTCCCGCTGGGCACAAAGAGAACGTCCTGTTTAAAAAATCAATTATTACAAGCCCAGCGCGTGGCAGCACAAGGTGGCAACTTGGGCCCTCCAGGTGTTTTGGACTTCAACTCCCACCATTCCTAACAGCCGGTAGGAGAAGCTGTTGAAATACACAAGAAGCATGTGGACAATTTCAACAGAAAGGAGGAAACCATGAAAATGAACAAAATCTGGCTACCAGTATTAAAAAACTCTAAAATTACAACAGCACAACAACAGAGAGGAAACAAACAAGGACATCTAATCACCTCTCAACAAAAGATTGCTCCAGGCACTGTCAGGCCATCAAATGCTAATCAGAGTGGTCAGTTGAAACATTCACCCCTAGCTCCAGCATACAAGAGTCCTTTGTCTCACCCTGGTCATTCCACAGATATATAAACCCCTTTTTCCTAGTTCCAACAGACCTCACTACCTCTGAGGATGCTTGCCATAGATGCAGGCGAAACGTCAGGAGAGAATGCCTCTAGACCATGGCCATATAGCCCGAAAAAACCTACAACAACACACGAGAAATGATTCTCTCCCTCCCCACCACCACCTAATTTTGTAATGAGTATTGAAACATTTTTTTCATTGATCGCTCAGGCAAAATAGATTCAATGCTGAGGCATTTTTATCTAACACACGTAAGCTCTGACGCCAAAGCTCTGACACGTCACCTGTCTCGACGTGGAAGGTGAGGGTGTCTACCGCTTCGTCGAAGGGCCTCCCGGAGAAGTTCAGTTTCACGAGGAAATACTGTCCCCGGCGCACAAGCAGCCGTTGGAAACCGGCGTCGGCGGTCCGGTGGTCCTCGTTGTTGTGGTCGCAGAGCAGGTCCCACGTCTCCAAAAGCAGAGCTGCCAAGAGAAGCAGATACTTTGAGAAAGATGATTCCAACATATGGAAAAAGAATGCCAAGCAAAGCCAACCTCCAGTGCCAAGACCAAGTTGGAAGGAGAGATTGGGAGTTGTAAACATCTTTTGATCACAAGGGGAACAAAGATATCACTATCAGCATCATCTGAAACATGTATCATTTCATTTACTCTGTGAATGACAAGTAGAGCTGGGAGTTGTAGTTCTTTAGAACAATGGGGCCTCACCAAACTACAACTCCCATCACACTGAACCATGGCAGTTAAGAATCATCATCAGCAACATCACCATCATCCTCATCATCATTTTATTTCTTACCCACCTCTCTTCACGGCTCGAGGCTGGTTAATACTTTGACCTTCTAGATCCAGATTCATCATTGTTTGAGTCCACAGTGCTCTCTGGATGTAGGTGAACTACAACTCCCAAACTCAAGGTCAATGCCCACCAAACCCTTCCAGTATTTTCTGTTGGTCATGGGTGTTCTGTGTGCCAAGTTTGGTTCAATTCCATCGTTGGTGGAGTTCAGAATGCTCTTAGATTGTAGGTGAACTATAAATCCCAGCAACTACAACTCCCAAATGACCAAATAAAACCTCTCAATTCCACCAGTATTCAAATCTGAGCATGTTGGGTATTTGTGCCAAATTTGGTCCAGTGAATGAAAATACATCCTGCATATCGGATGTTTACATGACGATTCATAACAGGAGCAAAAATACAGTTACGGAAGTAGTAACAAAACAACATGAGGAATTGCATTAAGGGGGTCGTGGCATGAGGAAGGTTGAGAAACACTGCGCTAGGACGCAAAAACGTTCACAGATTGAAAAATTAATGAATTTAAATTCCAGCCTTGCAAAACTCTGGAGAGCAGATTAATATCTATCCTTTGCATAGTGTTAATGCTTTGTGTTGGTGTTAGTTTTATTTGCAGATTGTGTTTGTTTTCGGAATCAATGGTGTTTCGTGCCCATGTATCACATTTAATTTTGTACAAAGGAAATGCCTGAGTATTTAGTATTAAATTTAATATTACAAATATTTCATTTGTATGCAAAGAAACACAAGGGGAGGATTACGCTCCTCCATCTGTTCCTGTCTCCTCCGCCTGCAGAGTTGTGGCATGGCCCCCGTGTCTGTTAGGAAGGCGATGCTTGCTTTGGACCAACCAATGCATCCTGGAGGGAGACCATCTGCTTTTGCAAGGGATCACATTCAGAGCCAATTCGAACAAGGCAACTTGGCATCAAAAGTGCTTTCAGGGAAGGGGGGTGGTTTTCAAGGGCTTCCCAGTCTGTTCTCAAGACCTGGCTGAGCATCACTTCCTATGTTGCAAGTCTAAGAAGATGAACATGAGCCAGAAGTGTGATGCAGCAGCTAAAAAACCAATGCAATTCTAAGCTGCATCAACAGGAGTGGAATGTCAAGATGGGAGTTTCTCAAGAGTGAAATACTCAAGGTGCAGTTGCAAACTGTGCCAACAAAAAGAAAAAAATAGGACAAGTGCAAAGAAGCCAGAATGGATGTCCAAAGAACTTCTAACTGTGCTGAGACACAAAAGAGACATGCACAAGAACTGGAAAAAGGGAGAAATCACCAAAGAAGAATTCAAACAAATAGCCAACACCTGTAGGGAAAAGGTCCGCAAGGCTAAAGCACAAAACGAGCTCAGGCTTGCCAGTGACATTAAAAACAATAAAAAGGGATTCTTTTCGTATGTCGGTAGAAAAAGGAAAAACAAGGAGGCGATTGGGCCTCTTCGAGGAGAAGATGGGGCAATGCTGACAGGGGGTAGGGAAAAGGCAGAATTACTGAATACCTTCTTTGCCTCGGTCTTCTCACAAAAAGAAAGTCATCTCAACCTCAGCAAGATGGAGTGGATGAGGGATTAGAGGACATCCAACCCCAAATTGGGAAACAAGTCGTCCAGGAATACCTGGCCGCTCTAAATGAGTTCAAGTCCCCTTTCAGGGCCAGATCAACTCCACCCAAGAGTATTGAAGGAACTAGCGGAAGTCATTTCGGAACCATTGGCAACCATCTTTGAGAGTTCTTGGAGAACAGGAGAAGTTCCAGCAGATTGGAGGAGGGCCAATGTGGTCCCAATCTTTAAGAAGGGAAAAAAGGATGACCCCAAACAACTACTGTCCAGTCAGCCTCACGTCAATACCAGGCAAGATTCTGGAAAAGATTGTTAAGGAAGTGGTCTGCAAACACTTAGAAACAAATGGATTTATCAGAAACAAGTCATGCCAGACTAATCTGATCTCTTTTTTCGATAGAGTTACAAGCTGGGTAGATGCGGGGAATGCCGTGGATGTAGCGTACCTGGATTTCAGTAAGGCCTTCGACAAGGTCCCTCAAGACCTTCTGGCAAACAAACTAGTCCAATGTGGGCAAGGCAAAACTACAGGTGAGGTGGATCAGTAATTGGTTAAATGGACGAACCCAGAGGGTGCTCACCAATGCTTCCTCTTCATCCTGGAAAGAAGTGACGAGTGGAGTGCCGCAGGGTTCCGTCCTGGGCCCGGTCCTGTTCAACATCTTTATTAATGACTTAGATGAAGGGCTAGAAGGCAGGATCATCAAGTTTGCAGACAACACCAAATTGGGAGGGAGAGCCAAGACTCCAGAGGACAGGAGCAGGATTCAAAACGATCTTGACAGATTAGAGAGATGGGCCAAAACTAACAAAATGAAGTTCAACAGTGACAAATGCAAGATACTCCACTTTGGCAGGAAAAACGAAATGCAAAGATACAGAATGGGGCATGCCTGGCTTGAGAGCAGTACGTGTGAAAAGATCTTGGAGTCCTCATGGACAACAAGTTAAACATGAGACAACAATGTGATGCGGTGGCAAAAAAAAAAAGCCAATGGGATTTTGGCCTGCATCAGTAGGAGCATAGTGCCTAGATCTAGGGAAGTCATGCTACCCCTGTATTCTACCTTGGTTAGACCACACCTGGAATATGTACTGGTGGGTCTGTAGGTGACTGTGGAGCCCTATTCTTGACCTGCATGTTCTTCCGCAGTGAGGGCATTGGTTTCCAGGTGGAAGGTGGTCTCACTTGGGGTTGGCTTGATGCGCCTTGCAAAAGAGAGAGGTTTCCCTCCATTCGTGCCTCTTCAAATTCTGCAGCACTGCTGGTCACAGCTGACCTCCAGCTGGAGCAGTCAAGGGCCAGGATTCCCAGTTCTCAGTGTCTATGCCAGAGTTTTTAAGGTTGGCTTTGAGCCCATCTTTAAATCTCTTTTCCTGTCCACCAACATTCCATTTTCCGTTCTTAAGTTCGGAGTAGAGCAACTGCTTTGGGAGACGGTGGTCGGGCATCCGGACAACTTGGCCGGTCCAGCGGAGTTGATGGCGGAGGAACATCGCTTCAATGCTGGTGGTCTTTGCTTCTTCCAGCACGCTGACGTTTGTCCGCCTGTCTTCCCAAGAGATTTGCAGGATTTTCTGGAGGCAGCGCTGATGGAATCGTTCCAGGAGTTGCATGAGCCAACAATGTGATGTGGCAGCAAAAAAAGCCAATGGGATTTTGGCCTGCATCAATAGAAGCATAGTGTCTAGATCTAGGGAAGCAGCTTAAGGACCTGGGCATGTTTCCCCTGAAGAAGAGAAGGCTGAGAGGAGATATGATAGCCATGTATAAATATGTCAGAGGAAGCCACAGGGAGGAGGAGGGAGCAAGCTTGTTTACTGCTTCCATGGAAATTAGGACAAGGAACAATGGCTTCAAACTCCAAGAGAGGAGATTCCATCTGAACATGAGGAAGAACTTCCTGATTGTGAAAGCCGTTCAGCAGTGGAACTCTCTGCCCCGGAGTGTGGTGGAGGCTCCTTCTTGGGAAGCTTTTAAGCAGAGGCTGGCTGGCCATCTGTCAAGGGTGATTTGAATGCAATATTTCTGCTTCTTGGCAGAGTGGGGTTGGACTGGATGGCCCAGGAGGTCTGTTCCAATTCTTTGATTCTAGGATTCTATGATTCCATCCACACCCAAGTAACGACAGTGGAGACATTACTTTTCATTCAACCCTCATAGTTTGATGAGCTAAAGACATTGCAAAACTATAACTTGCAGATACAGCAATGTCAAACGCCATTCATTTGACAGTGCAGATGATTCTATACAAGTGTGGAAATCACTGGCCAGGGGCTTTCCGCACATTATTAAGTCGGAGCCTATTAAAACACATCCGTTTTGCATCACCAGGGTAAAAAGGACCTTTCCAAAGAGGAATCCGCCCCCTTTATTTGGCACCTCTTTCCACACATTAATCACAGCATTGTTAATTTTTCCGCGACGTGCTTTGCTTCTAACATGAACCGCGTTCAAGTTACCTCTTCACCTTCCTCTGGGAAAAGGAACAAAGCAAAGTTTAAGGGCTCTCAGCACTTGGCTCGGCTTTCCGAAACATCCTTGCCTTAATGCCTTTTTGCACAATTTTTCCGACAGCTGGGACATTTTGCAATGCTAAATTCTCCGCTCTCCAGGGTATATGTATGTATGTATGTATATTAAAAGGCCAGAGCAGGATGATGTTTTCCCCCTAAAACATGAGAAAACACCAAACTAGAAAGTATCTTCTCTTTGGAAGATGGCTTGTATTTCTCCCAGCCAACCTCGAAGTTCCACTTGTGTATTCTGGGATTTGTAGTCCAAACAAAGTACATTTCTGGGCAAAGAATACAAGCGTGAGAATAAAAGGACAATGCAAACACTGAAAGTAGATTTTTTCGGGCTGTATGGCCATGGTCTAGAGGCATTCTCTCCTGACGTTTCGCCTGCATCTATGGCAAGCATCCTCAGAGGTTGTGAGGTCTCAGAGGTTGTGACCTTACAACTTGTGAGGATGTCTTGCCATAGATGCAGGCGAAACGTCAGGAGAGAATGCTTCTAAAACATGGCCATATAGCCCAAAAAAAGCTCCAGCAGACAAGAGTCCTTTGTCCCACCATGGTCATTCCCTTTTTCCTAGTTCCAACAGACCTCACTACCTCTGAGGATGCTTTCCATAGATGCAGGCAAAATGTCAGGAGAGAATGCCTCTGGAACATGGCCATATAGCCTAACATTCCCACCTAGCTCCAGCAGACAAGAGTCCTTTGTCCCACCCTGGTCATGCCACAGCTATATAAACCCTTTTTCCTAGTTCCAACAGACCTCACTCCCTCTGAGGATGCTTGCCATAGATGCAGGCGAAACGTCAGGAGAGAATGCCTCTAGAACATGGCCATACAGCCCGAAAAAACCTACAATAACCCAGTGATTCCGGCCATGAAAGCCTTTGACAATACTGAAAGTAGAGTTTGAAAAGATCACTTTGTTGACTAATATTCCCTGAATCCTCCTGTTGTGTTGGCTTCCAGGGATTCTGGGATTTGTAGTCCTTCTAAGTAATGCCTCTCAGCTCTGCATGAATGCAAAACTAGAAAATATTCCTTTTTGGAAGTTGCTGAGGGATTATGGGATTCAATGCTCTGCAATCCAAGGAAATGCAGTTTTACAAAGCGTTTCGCCCTCTCCGCCAAAGAGCGCCAGTGCCTTTCTAAACTACAACTTCCATAGGTTCTTGTGGGTTTTTTCGGGCTATATGGCCATGTTCTAGAGGCATTTCTCCTGACGTTTCGCCTGCATCTATGGCAAGCATCCTCAGAGGTAGTGAGGTCTGTTGGAATAGGAAAATGGGTTTATATATCTGTGGAATGACTGGGGTAGGGCAAAGAGCTCTTCTCTGCTAGAGCTGGGTGTGAATGTTTCAACTGACCACCTTCATTAGCATTTGAAGGCTTGGCTGAGCCTGGGGGAATCTTTTGTTGAGAGGTGTTAAACAACCAGGCACATCGTAACACCTCTCAACAAAAGATTCCCCCAGGCTCAGCCAGGCCTTCAAATGCTAATGAAGGTGGTCAGTTGAAACATTCACACCCAGCTCTAGCAGAGAAGAGCTCTTTGCCCCACCCCAGTCATTCCACAGATATATAAACCCATTTTCCTAATTCCAACAGACCTCACTACCTCTGAGGATGCTTGCCATAGATGCAGGCGAAACGTCAGGAGAAATGCCTCTAGAACATGGCCATATAGCCCGAAAAAACCCACAAGAACCTAGTGATTCCAGCCATGAAAGCCTTCGACGATACATTACAACTTCCATGATTGCATAGCCTTCAGCCATGGCAGTTAAAGTAGTGTCAGACTTCATTGATCCTCCAGTGTAGATGGGTTGTAGGAGCGAAAACCAGACACTATGGTAGCTTTGATTTGCAGTCAGCGGAGATTACAAATAGCTAATTAGAACCATCTGTCTGATAAGCCAAAGGGAAATGTTTTGTCACTTGTCTGGAATGCCATCCAAGGGGCTGGCGAGGGAGGGAAGGCTTTCGGACCTGGAAGCATCTCCATAAAAGGACCTTTCGAGCAGCCCTGACAATCCCACTTCTTCTCTCTTGCAGTTGCTCTCCCAGCATTCGGGTTGGAATGGGGTCCCTTTTCCTTAATGCATGGTTCCATTATGTTCAAGGGTAGATCTCTCAGTGGATTCCAACCTCTTTTTGAAAAGGGACCACTTGACCAGGGACCATTCTCCAACATCAGTACCAAAAGGGTTACGAATCAGTTTTTGCTCAACTTTATATTTGGTTTGGTTATTTATGGTGCCAATTCAGAAAATTGCATTGGATAGACCACATCAGCTCTAGTTTCTGATACAAACATATGCTATCCAGTAGTCGCCATCCGCTTGCACACAGAAAACCATCTTTAATTATCTAAAGCTGATGTGGTGGTAGTAGTAATGGGTTGTTGTAGGTTTTTCGGGCTGTATGGCCATGTTCTAGAAACATTCTCTCCTGACATTTTGCCTGCATCTATGGCAAGCATCCTTATTTATTTATTTATTTATTTATTTGGCTTCTATACCGCCATTCTCAGCCCAAGGGACGGCCAATTGCAGATGGCCAATTCTCTCACACCAGAAGCAACTTGCAGTTTCT
This sequence comes from Anolis sagrei ordinatus, assembly GCF_025583915.1. Lineage (NCBI taxonomy): Eukaryota > Metazoa > Chordata > Lepidosauria > Squamata > Anolidae > Anolis > Anolis sagrei. The sequence continues at coordinate 3,651,503 of NW_026847438.1, read as the reverse complement.
CAAGTCACTCCTGACATGCCAAAAAAAAAAAAAAAAGAAGCCTGAGGGCAACTCATGGCGGTTTACAAAATGGCACAATTCGATGCCCACAACAGTACAAAAATAGTTTAAACATTAAAAACATTTAACATAGATTAAAAAAATTCATTACAATTAACATCAATAAACATAATAAAAAAACCATAAGTCCTCCGCTTTTCATTAATCAGTCATTGTCCAGTCACATTGTCATAGAATCATAGAATCATAGAATCAAAGAGTTGGAAGAGACCTCCAGTCCAACCCCATTCTGCCAAGAAGCAGGAATATTGCATTCAAATCACCCCTGACAGATGGCCATCCAGCCTCTGTTTAAAAGCTTCCAAAGAAGGAGCCTCCACCACACTCGGGGCAGAGAGTTCCATTGCTGAACGGCTCTCACAGTCAGGAAGTTCTTCCTAATGTTCAGATGGAATCTCCTTTCTTGTAGTTTGAAGCCATTGTTCCGCGTCCTAGTCTCCAGGGAAGCAGAAAACAAGCTTGCTCCCTCCTCCCCGTGGCTTCCTCTCACATATTTATACATGGCTATCATATCTCCTCTCAGCCTTCTCTTCTTCAGGCTAAACATGCCCAGCTCCTTAAGCCGCTCCTCATAGGGCTTGTTCTCCAGACCTTTGGTCATTTTAGTCGCCTCCTCTGGACACATTCCAGCTTGTCAATATCTCTCTTGAATTGTGGTGCCCAGAATTGGACACAATATTCCAGGTGTGGTCTAACCAAAGCAGAATAGAGGGGTAGCATGACTTCCCTAGATCTAGACACTATGCTCCTCTTGATGCAGGCCAAAATCCCATTGGCTTTTTTTGCCGCCACATCACATTGTTGGCTCATGTTTAACTTGTTGTCCACGAGGACTCCAAGATCTTTTTCACACGTACTGCTCTCGAGCCAGGCGTCCCCTTCTGTATCTTTGCATTTCGTTTTTCCTGCCAAAGTGGAGTATCTTGCATTTGTCAAGATACTCCACTTTGGCAGGAAAAACGAAATGCAAAGATACAACCGTTCCGGGATCAGAGGCCTGCTCATATAGCCAAGTTTTAACTTTTTTGCGAAACATTGAGAGGATGGAGGCTGATCTAATGTCCCTGGGGAGGGCATTCCACAACCGAGGGGCCACCGCTGAGAAGGCCCTATCCCTCGTCCCCGCCAATCGAGCCTGTGAAGATGGCAGGGCCGAGAGCAGGGCCTCCCCAGAAGATCTTAAATTCCTAGAGGGTTTGTAAGGAGAGATACGTTCGGTCAGGTAAGCAGGGCCAGAACCGTTTAGGGCTTTATAGGCTAAAGCCAGCACTTTGAATTGTGCTCGGTAGCAAATTGGCAGCCAGTGGAGCTGGCGCAACAGGAGAGTTGTATACTCCCTGGGCGCCTCTCCTGTTAGCAACCTGGCTGCCGCACGCTGGACCATTTGAAGCTTCTGAACAGTCTTCAAAGGCAACCCCATGTAGAGAGCGTTGCAGTAGTCTATACGGGATGTATCCAGAGACTTCCCAAGGAACGGGCACAGCTGGCACACAAGTTTTAATTGTGCAAAAGCTCTCCCGGCCACCACCGAGACCTGGGGTTCCAGACTCAGTGATGAGTCCAGGATTACTCCCAAACTGCGAACCTGCGTCTTCAGGGGGAGTGTGACCCCCATCCAACACAGGTTGTAACCCTATCCCCTGTTTGGCCTTTGGACTTTCCTCAGGGGTTGTGAGGCCTCACATGGACATACAGCCCGAAAAACATGGACATACAGTCCGAAAAAGCTACAACAACTTAGTGATTCTGGTCACGAGAGCCTTCAACAATATTTAGTAGTAATGTTGTGTGGGTAGTCAGCCTCTCCCTTCCTGACATCCCCGTTGCCTTGGCACTATAAGAGGGTTATAAGTGAGACCAATCACTCTCATTGCTGTGTGGTTTCGAAACAATGGTGTAGTAACGGTGAGGCCACGGACCATGTGTTCATTCTTTCAAAGCACTGATGGTCCATGGACCACAGGTTGGGAACCACTGATCTACACAGAGCTGCTATTGGCAGCAAGAGTTGACTAAATGAGGCTATTTGCCATAATGGTCACACTTAGCATCCTAAGTTAGGTGCCATGGCTGGGACCCTGTTGGTGATAGCTATTACACCAGTGGTTCTCAACCTTGCTAATGCCGTGACCCCTTAATGCAGTTCCCTATGTTGTGGTGACCCCCAACCATAATATTGTTTTTGTTGCTACTTGATACCTATCATTTTACTACTGTCATAAATCATAACGTAAATATCCGATATGCAGGATGGATTTTCATTCACTGGACTACATTGAGCACAGATACCCAATATGCCCAAGTGTGAATGCTAGTGGGGTTAGGGGGAGGATTGATTTTGTAATTTGGAAGTTGTAGTTGCTGGGGTTTATAGTTCACCTATAATCAAAGAGCATTCTGAACTCCATCAGCGATGGATTTAAACTGAACTTGACACACAGAACTCCCATGACCAACAGAAAACACTGGAAGGGTTTCGTGGGCATTGACCTTGAGTTTGGGAGTTGTAGTTCACCTACATCCAGAGGAGTGCTGTGGATTCATGCAATGATGGATTTGGACCAAACTTGGCACGAATACTCAATATGCCCAAATGTGAACACCAGTGGAGTCTGGGGAAAATAGACCTTGACATTTGGGAGTTGTAGTTGTTGGGATTTATAGTTCACCTACAATCAAAGAGCATTCTGTACTCGACCAACAATAGGATTGGGTCAGACTTCCCACACAGAATCCCAATGACCAACAGAAAATACTATGTTTTCTGATGGTCTTTGGCGACCTCTTTGACACCCCCTCATGACCCCCTCAGGGGTCCCAACCCCGGGTTGAGAAACACTGTATTACACTATGTGTCATGATTTTTGTTCCTGGGTTATAAATGTCATTTTCTAATTGGTTCTATCATAAAACATGGGGAAAGTTTATTAAATCGCAAAAATCCATTTACTTAAGAAATATCATAGATAGTTCTCTAATTGCCAGGCTCTCTCTCACACAGCTGGAAAGGAGATTCTTGGAATTAAAGGCCATCCATTTATCGCTTTTCAAAGCCATGGACCTGTTCTCTGTGCATGTTTGTTGGCATTCCCCACATCACACCCATGAAAGCTGTAAAAGAAAGCAGGGATGGCTCCATCCAGATATTCTGGTGTGGTTTTTCCTTTGGCTCACAGGAGACGCTGTGTTTGTTAACAGAGCTGGAAAGCAAGGATACACAAACAAAGACAACAAGAAGGTGACTGTCCCCACTGGTAACCTAGAGGTGGGATCAGACACCCAGGAGCAAGAAGAAAGGAAGGTTGTGCTCAGGTCTGAATAAACTTTGAAAAGCCTCTGGCCAGGTTCCTGCTTCACAGTCTACGTTCTGTAAGTTTACAAATTCACTAACCCTGTGAGTGAATTGCAAAGATGTAGGTTGGGCCTGTTTGATCCACCTTGGGTCCTTCTAATATTGTGCCATCGCACCTGAGGGCTATAACTCTTAGTGAAAGAGGCATGGACATGACATCTTTCCCCCAGGGTATTGCTTCTTGCCCTCCTTTAGGAAACTGGAACTCTCAAAGACCCAAACACTGTAGATAACTCAAAATAATTGAGTTTATTGTTCACAAAGAGTTATCTCTTTAAGGCAATAAGCTGGAAGTTTCAAAGGGGTGAAGGAAAATATACATCATAGTCTCTGTTTGTCTTGGATCCAAAGAGTTTGCAGCTGAGGAGCTTTTCCAAGTTTCCTCTTTCCTGGCTGTGAATATCGGAATAATCACAACCCCAATTCCAATAGCCTATATTTTGAAGGCACAAAGCCTTCCTCTGGTGCCAAAGAACTGGTTTGAAGGTGCTTGAGACTTCTCAACGTCATCCAGGTTGGTCTGAACATGAAGCATAAGTCTCAAGGGTAAGTACCTCAGAATTGGTGCTGAGAGGTAACTTAATCAAGGGCTTCCAAGCCAAGTTTCTCTCTCACGTCCATTTGATAGAAAGTTTGATGGTGGAATGGAAAAGGAAACACTGCCTGCTCTCTAGGAAGAGGTGGGGTCAAACAATTGAGCATCAGATGGATGTGAGAGAGAGACTTGGCTCTGAAGCCCCTGATTAAGTTACCTCTCAGCACCAATTCTGAGGTTCTTACCCTTGAGACTTATGCTTCATGTTCAGATCAACCTGGACGACGTTGAGAAGCCTCAAGCGCCTTCAAACCAGTTCTTTGGCACCAGAGGAAGGCTTTTTGTCACAAACCCGGCTACGTTATCAGGAGCACCATTTAAACAAACAGAAATGAGCCCGCCAATGTCAAGAGCACAATATCAGAGAAGCCAAATCTTGGAGTCCTTGGAAGTCAAGCTGGAATAACGACGTCAGGTCCAAAGTCAGAAGCACGAAGTACAAACAAAAGCAGAGACGTGTGAGCCAATGCTGACTGGGAACCAATGTCCAAGTAGCCAAAGTCGACATTCTTTGAAGTCAAACCAGCAAAGTGAAGAGTCAGGAAAGGAACAAATGGGAGTTGGACTCGAGCCAGATAACAGCATTGTCTGCAGCAAAGTGGAGTCCATGACATGTGAGTGTGGAGAAGAGCAAACCACTGACCACCTGCTGCAATGCAACCTGATCCCCACCACATGCACAATGGAGGACCTTCTTGCGGCAACACCAGAGGCACCCCAAGTGGCCAGCTACTGCTCAAAGGACATTTAATCAACTAGCAAGCTTGCAAACTTTGTGTTTTGTTTGTTTTGTTTGTTTGTTTAAAAATGCAATACAACTGTTTGGCTTGCTCCTGACACGATAAATAAATAAATGCCAAGATTTCAAGTTTGTTTGTGTTTTTAAATCTATCTATCTATATATATAAATGCTCTGTGCATAATGAGTACCTTAAAAACAAAAGAACCAATGAACGAAATCACACCAAATTTGGCAACAAAACGTCTCACAACACAAGGAGTGAACATCACTCAAAAATTATGATTTTGTCATTTGGGAGTTGTAGTTGCTGGGATTTATAGTTCACCTACAATCAAAGAGCATTCTGAACTCCATCAACGATGGAATTGAACCAAACTTGGCACACAGAACTCCCATGACCAACAGAAAATACTGGAAGGGTTTGGTGGGCATTGACCTTGAGTTTGGGAGTTGTAGTTCACCTACATCCAGGGAGCACTGGACTCAAACAATGATGGATCTGGACCAAACTTGGCACAAATACTCAATATGCCCAAATGTGAACACTAATGGAGTTTGGGGAAAATAGACCTTGACATTCGGGAGTTGTAGTTCTGGGATTCACAGTTCACCTACAATCAAAGAGCATTCTGAACCCCACAGACAACAGAATTGGGGCAAACTTCCCACACAGAACCCCCATGACCAACAGAAAATACTTAAGGCCATCCAGTCCAACTCCCTTCACCAGGGCAAGAAAACGTAATCAAAGTCCTCCTGACAAAGAGCCATCCAGCCATAGATAGATATAGATAGATATGATTCACACACAGAGAGATATAGTATCATAGATTTGAAAGGGACCCCTAAAGAAGGACAATTATATGTTGCATGTTCCAGAGTAGGCAAACCAGACACTCTCCACATCAACACTGACAAAGAAACAGCAAGAAATACTGTTTACCCACAAGCATAAAGAAATTACATATATTAGAAATCAACACTTTCTCATTACTTTATTTTCCAGATCAACAGACTGGGTCTCAGCAACGCGTGGCAGGGGACAGCTAGTACATTATAATTATATCCTCAATTCGCTTTCGACACAATACATAAATAAATCCTGGAAATTGTGATCTGGTGAGATATTAGCACTCCTTTGACGTTGGAAAACTGCAACTCCCAACCATTAAAATGCTATCAAACTGCATTCATTCTTTAGTGAAGATGCACCCGATGTCAAGACTCACAAACCAATGCAAAAATGGAAATCATCCTGGAAAACCGTTCAGGAATCTCTCCTGCTGCCCTTTCTTTCTTTCCTCCATCTCTTTATCTCCTCCATCGCTCTCCTGAAGATGAGAATTCATTGCTAATTCCTGACATGTCTGCATCCTTGTGAACAGGAAGGGCATGGTCTTATCAGGGACCTCGCATATGTCTTAATCCCGCTTCCTTGGCTTTGCCTTTGTTCAGAGAAGCCTTTATCTCCGCTTGAGGTGCCCTTCAAACGTTGGCTTGCTACAACCCTTGCAAGATATTGAGAGCCATTTCAGACTTAAGCCCAAACCTCTGTCTGAAAGCCTCCTTGCAGACTTTCTCTCCTTTTGTTTGTTTGTTTAGACCAGTGTTTCTCAACCTTCCATGACCAACATAAAATACTGGAAGGGTTTGGTGGGCATTGATTTTGAGTTTGGGAGTTTTAGTTCATCTACATCCAGAGAGCACTGTGGACTCAAACAATGATGCATCTGGACCAAACTTGGCATGAATACTCAATGTGTCCAAATGTGAACACTGGTGGAGTTTGGGGCAAATAGACCGTGACATTTGGCAGTTGTAGTTGCTGGGATTTATAGTTAACCTACAATCAAAGAGCATTCTGAACCACACCATGAATACTCATGCCAAGTTTGAACACTGTCCAAATGTCCAAATGTGAACACTGGTGGAATTTGGGGAAAATAGACATTTGGGAGTTGCAATTGCTGGGATTTATAGTTCACCTACAATCAAAGAGCATTCTGAACTCCACCAACGATGGAATTGAACCAAATTTGGCACACAGAACTCCCATGACCAACAGAACACACTGGAAGGGTCTGGTGGGCATTTATTTTGAGTTTGGGACTTGTAGTTCACCTACATCCAGAGAGCACTGTGGTCTCAAACAATTGTGCATCTGGACCAAACTTGACATGAATATTCAATATGTCCAAATGTGAACACTGGTGGAATTTGGGGGAAATAGACCATGACATTTGGGAGCTGTAGTTGCTGGGCTTTATAATTCGTCTACAACCAAAGAGCATTCTGAACCCCACCAACAATGGAATTGAACCAGACTTGGTACACAGAACCCCCATGCCTTGAAGGAACTCGCTGGCATGAGCCTCCCTCCAAACTCACACAACTTTTCTCACCGACACATAAACACCATGCTGCCATGCTATCAAGATGCCAGGGCTCTGCCTTATTCGGGTAGAGATGAACCAAACAAATACCCAGTTTGTGTTAAACAGTTTAATCAAAACAGCACTTATTTTCTGGCATTCTGAATCCCACCAACAATAGAACTGGGCCAAACTTCCCACGTAGAATCCCCCATGACCAACAGAAAATATTGTTTTCTGATGGTCTTAGGTGACTTGGTCCTGATCCTCAGGTTGAGAAATGTTGGTTCAGATGGAGGATACAAAGATGAATGAGAAGGACACAAAGTTTGCAAAAACCATTAGAATTTAGACGAGAAGAAAAAGTTGGGCTGGTGGGCACACTTTGGCCCTCCAGGTGTTTTGGACTTCAACTCCCACAATTCCTAACAGCCTACCGGCTGTTAGGAATTGTGGGAGTTGAAGTCCAAAACATCTGGAGGGCTGAAGGTTTGGACAACTGAGCAATCAAACAAGGAGCGCTTCTTCTAACCAGCTCATTTCGGAAGGAAGATCTGCTATTTATAGAGCGAGAGAGTAAGTTAGTGACACATGCTCGCTCTAGTCTTGAGTTTCATCCACATGTTTTAGAGGATCACATTGCCATAATTGTATTCCAGCCAAGCCTAATGCATTCAGAGAGAGAAAGCCCGGTCTAATTAGCCAAAGGATCCCTGCAAAGTCTTCTCCTATATTACCTTCAGCCATGCTGTTTCCCACTGGAAAGACTGGAGTCCCTTCTGTTCCTCTGGCTTCCTTTGCCTTTCCGCTGACAGCTCAGCTCTGGAAACTTACCTCCTGAGCTTTGGATCCATATATATATATAGCCCTCCAAAGCACACACCCCTCCGCTGTCACAATAAGGCAATGTGGGGCGGAGGAGGGAAAGAGAAACAGCAAAGGCTTTCCAGGAAAAATCAAGTGTGTGCTTCACTTTGACAAAACTGGAAGCAAAATGTATTTACAGGAGCCGGGCGGTGAATGACACACCGCTATGCAAGGCCGGGGAGGTTTGGGGTTGGCGAAAGAGCCCCACCTAGCTGGCATCTCAGCATCTCAGCCTCATACATACTGCCCGGCCATTTCATTTTCTTCTTACAGTCTTCACAGTCCAATGTTTACTTGGAGGCCTCAGGGTTGCGTGCAGTCTCATGAATTGAAAGCAGTGTCAATTAGATTCTTAAAAACCTAGAGTTGGAAGAGACCTCATGGGCCATCCAGTCCAACCCTATTCTGCCAAGAAGCAGGAAAATTGCATCCAAAGCACCCCCGACAGATGGCCATCCAGCCTCTGTTTAAAAGCCTCCAAAGAAAGCGCCTCTACCGGGGCAGAGAGTTCCACTGCTGAACAGCTCTCACTGTCAGGAAGTTCTTCCTAATGTTCAGGTGGAATCTCCTTTCTTGATCAGCCCCTACACTAGAAACCTTTAAAAAGGACCTTAAAACCTGGCTCTTCTATTGCGCCTTTGGTGAGTAGGTGCACAACATGATACTACTGCTCCCCTCATAGAATCATAGAATCAAAGAGTTGGAAGAGACCTCATGGCCATCCAGTCCAACCCCATTCTGCCAAGAAGCAGGAATATTGCATTCAAATCACCCCCGACAGATGGCCATCCAGCCTCTGTTTAAAAGCCTCCAAAAAAAGAGCCTCCACCACACTACGAGGCAGAAAGTTCCACTGCTGAACAGCTCTCTCTCACAGTCAGGAAGTTTTCCTCATGTTCTACCTTTCTTGTAGTTTGAAGCTATTGTTATGAGTCCTAGTCTCCAGGGCAGCAGAAAACAAGCTTGTTCCCTCCTCCCTAAGCCGCTTCTTATTAGGATAGGGGTCCTCAAACTAAGGTCCTGGGGTTGGATACGGCCCTCCAAGGTCATTTACCCGGCCCTCACTCAGGGTCAACCTAAGTCTGAAACGACTTGAAAGCACACAACAACAATCCTATCTCATCAGCCAAAAGCAGGCCCACACTTCCCATTGAAATACTAATAAGTTTATATTTGTTAAAATTGTTCTTCATTTTAATTATTGTATTTTTTTAAGTGTTTTGCACTACAAATAAGATATGTGCAGTGTGCATAGGAATTCATTCATATGTTTTCAAATTATAATCCGGCCCTCCAACAGTTTGAGAGACTGTGACCTGGCCCTCTGTTTAAAATGTCTGAGGACCCCTGTCATAGGGCTTGTTCTCCAGACCCTTGATCATTTGAGTAGCCCTCCTCTGGACACATTCCAGCCTGTCAATCTCTCTCTTCAATTGTGGTGCCCAGAATTGGACACAGTGGGATTCCAGGTGTGGTCTGACCAAGGCAGAATAGAGCGTGGGTAGCATGACTTCCCTAGATCTAGACAGTAGACCCCTATTAATGCTGGCCAAAATCCCATTGGCTTTTTTCCCCCACAGCATGACATTGTTGGCTCATGTTTAACTTGTTGTCCATGAGGACTCCAAGATCTTTTTCACACGTATTGCTCTCGTGCCATGCGTCATCCCCCATTCTATATCTTTGCATTTCGTTTTTTCTGCCTAAGTGGAGTCTCTTGCATTTGTCCCCTTTGAACTTCATTTTGTTAGTTTTGGCCCATCATCTCTCTAATCTGTCAAGATCGTTTTGAATCCTGCTCCTGTCCTCTGGAGTATTGGCTATCCCTCCCAATTTGGTGTAATCTGCAAACTTGATGATCCTGCCTTCTCATCCTTCGTCTAAGTCATTAATGTGGGAGTTGAAGTCCAAAACACCTGGAAGGCTGAAGGTTTGGACAATTGAGTAATCAAACAAGGAGCGCTTCTTCTAACCAGCTCATTTCAGAAGGAAGATCTGCTATGAAGGAAGATCTGCTATGCATGCTGGAGTGAGAAGAGAAAGGTGGACTGGTGGGCACACTTTGGCAGACTGGTGGGCACACTTTGGCCCTCCAGGTGTTTTGGACTTCAACTCCCACAATTCCTAACAGCCGGTAGGACTGGACCAGGACTGGACCCAGGATCAGGACTGGACTCAGGATGGAACCCTGCTGATGGCACTCCATTCGTCACTTCTTTCGAGGATGAAGAGGAAGCCTTGGGGAGAATCACCCTCTGGGTTCATCCACTTAACCAATTACAGATCCACCTCACCGTAGTTTTGCCTAGCCCACATTGGACTAGTTTCCTTGCCAGAAGGTCATGGGGCACCTTGTCGAAGGCCTTACTGAAATCCAGGTACGCTACATCCACGGCATTCCCCGCATCTACCCAGCTTGTAACTCTATCAAAAAAAGAGATCAGATGAGTCTGGCATGACTTGTTTTTGATAAATCCATGTTGACTATTAGCAATGACCGCATTTGTTTCTAAGTGTTTGCAGACCACTTCCTTGACAATCTTTTCCAAAATCTTGCCTGGTATTGATGTGAGGCTGACCGAAAGGTGATTGTATTGTCAAAGGCTTTCATGGCTGGAATCACTGGGTTGTTGTAGGTTTTTTGGGCTATCTGGCCAAGTCCTAGAAGCATTCTCTCCTGAGTTTCGCCTGCATCTATGGTAGGCATTCTCAGAGGTTGTGAGGTCTGAAGCTATTGCTCCATTGCATCCTAATCTCCAGGGCAGCAGAAGACAAGCTTGCTCCCGCTTCCCTATGACTTCCCCTCACATATTTATCCACCATGGCCCTCACCATGTCTCCTGTCAGAACTCATGGGCCATCCACTTCAACCCCATTCTGCCAAGAAGCAGGAAAATCACCTTCAAAGCACCCCCAACAGATGGCCATCCAGCCTCTGTTTAAAAGCTTCCAAAGAAGGAGCCTCCACCACACTCCAGGGCAGAGAGTTCCACTGCTGAACAGCTCTCAAAGTCAGGAAGTTCTTCCTCATGTTCAGATGGAATCTCCTTTCTTGTAGTTTGAAGCCATTGTTCCTGCGTCCTAGTCTCCAGGGCAGCAGAAAACAAGCTTGCTCCCTCCTCCCTATGGCTTCCTCTCACATATTTATACATGGCTATCATGTCTCCTCTCAGCCTTCTCTTCTTCAGGCTAAACATGCCCAGCTCTTTCAGCCGCTCCTCATAGGGCTTGTTCTCTAGACGCTCAATCATTTTAGTCTCCCTTCTCTGGACACATTCCAGCTTGTCAATATCTCTCTTGAATTGTGGTGCCCAGAATTGGACACAATATTCCAGATGTGGTCTAACCAAAGCGGAATAGAGGGGTAGCATTACTTCCTTAGATCTAGACACTATGCTCCTATTGATGCAGGCCAAAATCCCATTGGCTTTTTTTGCCGCCACATCACATTGTTGGCTCATGTTTAACTTGTTGTCCACGAGGACTCCAAGATCTTTTTCACATGTACTGCTCTCGAGCCAGGCATCCCCCATTCTGTATCTTTGCATTTCGTTTTTTCTGCCAAAGTGGAGTATCTTGCATTTGTCACTGTTGAACTTCATTTTGTTAGTTTTGGCCAATCATCTCTCTAATCTGTCAAGATCGTTTTGAATCCTGCTCCTGTCCTCTGGAGTATTGGTCTCGAGCCACATGTTGCTGATCAAGTTAATCCCACCCTGAAGCCAATGTTCTCCTTGGGGGCAAAAGGAGTGGTGTGGACACAGGAGACAGACTCTGAAATTCCTCCCATAAAAACTTTATTAATTTTCCCAGCATGCCATGCACCAATCACAAACTGCAAATGAATGTACTTTTGAAGCAATGAGATTGCGGATCATCACTTACACCAATCCCAGTAAAATATTGTAATCATGATGACGTCAAATCTGGGAGATTTCCCCTGACATCTTCCCTTGGGCAATGATGCAACAAACTGGCTTCTGTTGCTGCCTTCAGCCTTCCTGTATTCATTGAAACCAGCTCACCAGGAAAGTGAGCCTTGAGATTTTGGACATCACAGCTTCAAATTGGTATCGGAGCAACATTGATGTTGTAGTAGCCCTTCACCCCTTTCAGTTTGTTGCTTTCAAAGTTGATCACCAGCTTCCGGAGGCCGGACAGGAAGGGAACAAAGTCCACCTTGGCTTTGGCTTCTTCACCTGGACCGACCGGGGAATAACTGGGGAGAGACAAGAGAGACAAGATCAGCAGGCTGACTTCCATTTTTAGTGTTGCTGAAAGAAGGTTTCCCACTCATGTTTTAAGACTGTACTTTCCCAAGATTTTTTGGCCTTATGAAAAATTTCCTTTCCAATTGACGTAGGGATGGTTTGATGTAGGAATAGAAATGTAGATAAAATGTGAACTTTGTCAACTATTAGTCTGCCCAATAATTGTTGGGTGAATGGGCTTAATAACAAAAGGCCCTCCCCATAAATATATAGCAGAGTAACTTATCAGCAGCAGAGTGGCCCAGCACTAAAGTGAGAAAAAGAACAAAAACACACAGACCAATGTTATTATATCTTCCATAGGAGACTTTTTTGTAATAAAATAATATAGTTGCACGATTTACAAGAACAAGGTTTCCATAACACAAATGAAGTTCAATCTTCACACTGGAGCTTCACACACGAGGCCTTCTCATACCGATGCTTCCCTCACACACAGACTTCTCTCACAGACTAAGGCCTTTCTCCCACTGAGACAAACTAAAACAGAGGCCTACCAACTACAGGCACACCTGCATATAGAATTGCAGCTTTTGCTGAGTCATTATATCCATTTCATCCTCTCAGTACTTGACACACATTTTTGTAATTAAAATACCTAGTTAATTTTAAATATATTGCTGAAGGCTTTCATGACCAGAATCACTGGGTTGTTATAGGTTTTTTCGGGCTATATAGCCATGTTCTAGAAGCATTCTCTCCTGACGTTTCACCTCTATCTATAGCAAGCATCCTAAGAGGTAGTGAGGTCTGTTGGAACTAGGAAAATGGGTTTATATATTTGTGGAATGACTAGGGTGGGACAAAGAACCCTTATCTGCTGGAGCTAGGTGTGAATGTTTCAACTGACCACCTTGATTAGCATTGGATGGCCTGGCAGTTTTTTGGTGTGGCTTGTTTGTGCCTGGGGCAATCTTTTGTTGAGAGGTGATTAGATGTCCCTGATTGTTTCCTCTCCGTTGCTTTGCTGTTGTAATTTTAGAGAAGCCATTGAAATCCATAAGCATGTGGACAATTTCAACAGAAAGGAGGAAACCATGAAAATAAACAAAATCTGGCTACCAGTATTAAAAAAACTCTAAAATGCGCCCTCCAATAATAGACTTTGGCAGCTTGAAGCTTCTGAAGAACATGGCTGTTCTTGTTTGTTTGAACTTTCACAGATTTGATCCGTCTCTTTGCCGCTCTTCGTTGTGCGTGACTGGAGAGCTTCTTTATATTGTCATCAGGGTCGGGAGGCAGGAACCCGGCCAACTCCTCCTTGGCGCCGCGCTGCTTGCGAGCCTTCCTCGCTGGGTCCAGTTTGCGCCCCATTCTGCTCAGGCCACAAATGAAGTTCAATCTTCAAACAGGAGCTTCACACATCTCATACCGAGGCTTCCCTCACACACAGGCTTCTCTCACAGACTAAGGTGTACCTCACACTGTTAGGCCTTCTCACAGACTAAGGCCTTTCTCCCACTGAGGCAAACTAACACAGAGGCCTACTACACTGGCCTACTTATATAGAACTGTAGCTTTTTCTGAGTCATTGCATAATTTAACCCTTTCAGTACTTGACTCACATTTTTGTAATTAAAAACACCTAGTTATTTCTTAAAAATATTTCTGACAATAATGATAATTTATTGTGGTCCATTCTTTTAGTTTTTGCTGAATTTAGAAACACTTGAATCACAATTGTGCATAATCAAACTAGCAAATGTAGAGGGTCAGTTGCAGTATACAAAACTATGAATCCCACAATTTCATACCATTGAACCAGGCAATTAAACTGCATCCTTGCGCAATGTGAGATAACTTTTTAAGGAGAGAAAACACCTACATCTTCTGGATCTTCTGTCCACCCGTGAGTCCGGCCCCTTGCACAGTGAAGACACAGTCGGTCAGTGGGACTGGGAGTGGGTTGGTCAGTGCCACTTCAGCCATCAACCTCCGATTCTGCATCGGCTCCCCCAGGATCTGCATTTGCAAGGAAGAAGTTGCAATGGGACAAAAAAACACCCCAATAATAAATTGTGTTGGTACGTCTGTACCAGGAGCTCCAACTGTATTTTCTTTCTGTTATGTGTTTGCATGCATTCCAAAGTTTCAGGGATCCTGCAAAAAGGTGGCTTCCTTTGGTTTGCAGTCATAGGGCAAGCCACCTGTCTATCATTGTTAAGTTTGGATCCGCCCCTTCTCCCAGGGAGATGGGAAGGGAAGAGGGGGCCATTTTTAGTTAGTCTTAGTGAGGAAAGCTGAGTTAGAGGACGTGGACAAGCTTCACCTGCAGAAAAGCTTCATTTCTCAGGACTTTCCAGGAGAAAATTCCCAAAGCTCTGGCTGGGAGCTTGCAGCCTCTCAGCCTTACAGCATCTGAGGGAAACAGCCCTAAAGTCTTAAAGAAATTCCAGAGGGAAAACAGCTTTACAGACCCAAAGAACTCCAGCTGGAGAATCTACAAGCTTTGTCTGGTAGGTTTACTCTGTACCAAGACGCAGTTTGGAATCGGTAGTAGATCCCACACAAACAAAACTTAGATAACAGACAGCCTGGGAGAGGTTAAAAAGGGGGTTTTCCTCTCAAAGTAGAAGAACAATTAACAAAGACAGTTGCCTGTCCCTTGTGGACAAGATTAAGGAAGCCACCAGTTGATTGAAAGCCTTGAAGCATTTGTTTGGCTCATTGAAGATTTGAGAAACATCTGTTTAATTTGTTCAATAATAATGTTTAACCTTTCAAGCCATCTAAAGACCATTTCTTCAGGAAAGTCCTTGAGGGCCTCTTTCGTGGCACCCTGGCTTCCCGCTGGGCACAAGGTGCACCTCCTATTTCAAAAGTCAATTATTACAGGCCCAGCGCGTGACAGAATATAAATAAATAAAACTTTATTTATACCCCACCTCCATCTCCCCAAGGGGACTCGGAGCATCTAACATGAGGCCAAGCCCAACAAATTACAACAGAGCAAAAAAATACAATGAAAGATCATAAGATAAGACATCAAATAAATAAAATAAAATAAATTTTTAAAAGATAATACAAAATAAACACAGAGTATAAACAAAACATTGAACCAAGTGGGTGGAGCTAAATACAATGGATAGGATTTTAAAACCCTGGGTGAGATGGATGAGTAGGGTAATTTATCTGATGGTAAGTTTGGAGGGGACAAACCATGGGATTTAATTCACTGAAGGGCAAGATAAAGTGCATCGAAAGACATGATGTGCTCAATTGGTCAAAGGTAAGGGACTTGTTCAATCCTTGAAGGCACACTGGAACAGCCAAGTTTTTAGGCCCTTCCTGAAGGCTGCCAAAGTGGGCGCTTGCCTAATCTCCCTGGGTAGCGAGTTCCAGAGCCGAGGAGCCACCACAGAGAAGGCCCTCTCTCTCGTTCCCACAAGTCGCGCTTGTGACGGTGGTGGGAGCGAAAGGAGGACCTCCCCCAATGATCAAAGGGATCGTGCAGGTGCATAGAAGGAGATGCGATCACGAAGGTAGGTTGGTCCCAAACCATTCAGGGCTTTGTAGGTGATAACCTGCACCTTGAATTGGGATCAGAAAATGAACGGCAGCCAATGGAGCTCCTTAAACAGAGGAGTAGGCCGCTCCCTGTAATTCACTCCAGTTAGAAGTCTGGCAGCCAAATGCTGGACCAATTGAAGTTTCCGGTCCGTCTTCAAAACCAACCTCAGAAGAACTTTGCTAAGGAGAAAATACATCCATCCCTCCACGTTTGCTAGGCTTAGGGCCTCAGGACCCCCAAGAATATGTTTTCCAAACTTCAATCCTACATAAAGTCATGGGTCATGTAATTGATGGATGACTTGGAGATCTGACATTGAACAAGCCCAGAATAACTGCCAAGGGAGACCAGGCAGCCACGGCTTCTAGGACCTGAATTCCAAACCTCCCAGAGAACCAAAGTTGGGAATCATTGGCATTTTCTAATTATTTTCCAGGATTCATTCCCTCCCAAAGGGAATGTGGTTGCATTGAACCTCCCGATCACTCCATGTCCCATCCTTCTGCTTTTCTTCCCATAGGTGATTCTTACCCTGATTTTGATATCTGGGTTCTTGATGTAAATGTCCCTCGTCCCCCCGCAACACTCCTGGGTGTCCTGGTCTACGAGGAAGGCTGACACCCGAATCATGTTGTCCTGAGTCAAGCGCCGGCTGTAATTCTTGTAGAGGATGTTAAAGGGAATGGTCTTCTCTGGAAGGACAGAAGAAACAAGTCAGGTTCATGGATGGCATCACCATCAAAGTTGGCTGGGGCTTCCCAAGTCTGATATTCCCAAACAGTCCTAGAGTTGGAAGGGGCCCAACTAATATTTTCATAGGAGCATAGAATCATTGAGTTGGAAGAGACCTTTTGGGCCATCCAGTCCAACCCCTCATCAAGAAGCAGGAAAATCACATTCAAAGCACTCCCAAGAGATGGCCATCCAGCCTCTGTTTCAAAGCCTCCCAAGAAGGAGCCTCCACCACACTCTGGGACAGAGAGACAGTTCCACTGCTGAACAGCTCTCTCGCGAATGATCAGGTGGAATCTCCTTTCCTGTTGTTTGAAGCCATTGTTCCATTGCGTCCTAGTCTCCAGAACAGCAGAAAGGAAGCCTGCTCCCTTCTCCTTATGACTTCCCCTCACCTCTTGTGCCATGGCGCTCATCATGTCTCCTCTCAGCCTTCGCTTCTAAAGGCTAAACATGCCCAACTCTTTCAGCCGCTCCTTGTTCTCCAGACCCTTAATCCTTTCAGTTGCCCTCTTCCTCTGGACACATTCCAGCTTAGAGTCAACATCTCCCTTAATTGTGGTGCCCAGAATTGGACACAGTGTGATTCCAGGTGTGGTCTAACCAAGGCAGAATAGAGCATGGGCAGCATGACTTCCCTGGATCTGGACGCTAGACTCCTATTGATGCAGGCCAAAATCCCATTGGCTTCCCCCCCCCCCCCATGGCAT
Source organism: Anolis sagrei ordinatus (assembly GCF_025583915.1). Taxonomy (NCBI): domain Eukaryota; kingdom Metazoa; phylum Chordata; class Lepidosauria; order Squamata; family Anolidae; genus Anolis; species Anolis sagrei. The sequence goes on along the minus strand of NW_026847438.1, from coordinate 3,634,291 downwards.
GACATTCTTGTCAGTGACATCGGCAGCACAGCAAGGCAGGAACAGATCAATCACAGCCACCTTAGGCTATAAACTACTTTATTTTACAGCTATATGCATTAGAAGCTACTTAACTCTCAACACATCGTAAACTTGCTTCTTTTACCGTCTGATCGTAACATTGCGAACATCCTAACCGTTATCAGTACTAGTCCACACCTCTTGCAATCCAGAGTGACATATGACGTATGACACATTTGTTCTATACACTTGATTTATGACCTTTCTAGGAATGCTGTTCTTTCCATGGTTCAGTTAACTCTTTCCACACAGGAATACATTACACTCGGCACATAGCTATTGCATTTTAAACATGCATACATACATACTTTGAAATCTACATTATAAATTGCAAACAGCTTCAACGATTGTTGGCTCATATTTAACTTGTTGTCGACAAGGACTCCAAGAACTTTTTCACACATACTGCTTTCTAGCCAGGCATTCTGTATCTCTGAATTTCATTTTTTTCTGCCTAAGTGGAGTCTCTTGCATTCGTCCCTGTTGAACTTCAATTTTGTTAGTTTTGGTCCATCTCTCTAATCTGTCCAAATCATTTTGAATTCTGCTGCATTTCTCTGGAGTATTAGATATCCAACTATGGTCCTTAGTGCTTAAGAATTGCTCAGGAAACGTCATATTCTTGCAAAGAAAAGACACCACATTATTCATTCTTGCATGCAGGAACAATAATATGTAATATTCCTGCTCTTTTATATGTGTAAGTTCAAGTCAAAAATAGCTCAGCGAGGGAGAGCATGAGGTCAAAACAAATTGGATTTTTTCCCAAGTCTATTTGAGAAGATGTACAGTATGAGGGAGGGAGAGGAAGGGAATTGTCTTGGGGTTAAGCTATACTGTGGAATTAATGCAGTTTGACCCCACTTTAACTACCATGGCTCAATGTTATGGAAAAACTTGGATTTGTAGTTTGATAAGGCATCAGCATTGTTGGGTAGTGATGGGTCAATACCCATACTGTTGAGGCAGGGTGGTTAAAATAGTGTCAAACTGCATTCATTCTACAGTGTTGATGCACTGTTGGGCGCTCTCTGCTTTTGTTTAGGTTTGCACCTAAAGTGCACTCTTTGCAGAGACCAATCATTCTGGTTTACTATCAAATCACCTTGTCTCTCTCCTGAGGAATCTGTATAAGGAACAAGTAGCAACAGAAAGAACTGACCATGGAAAAAGAGACTGGTTCAAGATTGGGAAAAGCATGCAGCAGGGTGGTATACCCTCTCCCAATCTATTCAATTTACATATAGAACACATGATGCGATGTGCGGGGCTTGACAAATCCAAGGCTGGAGTTAAAATGGCTGGGCGAAACATTAAAAACCTTAGATATGCAGATGATACCACTTTGATGGCCGAAAGCGAGGAGGAGTTGAGGAGCCTTCTAATCAAGGTGAAAGAAAAAAGTGCAAAAGCTGGGTTGCAGCTAAACATAAAAAAACAAGATTATAGCAACTGGACTGATTGATAACTGGCAAATAGAGGGAGAAAATGTGGAGGTAGTGACACTTTGTATTTCTAGATGCAAAGATGACTGCAGATGCAGAGTGCAGCTGGGAAATCAGAAGACGTTTCCTGCTTGGGTGGAGAGCAAGGACCAATCTCGATAAAATAGTGAAGAGGAGAGTTATCACACTGGCAACGAAGACCCACATAGTCAAAGCAATGGTATTCCCCATAGGAACCAATGGATGTGAGAGCTGGAACATAAGGAAGGCTGAGCGAAGGAAGAGAGACGCTCTTGAACAGTGGTACTGGAGGAAAATGCTGAGGGTGCTTTGGACCATGAGAAGATCCAACTAGTCCATCCTCCAGGGAATCAAACCCAACTTTTCATTGGAGGGAAGGATATCAGAGGCAAAGATGAAGGACTTTGGTTACATCATGAGAAGACAGGAAAGCTTGGAGAAGACAAGGATGCTGGGGAAAATGGAAGGGAAAAAAAAGAGGGGCCGACCAAGGACAAGGTGGATGGATGGGATCCTTGAAGGGACTGGCTTGACTCTGAAGGAGCTGGGGGTGGTGACGGCTGACAGGGAGCTCTGGCATGGGCTGGTCCATGAGGTCACGAAGAGTTGGAAGTGACTGAACGAGTAGACAACAAAAACCAGCACATGCTACTCAGTGATTACAAGGATAAAAAACTGCAATAATGCAAAACCCATTAGGTTCTATTCTCCCCAGGTATTGAACATGCTAGGTTTTTGTTGTTGTTTTAATTGATGGAAATCCAGGCCTTTCATCACTTTGGAAGCCAATTTAGAGCACATCCACACTTTAAACAAATGCAGTTTGGCACCACTTGAAGTGGAATCCTGGAAGTGGTGGTTTGAAGAAGCACCAGAGATGAAATTTGCTTTTGGGAATTTAATTTTTTTTGGTAATATTTTCAAGCCATGAAATCTTGAGTCCACAGGTAAACAATCTATGGATAATGTATTGTCAAAGGCTTTCATGGCCGGAATCACTGGGTTGTTGTAGGTTTTTTCGGGCTATATGGCCATAGTCTAGAGGCATTCTCTCCTGACGTTTCGCCTGCATCTATGGCAAGCATCCTCAGAGGTAGTGAGAGGATACAAATCTATGGATACAAATGTATAGCAATGCACATTGTGCACGGTGCATTGCAATGGTCAATTGTGCTTTGAACATTGACACCAAGTCATTGGCAGGCGTTGCGAAATTAGTTCTATTCTGCATGGGGTTTGCATGTTCAGACAATATTGCTATGTTGCAGGGAGGTTGCATTTCAATTCCGGTCTTGAAGATCCCAATACATGAGTGCAGAAGTCTAGCCACTCTCCTGCACACTACAAATCTCCATATTGTGAAGAGATACCATTGTGCACAAGGCATACCAAGAAGAACAGAGAGGAGCAGCAGGCTTTGATGGACGGCAGGCAACTTTGATAGATAGCAGATGCTGAGAGCCCAAGCAGAGGAACAACAATGGAAAAGCAGCTGGGAAAATAAGAATTAAGGCAACAAAAGCTTTGGAGACACAAACCAGCAAAAGCTGAGGGATAAAAAGGGCTGGAAAAGCAGACAGGCAGAGCAGCCAAGAATTCTCTGATCTGTAAGGATTCTGCATGCGTATTCCAGGCATTTCTGGAGGAGGCTAAAGAACCATAAACTCCTAGAGTTGGAAAAAAAACCCCCAAGTCCATCAAGTCCAACACAATTCTACCAGGCAGGAAGGCCATACAACCCTTGTCACAAAAATGTAATGTGCAGATTTGATAAATGTGAATTTAATGATATGTGGGTATGAATGGAAGAACGGAAGGATGTATGGATGGAGTTAATAATTTTGGAAACACCAGTAAAAGACCAAGGCCTGCAATGACTAACTACCTGCTTAGGTAAAGGGTAAAGGTTTTCCCCCGACATGAAGTCCAGTCGTGTCCGACTCTGGGGTGTGGTGCTCATCTCCATTTCTGTGACGGCGCAAGTGGCACCACCTATGTATAGAACTGTTAGTTGCAAGGCTTAAACTGTTGTATCATGCTTAATCCTGCCCCTTTTTACACTGCTTATGTATAGTTGTATGGATTGGTTGCTTGTAGCTGTCAATCAGTACTGCTTGGCTCCACCTCTTCCTGCAAGAGGGGAGAACTTCCTTTTTCTTTTCATTCTGCCATCAGAGTTCATACCAGATGGACGTGAGTAAAAGACTTGATTCTAAAGGACCCTGATTTAAGTTACCTCTTAGCACCAGTTCTGAGGTTTTTTACCCCTGGGACTCATGCTTTATGTCCAGATCATCCTGGACAATTATTGAGGAGACCCAGGCGCCTTCAAGCCGGTTCTTTTGGCACCAAAGGAAGATCCTGAATCTTCAAAACATAGGCCATCTGAACTGGGGTTGTGGTTTGCTCCGGCATTCACAGCCATTGAGGAAAGAGGAAACTTGGTGAGGCTTCTCAGCTTCAAACCCCTTGGACCCAGGACTAATTGAGACTGTAATGTATGTTTTCCTTCTCTCTAAAGTTTTCCAGCTCATTGCTTTGAAGAAATGACTTTGTGATAAATAAAACTTGTCTTGAGCTATTTACAGTGTTTGGGGTTTTTGGGAGTTCCAGTTTCCTATAGGAGGGCAAGAAGCAATCCCCTGGGGGAAAGATACCACGTCCATCCCTCCTTTATTGAGAATAATAGCCCCCAGGCGCGGCGGCACAATTTCTAAGGCAAAGAGCCGGCTTAGAAATGGACCTGCTTTCTGGACTGTAATTAAAAGTTGCTAATAAGAACTGAAAAGTAAACTCTGATAAGAAATGGGACAGTGATAATAGAAATGTTCACAATGTTAAGAAGGAAGTCAACATAAGACCAACACCAATCAAGAAGCATCAACATCTGGCCAGGAAACTGAGATGGATCCAGGATGGAAAACATCTATCATTAATTTACAACTTTGGGACTACATCTGCAGAATATTTCTGTAAAAAACTCAGTCTAATAATGCTCAAAGCGTGGCAGACCTGAGGAGTCTGGTTCATCCGCCATGCTCTGCTCCATGGGAAAGAGAGAGATGGTGTATTCGGAGAGTGTCAGAAATGCTGTGGGAAAGCATGATTCTGTACACTTTTAGGCTTCTTTCTCAAGGGAAGAGGAAGGAGTGCGCTTTTGGAGTCTTAGGTTTTGTGCAGGGAGTCAGATTCTGCTGTATGGAAAACAGAGATCTGGTCCTTGGCATTGTGCTTAGGGAAAGAGGAGTTTTGAAGTTATGGAAGTTATGGAACTATGCATTGGCAAACTGCAGGAAAGCAGGGTGTGGCCTAACAGGTCCTTCTCCAAATGGGGTTACAAAGTGGAAAACTAACAAAATGAGAACTAACAAAATGAAGTTCAACAGGGACAAATGCAAGATACTCCACTTAGGTAGAAAAAACAAAATGCAAAGATACAGAATGAGGGATGCCTGGCTCGAGAGCAGTACGTGTGAAAAAGATCTTGGAGTCCTTGTGGACAACAAGTTAAACATGAGCCAACAATGTGATGTGGCGGCAAAAAAAGCCAATGGGATTTTGGCCTGCATCAATAGGAGCCTAGTGTCTAGATCCAGGGAAGTCATGCTCCCCATACTATATTCCGCTTTGGTTAGACCACACCTGGAATATTGTGTCCAATTCAGGGCACCACAATTCAAGAGAGATATTGACAAGCTGGAATGTGTCCAGAGGAGGGCGACTAAAATGATCAAGGGTCTGGAGAACAAGCCCTATGAGGAGCGGCTTAAGGAGCTGGGCATGTTTAGCCTGAAGAAGAGAAGGCTGAAAGAAGATATGATAGCCATGTATAAATATGTGAGAGGCCGCCACAGGGAGGAGGGAGCAAGATTGTTTTCTGCTTCCCTGGAGACTAGGACGCAATGGAAGAATAGCTTCAAACTACAAGAGAGGAGATTCCATCTGAACATGAGGAAGAACTTCCTGACCGTGAGAGCTTTTCAGCAGTGGAACTCTCTGCCTTGGAGTGTGGTGGAGGCTCCTTCTTTGGAAGCTTTTAAACAGAGGCTGGATGGCCATCTGTCAGGGGTGCTTTGAATGCAATTTTCCTGCTTCTTGGCAGAATGGGGTTGGACTGGATGGCCCATGAGGTCTCTTCCAACTCTATGTTTCTATGATTCTACATGCGTGTGTGGAGAAGAGCAAACCACAGACCACCTATTACAATGCAGCCTGAGCCCTGCCACATGCACCATGGAGGACCTTCTTATAGCAACACTAGTGGCACTCCAAGTGGCCAGATACTGCTCAAAGGAGATTTAACAGAATGCCAAGTTTGCAAACTTTGTGTGTGTGTGTGTGTGTTTAAATACAATACAACTGTTTGGTTCGCTCCTGACACGATAAATAAATAAAATAAATCTTGTAATGCTCAGAGAAATGCCTGCTGCACTGACACATCCAGTAGGAATGGCAGTCTTGGGCACAGTCCAAAACCAACATCCCCCGTCTCCATCTGAGTGCACGAAACAATGCCTCTTTGAAGATCCCACCTCCAAGGCAGGCCGGAAGGAGCATGTTTATCTCTGTGGCTTGGCCTCCGGCAATGTTCTCCTCACCCTCTGCCACTGTTCACTGAATTCTACAAGACTCTGCTAGATTCACACAATACAACCCTTTTGTCTCCTTGAACTTGTTCCTGCAATATTAATGGAACTAATGGAGAGGGGTCTGGCTGGAATGGCAAAGGACAAGAAAGGGCTTGCTCTGAAGCACTTGGAATGTGGTCTAGATGCACTCTCTGTCCAACTGGAATGACTCCACTGCTAGAATTGCAGAAGGGTGAGCCCACACTTCCCTAAATCCTATTCATTTAATGACTCTACTCTAATTGATCCAACTTTGATCTCCATCTTCATTGCTATGATACTTCACCTTGTTGATGGGAAGTTTCCCACCGGAGTGGAAATAATCTATCGGACAGATGGCAAGCTGTTTGACCTCAGCAGACTGAAAGCCAAAACCAAGGTTACAACAACATTTGTTATAGAACTCCAGTATGCTGATGACAATGTTGTCTGTGCACATCCAGAAGAAGATCTACCAGCCACTCTTTGCAGAAGCATACAAGAAGCTCGGCCTGTCATTGTACATTGAGAAAACCAAAGTGCTCTTCCAGCAGACACCAGCCAATCCCTTTCCAATGCCAGAGATACAGCTTAATGGTGTAACATTAGAAAATGTTGACCATTTCTGCTCCCTTGGCAGCCACCTCTCCACCAAAGTCAACATCGACAACGAAATACAACACCGCCTGAGCTCTGCGAGTGCAGCATTTTTCTGAATGAAGCAGAGAGTGTTTGAGGACCGGGACATCCGTAGGGAAACCAAGGTGCTTGTTTATAAAGCTATTGTCCTCCCAACCCTGCTCTATGCCTGTGAGACGTGGACTGTCTACAGACGTCACATGCAACTCCTGGAATGATTCCATCAGTGCTGCCTCCGGAAAATCCTGCAAATCTCTTGGGAAGACAAGTGGACAAACACCAGCGTGCTGGAAGAAGCAAAGACCACCAGCATTGAAGCAGTGGTCCTCCACCATCAACTCTGCTGGACCGGCCACGTTGTCCGGATGCCCAACCACCGTCTCCCAAAGCAGTTGCTCTACTCCAAACTCAAAAACGTAAAACGGAATGTTGGTGGGCGGGAAAAGAGATTGAAAGATGGGCTCAAAGCCAACCAAAAGGCATAAACACTGAGAACTGTGAAGCCCTGGCCCTTGAGCGCTCCAGCTGGAGGTCAGCTGTGACCAGCAGTGCTGCAGAATTTGAAGAGGCACGAATGGAGGGTGAAAGAGAGAAACATGCCAAGAGGAGGGCGCATCAAGCCAACCCCGACCGAGACCGCCTTCCACCCAGAAACCGATGCCCTCACTGCGGAAGAAGATGCAGGTCAAGAATAGAGCTCCACAGTCACCTATGGATCCACAAGAATACTGATCATAGAAGACTATCCTACTTGTCCAATGAGGGATCGCCTAAGTAAGTAAGTTAGTAAGTAATTGATCCAACCCATTGGATTTAGACCAGTGCTATCAAAACCCAGTCACTTGACTATGAATAAATGGACACTGCGTAATGAATGCAGTTTCACCTACTCTAAATGTCGTAGCTGAAAGCTGTGAAATCCTGGAAGTTATAGTTTTCCAAGGTCTTGAACCACCTCTGTCAGAAAGAGCTGGTGCCTTGCCAAACTACAATTCCTAAGATTGTGTAGCATTCAGCCATGGCAGTTTGTGTGGCATCACATTTCATTCCTTCTACGGTGTAGATACACCATTTGGAGGAATGATGGCTGGGGGATTTGGGCCGGAATCACTGGGTTGTTGTACGGTTTTTTTTGGGCTATATGGCCATGTCCTAGAGGCATTCTCTCCTGACGTTTCACCTGCATTTATGGCAAGCATCCTCAGAGGTAGACCTCACTACCTCTGAAGATGCTTGCCATAGATGTGGGCGAAACATCAGGAGAGAATGCCTCTAGAACATGGCCATATAGCCCGAAAAAACCTACAAAAAACCATTAAAATCACTTATATCCACATTAAAATCAGTTGATTAAAAACCATCTCAGGACCCCATTTTGCCTCATTGTACTGCCCCAAAGGCTTGGTCCCACGGGCAGGTCTTCACCATCCTTCTGAAAGACAGGAGGGAGGGGGCTGATCTAATCTGGCCAGGAAGGGAGTTCTATAACCGGGGGACATTCATAGAGAAGGCCCTGTCTCTCGTCCCCGCCGAACGTGTCTGTGATGGTGGCGGGACCGAGAGCAGGGCCTCCCCAGAAGATCTTAGTTTTTGCAGTGGTTCGTAAAGGGAGATGGGTTCAGACAGGTAAACTGGGCCAGGGCCATTTAGGGCTTGATAGGCCAAAGCCAGCACTTTGAATTGTGCCTGGTAGCAAACGTAACATGGGAGTTGTGTGCTCCCGGTATGCTGCCCCAGTTATTAACCTGGCTGCCTTTCATTGGACTATTTGAAGCTTCTGAACTGTCTTCAAAGGCAACCCCACGTAGAGTGTGTTGCAGTAGTCTATCCTGGATGTAATGAGAGCGTTGCAGTACAATGAATGTAGTGTCAGAGATTGATGCTGCCCAGCGGAAGGAATGCTAGATCAAACAGACATTGAGTTGCAAAATAAGGACTCTGCAGGCTTTGAGTTACAAAAAAAACTAAGTTTACTAAGTACATACATCAGACACGTCTTTCTACAGTGAGCTACAATTCAGGAAGAAACAAAGAACTAGTCAAAACCGAAAGCCTCTGCACATCTGCTTATCTTCTCTTGCTGAGACTGGCAACTCCCTTCTGTTCTCATTAAGAACAAACCTTATCTTACTTTCTCAAGTTCACTTAATCACAGCCTCAAAGTATAAACATTTCTGCATGGCATTTTCGATTCACAGTGGCATCCATCTTTGCAATACATAGAAGCACATTGAAAAACACATACATAACTAAATTAATCCTGACATGTAGATGACCTCACAACCACACTCTTCTTCTGATGAAATGACAAAAGGAGAAGAAGAAAACCAGAAACTCAATGCTTACCTTCATATGGCTCGAGTGTGATGTTGAGCATATCTTTGGATCTGAATTCGGGACCCAGCACCCCATTGTAGCTTTTGGTACGAGCAGCAAATGTCAGTTTGCACCGATGCTTTTCCGCTGTGGTGTTCTCGATAACAGCAAAGACATGGAAGTCGCAGCCATTGTTGATGCCCTCAGAAGTTTTGATCCTGACCTTCAGAGTGTTCTTCATTGGCAGTGAGTCTTTGAGCTGGTCCTTGTGCTGAACCTTCTGCCTGGCCTTTGCAAACGTGGCCCGCTCTTCCATTGAGCCTGCCAAAGGGAAGCGGCAATGTCTGAGGTCACTGGCCAATGACACATGTTACTGCCATGTCCAGCAATTGTCTGAACTTGCGAAGCTATTGTTAAGGGCAGATCTGCAGTAGAAGTGGTCACTCCCTGGTATTTTGAGCCAGCTCAGGAAAGACTAATCATCCCTCATCCTTTCAAACGAGGAAAGCCACTGGCTTCAAGGATAACACATGGAGGCTTGGTAAGATGAGCTCCAGTTGAGACCTCTAAGTAAAGAAGCCTCTGTGGAGTAGGTCTGCATAACAGACAACTTCATATTCTAGCTCCTAATCCTGATTCTACTGCCCTTCCATGGCATTTGACTTCTGCACTCTGACTTTAGCTATTGTTTGTTCTTGACCTGACTCTGTACTTCTTCACTAATTTGACTTTTGGCTTCACCATCACCTCATCATCGTTATGGGTTTGTGTTTTGCAATTCTGCTATTTTGGCTGGACTTTCAAAGACTTTGGGTCTTTGGTTTATTTTCCTTGTTGGAACTCAGCCACATCCTGCATAAGTTTATAGTCCTCATCAAGGAAATAGATAGGCAGATGAGTTAGGGCGCTTCCAGACAGCCCCAAAATCCGTGCCAAAGCAGGTTTTTAAAAACCTCTTTGGCATGGATTCCCATCCTCACTCCCCACAAAAAGCTCAGGCTTTCCCAGGGGGTGGGCTACATGCCATCCCAATTACAATCAGGATAGCATGCAGCCACCCTGAACCCCCCAATTTTTCCCCTGGAATTAAACATACCTGGTCACCATAATGTTTCTCCTCCTACCCTCCTGCTGTGAGGAAATGATGCACCGGAGGCGGGGGGGGGGGGGGCAAGAAGGGTGTGTGGATTGGGCTCAGGAAAACTGTCAGGGCCCACACCTAGTAAGACCCGGATCTTACCTTAAGATACAGATCTTAAAGGTAAAGTTAAAAGTTTCCTCTTGACATTAAGATTAGTCGTGTCTCATTATTGGGGGGGGGGGGTGCTCAATGTCGAAGAGCCGGCATTGTCCGTAGACACCTCTAAGGTCAGGTGGCAGCATGACTGCATGGAGCACCATTACCTTCTTGCAAAAGCGGTACCTATTGGTCTACTCACATTTGCATGTTTTTGAACTGCTAGGCTGGCAGAAGCTGGGGCTAACATTAGGAGCTCATCCAGCTTCCCAGATTCAAACCACTGACTTTTCAGTCAGCAAGTTCAGCAGCTCAGTAGTTTAACCCACTGCACCACTTGATCGTACAAAGTATTTAATCAATTCATAAATCAGGGACACCCTGGTTTCTCCCAAATTAATTCATTTTTACCAGAAGCATCACTTTTACGACTGTTAAAAACACAGACAGGTGCTGGATAGGCCCTTATTTGTCAGAGAACCCCTTCCCCCATTGGCTTCTCTGTCTGCCTGTTCTTCCTTTCTCTCCTCCTATCACCTTTTCAATTTAGACTGATATTTCTCAGGGACAGGACTCTTTTTAGAACACATGGGAAGTCCCTGCATCATTCATTATGCACTTTTCTTGTGAACATAGAAAGCTGAGAGAGTAGATAGCTAGATAGCTAAGCTCTTATCTTTCCTATCTAGAAATGCAATTCTTTGAAAAAAGTGTTTTATAACTTCTGAAGCTTGATTCTGCTCCTCTATTGCTGAAACTCATCCGCTCTACTGCTGGCACTAGAAGCTTCTGATCTGCTGAACTGCTACAATAATAATAATAATAATAATAATAATAATAATAATAATAATACAATAATACTACTGTTGATGCCACTGCTTTATATTATAAAAAATACTTTTTTCCTTTTTCACATTAGCCACACAACATTGCTATTGTTTGTTTAAACCTCAGCCCTGATAAGGGGACTCAGTATGCTTGTCCAGGAACTTGGAAAATAGCAGGGCTACTTGGCCAGAGGATCTTGAACCTCAGTCTCTCAGTGGATGCTGGTCCTGGGACTTGCTGGATGGTAACTGTCCACTACTTTTGCCAGGTTGACTTTGGTAGATGTGATTAAAATGGTCTCTCTAAGAATGTTGAGGTCACCTATGCAACTCATGCTGGAGGATCTGAAGAATCCCTATAAGAACACTTGTTTAAGAAGAGAGCTTTCCAGTGTGATTCTATAATCAGTGGGGGAAGTAGACCATGCTGGAGAACCTAGAGCAGTGGTTTTCAACCTATGAGTCCCCAGATGTTTTGGCCTTCAACTCACCAAAATCCTAGTAGCTGGGAAACTGGTTGGAATTTCTGGGACTTGGAGGCAAAAACATCTGGGGACCCACAGGTTGAGAACCACTGACCTAGAGAATCCTAGAGAGAACTCCAATGTGATTCTGTGGTCAATTTCCAGCAGACATTGACCAAAGAGTCATGCTGGAGGAACTAGAGGTGCCAAAGAGTCATGCTGAAGGAACTAGAGGTGGAGAAACATCTCCAGAGTGATTCTGTCTCCAACAGGCAGAAGTGGACCATACAGAATTTCCCTAAGGGACTGCCAATGAATTCCAGGTGCTATTGGCTGAATTTCAGAGGAAGGACCTGGTAAAGCCACCTCTGAGTCTTCTTTGTCTGAGAAAACCTTATTAAATTCATGGGGCCACCATAAGTCAACAGATGACTTGAAGGCATCTACCTATACACAATACAAAAGCTCCTAAGATTTTGTCTTCTACTTCTTCCTGCTCCCTTAAGAACACATACACACATATGCCATAGGGCCTCCATAAGTAGCTCTGCTCACCTTCAGGATACTTGTAGCAGTGAGTTATGTCCTCCCTGGTCTCCCTGCCCACACTCTTGGTGCTGATGTTCACGCCTATCGCACTGGTGTCAATGCTGATCACTTTCCAAGGCATGCCATGCTGACGCATATACCACACCTCGTCAGCATTCACCTCAGCAAAAACAAAAGGGACGTCATACTTGAGGTGAATGTCTCCCTCCTTAATGGCCTTGACAGAAGCTGGGCCACAGCAGAAAATGCCTGTCGAAGGAAAGGGGATGGTAAACAGATGGAAAACCTAGTGCAGCAAAGAATAATGAGTGATTGAGAGGTGTTTAGTCCAAATTACAAGAAAAAGACCAAAAGTTGCCCCATAGACACCTGCCCTTCCTGCCTCCACAGATGGTCATTTCTCACAATGAGAACCTACAATACTATCATTGAGGTGAGGTTCCCACTTTGTACTGGGCAGAACTTCCTCGAGTTCATTTCTAGCTGGAGACATGAACTTTCTGTAGGCAAAGTATGAAATGGTGGCAGTATAACCCAAGCAGTATAACCCAAGGAGCAGAGGATAAGTTCAACTAGCCCCAGATGTGATGACGCAGCTAGCTCAAAGCCGAAAGGAAGGCTAGCGGCCGACGGTACTGGAGGTGAACGACGAATCCGATGCTCTAAAGATCAACACACCATAGGAACCTGGAATGTAAGATCTATGAGCCAGGGCAAATTGGATGTTGTTATTGGCGAGATGTCAAGACTAAAGATAGACATTCTGGGGGTCAGCGAACTGAAGTGGACTGGAATGGGCCACTTCACATCAGATGACCACCAGATCTACTACTGCGGACAAGAGGAACATCGAAGAAATGGAGTAGCCTTCATAATTAATAAGAAATTCGCTAAAGCGGTGCTTGGATACAACCCAAAAAATGACAGAATGATCTCAATTCGAGTGCAAGGAGAGCCTTTCAACATTACAGTGATCCAAATATACGCCCCAACCACAGCTGCTGAAGAAGCAGAAGTAGATCAGTTCTATGAGGATCTGCAGTACCTACTGGTTAATACACCAAAAAGAGACATTATTTTCCTTATAGGAGACTGGAATGCCAAGGTGGGAAGTCAAATGACAACTGGGATCACAGGCAAGCACAGTCTGGGACAACAAAATAAAGCAGGACGCAGGCTGATAGAATTTTGCCAGGAAAACTCACTGTGTAGAATGAACACTCTCTTCCAGCAACCTAAAAAGACGGCCTTACACATGGACCTCACCAGACGGTCAACACCGAAATCAGATTGACTACATCCTTTGCAGCCAAAGGTGGCGGACATCCATCCAGTCGGTGAAAACAAGACCTGGGGCTGACTGTAGCTCAGATCACGAACTTCTTATTGCCCAATTTAGAATAAAACTAAAGAGATCAGGGAAATACACAGACCAGTTAGATATGATCTCACTAACATTCCTAGCGAATATACAGTGGAAGTGAAGAACAGATTTGAAGGACTAGATTTAGTAAACAGAGTCCCAGAAGAACTATGGACAGAAGTCCAGACAATGTTCAGGAGGCTGCAACAAAGCACATACCAAAGAAAAAGAAAACCAAGAAGGCAAAATGGTTGTCTGCTGAGACGCTGGAAGTAGTCCAAGAAAGGAGCAAAGCAAAAGGAAACAGTGATAAGGAGAGATATGCCCAATTAAATGCGCAATTCCAGAAGTTAGCCAGAAGAGATAAAGGACTATTTTTAAACAAGCAATGACCAGAGACCTCTTCCAGAAAATTATAAACATTGGAGGTAAATTTCAGGCAAAAATTGGCATAATAAGAAACAAAGATGGCAGGATCTAACAGAAGCTGAAGAGATTAAGAGAAGGGGGCCAGAATATACAGAAGATCTTTATAGGAAGGATAATAATATCGAGGATAGTTTTGACAGTGTGGTGAATGAATTAGAACCAGACATCCTGAGGAGTGAGGTAATGGGCCTTAAGAAGCATTGCTAACAACAAGGCAGCAGGAGACGACGGGATCCCAGCTGAACTGTTTAAAATCTTGAAAAGATGATGCTGTCAAGGTGATGCATGCCATATGCCAGCAAATATGGAAAACACAAGAATGGCCATCAGACTGGAAAAAAATCAACTTATATTCCCATACCAAAAAAGGGAAATGCTAAAGAATGCTCAAACTTTTGTACAGTGGCCCTTATTTCTCATGCCAGTAAGGTAATGCTCAAGATCCTGCAAGAAAGTCTCCAGCAATACATGGAGAGAGAGTTGCCAGATGGAGAAGCTGGGTGTAGAAAAGGCAGAGGAACGAGAGACCAAATTGCCAATATCCGCTGGATAATGGAGAAAGGCAGGGAGTTTCAGAAAAAATCTACTTCTGCTTCATTGACTATTCTAAAGCCTTTGACTGTGTGGATCATAATAAATTGTGGCAAGTTCTTAGTGGGATGGGCATCCCAAGCCACCTTGTCTCTCTCCTGAGGAATCTGTACAAGGACCAAGTAGCAACAGTAAGAACTGACCATGGAACAACAGAGTGGTTCAAGATTGGGAAAGGCGTACGGCAAGGCTGCATCCTCTCACCCAACCTTTTTAACTTGTATGCAGAACACATCATGCGCTGTGCGGGGCTGGATGAATGCAAAGCTGGGGTGAAAATTGCTGGAAGAAACATTAACAACCTCAGATATGCAGATGACACCACTCTGATGGCCGAAAGCGAGGAGGAGCTGAGGAGCCTTCTAATCAAGGTGAAAGAAGAAAGCGCAAAAGCCGGGCTGCAGCTAAACGTCAAAAAAACCAAGATTATGGCAACAAGAATGATTGACAACTGGAAATAGAGGGAGAAACCGTGGAGGCCGTGACAGACTTTGTATTTCTAGGTGCAAAGATTACTGCAGATGCAGACTGTAGCCAGGAAATCAGAAGACGCTTACTTCTTGGGAGGAGAGCAATGTCCAGTCTCGATAAAATAGTAAAGAGTAGAGACATCAGACTGGCAACAAAGATCCGCCTAGTCAAAGCCATGGTATTCCCTGTAGTCACCTACGGATGTGAGAGCTGGACCTTAGGGAAGGCTGAGCGAAGGAAGATCGATGCTTTTGAGCTGTGGTGCTGGAGGAAAGTGCTGAGAGTGCCTTGGACTGCGAGAAGATCCAACCAGTCCATCCTCCAGGAAATAAAGCCCGACTGCTCACTGGAGGGAAGGATACTAGAGACAAAGTTGAAGTACTTTGGCCACATCATGAGGAGACAAGGAAAGCCTAGAGAAGACAATTATGCTGGGGAAAGTGGAAGGAAAAAGGAAGAGGGGCCGACCAAGGGCAGATGGATGGATGGCATCCTTGAAGTGACTGGACTGACCTTGAGGGAGCTGGGGGTGGTAACGGCCGACAGGGAGCTCTGGCGTGGGCTGGTCCATGAGGTCACGAAGAGTCGGAGACGACTGAACGAATGAACAACAACACATAACCCAAGCTAAAACCCTTGTGATATGATGGACTACAAGTCCATGCTGATGGAGGTGAGTATTGATATGAATCATCTCACAGTCCAATGAGATGGAGTTTTGTGCGGGGGAATAGACTTCCAGAAATGGTTCTGGAAGCACTTATTTCCCTGTATGAAACTGCCCAAGCTTCATACTAGCTGGGGATGATGGAGGTGAGCATTAATATTCCATCTCACAGTCCAATGAGATGGAATTTTAGACCATCGTTGAAGTGTGATAGACCTCCAGAAATGAATCTGGGAGACTATATTTCCCCTTATGAGGTTGCCCAAAATTCATGCTAACTAAGGATGATGGAAGGAGGGGAATGTGAGTATTATTTCATCTCACCATCCAATGAGATGGAGTTTTGTGGGTTTTGTGTGAAGAGAAAAAAAGGTTCCAGACTTGGGTCCAGATACCCAGAAGACCACATTTCCCCATATGAGATCACACAGGCTTTCTGCTAGGTGAGAACAATGGATTTGAGCATTATTATTCCATCCCAAAGTTCAATGAGATAGGATTTCAGACCATTATGGGAAGTATGATGGGGAAAATCTTCAGAAATGAATATGGTGGGGATCATGGGGGTTTCTATTTCAGTAGCAAAATGACAGTTGTGAAGAAGCAACACAAATAATGTTATGGTTGGGGGTCAACACAACATGAGGAATTTTATTAAGGGGTCGCAGCATTAGAAAGGTTGAGAAACACCGATCTAGAGATTTCTAGAGAGAACATAATGAAATCTGCAAAAGTTAAATCCACAACTGATGGTGTGTGTGTGTATCTTTGTGTCAATACTCCCAGGCGACATAATGACCTGTTACCTTCGCTTTGCTCTTGTGGTGTTGGATCCAAAACCTGCCACCCATCATATCCCTCTGGAAGATCTGGACGTCCCATCCAAGATTCAACCCAGCAGTGAAAATTCCTAAAGGAATCATAGAATCATAGAATCAAAGAGTTGGAAGAGACCTCATGGGTCATCCAGTCCAACCCCCTGCCAAGAAGCAGGAATATTGCATTCAAATCACCCCTGACAGATGGCCACCCAGCCTTTGTTTAAAAGCTTCCAAAGAAGGAGCCTCATGGGGGGGGGGGGAAGGGTGGGAGGCACAATGACCTAGACGTGGGTACAAGTAATGGAATTCAACATATTCAAAACAATCCAAATTAAAACAATATGAAACGTTAATACACACACACACACACACACACATACATACATACATATTGGCTTTCAAAAAGCCATTAAACAATTTAGGAGATGAAAAACATTAAACATCAAAATCTATATAAATAAAAATGTAATGTTCGTTTGTGGGATTAACATAACTCAAAAACTGAATGAATTCACATGAAATTTGATGAATTGGAGATTGGATGAATTTGAATAAGGAAAAGTGCTTAAACTTAGAGGGCCATGACCTGAGGGTAGGCTGGCACGCTTATGTGTGGTATAATAGAGAATCTAAGGAAAAATTTGGAAATCATTTCGTGCGAGCCTCCCTATTGAGGACATGGTTAAGATACAAAGCCCTCTTTTATAAAGTTACACCTCTTTGGGTCTCGGCGATGGAGGCCCATCAAAGAAGACTCTTAGGATGGAGGATTTGGCCAAGATACAAGGATATTCTGTTGAAAGGGGAAATGAAGATTAAATCGTTTGAACAACTTAAGAACATGTTCGGAAATATAACCTGGTTACACTACCTTCAAATTAAAGAGCACTTCAAACAAGATCAAAAAATTGGATTTGACTGGGAAGAAAATACATGGGATAAAGTTTTAAAAATTGAGAAAAAGGTAGTCACAATTCTTTACAACAAATTGATCCAATGGCAAACGGAAAAAGAGCAGGTTAAAAATTGTATGATTAAATGGGCCGAAAATCTAAGACGGCCCATCCAATTTAGAGAATGGGAACAAATGTGGAATAAAAAGTTGAAATATACTTATGCCATGGATTTGAAGGAAAATTGGTACAAAATGTTTTATAGATGGTATCTGACTCCGAATAAACTAAGCCATATGTACCCAAATGTCTCAGATAAGTGTTGGAAATGTGGAGAACAAACGGGCACATTCTTCCACATGTGGTGGACGTGCAAAGAAACAACTAAGTTCTGGGCATCTATACATGAAGAAATACAAAAGATACTGAAGAGAAGGTTTAGAAAGAAACCTGAATATTATTTATTAGGATTTACGGACTCTGACCTTAAAGTAGAGGAAAATGAAGATAAATTATTCACGTACTTTACCACTGCGGCAAGAATTATTTTTGCCAAATTTTGGAAAAATGAACAGATACCTACTGTTGAAGAATGGTTGGAGAAAGTCAAAGAAATTAGAGACATGGATGAATTGACATTTTTAATGAGAAGAAATACCGGGAAACCGCTAAAGAGAACAGACTGGACTTCTTTTTATGATTATGAAAAGAAATTTAGAAAAATATTAGAGGATAAGAATAGACAAGAGTAGAAGAAGTTGATGGAAAAGATCCTGATGTTGGAGTGGAAGTCATTTTAGAATAGTTTAGGTTAGTTTAGTCTCTTTTTTGTCGTTTTTTTTTTGTCCTTTTTTTCTTTTTTCCTACTTTTCTATTTTCTTCTTATTGTTCCCCCTCTTTCGTTGTCCTGTTTTATAAAATACTTAATAAAAATCATTAAAAAAAAAAAAGAATTCACATGAAATTTAGACACTACATCTCTAACGGACCTATGAGTGACCATCACTCATAAACCCCTCCCAAAAAACAGCGGAAAGGACTCTTGCACCCTAGAGCAGGAACAGGACCCTCTAATCATTAATTAGACCACACCTTGGATGAAAGAAGAGTCATTTTTTATTTGAAGAATAACTGGAGCCAATAAAAGAGATGAATATAAAGTTGATAGAAGTCCAAAAGCAAAAGCCAAATAAGCAGCAACATAAACAGTGTCCAAACATAAGAATAATAACAAAGTTCTAAAAGCTTGCTGTAATAATCCAAATGCAGAGAAATACCAAAAACCTTCAATATGAACTTAGCCACTGCTAATCCACTGCAACCTTCAATATGAACTTAGCCATGAACTTAGTCACTGCTAATCCACTTGAAAAGCCATGAATCCTTAGAGACAAGGCCACATGAAACGAATATCTAGAAGACTTGACTGGATACCAAATGCTGGTCTAAAGAAAATTCCCTTAGAGCTCAATTTAAGTCCCAAAAACTGGTTCCTACTTCCCTCAGTTTTTGGCCTTAACTGCCGAATTCTTTCTGACCTGCGTAAACATTGGGCCTCTCTAAGATTCTGGCTGGGGTGAAAATTGCTGGAAGAAACATTAACAACCTCAGATATGCAGATGACACCACTCTGATGGCCGAAAGCGAGGAAGAGCTGAGGAGCCTTCTAATCAAGGTGAAAGAAGAAAGCGCAAAAGCCGGGTTGCAGCTAAACGTCAAAAAAACCAAGATTATGGCAACAAGAATGATTGACAACTGGGAAATAGAGGGAGAAAATGCGGAGGCCGTGACAGACTTTGTATTTCTAGGCGCAAAGATGACTGCAGATGCAGACTGTGGCCAGGAAATCAGAAGACGCTTCCTTCTTGGGAGGAGAGCAATGTCCAGTCTCGATAAAATAGTAAAGAGTAGAGACATCAGACTGGCAACAAAGATCCGCATAGTCAAAGCCATGGTCTCCTGTAGTCACCTACGGATGTGAGAGCTGGACCTTAGGGAAGGCTGAGCGAAGGAAGAGAGATGCTTTTGAGCTGTGGTGTTGGAGGAAAGTGCTGAGAGTGCCTTGGACTGCGAGAAGATCCAACCAGTCCATCCTCCAGGAAAGAAAGCCCGGCTGCTCATTGGAGGGAAGGAGACTAGAGACAAAGTTGAAGTCCTTTGGCCACATCATGAGGAGACAGCAAAGCCTAGAGAAGGGAATGATGCTGGGGAAAGTGGAAGGCAAAAGGAAGAGGGGCCGACCAAGGGCAAGATGGATGGATGGCATCCTTGAAGTGACTGGACTGACCTTGAAGGAGCTGGGGGTGGTGACGGCCGACAGGGAGCTCTGGCGTGGGCTGGTCCATGAGGTCACGAAGAGTCGGAGACGACTGAATGAATGAACAACAACAACAAAGATTCTGGCTGATTTCTAGATGGCGACTGGTCTTACCTATCTCCTCATTAGCTTCAGCAGGTGTGAAACTTTCTTGCAAACTGGAGCCTGGAGAAGGGAGTAAACTTTCCTGTCTTCCCGTGGCAGGAACTTTCTCATGAGAACTTAGCTTTTCCCTGACCCTTCTCGATCAGAGTCTGCAGTAACCTTATTGTCCAAAGTGTCTCCATATTAACTTTAGATTATATTAACTTTATTTGTACCCCGCTAGCATCTCCCAAAGGACTCGATGCGGCTTACAAAGGCCAAGGCCTCAAAACACAACATAACAATACAACACCTAAAGCAAATTAAAAACAGTTAAGCAATATTAACAACAAGCAATAAACAATACATCAAGACACTATAAAACTGGGCCAGGCCAGAGTAACGGGTACAGGGTTAAAAGTGCTGATGTGACAGGTGACATGTAAGGATTATAGGGTATTTTTCACCTCATCCTCATTGACATTGTTCACATCAGGTTCACTATCCAAATCAGACCCAGAAACATTAGAAGGGGGAAACACTATAACAGATTCAGGCTCAAACACAGGCTGAGTCCCAATAAGGACTTAAAAACATCCAAAAGCTAAATGACAATACAGTGCATGTGCGAAAATGGCAGCATTTAAACTGCATATATCAACCTTTAAAATGGCACAACACTGCCCTTGAAGTTCACTCTTGGGGTTGGTTTATAAAGTCAAAAGGACAGAAATGTTTTGAACTGGAATCTCAGGAGTTGAAGTTCGGCAAGCTCTCAAAGCCTTGGATTCCTAGTAATGAAACTATTCTGCTGGAGTGTTTTCATGCATCACAAAGCTCCAAATCCTAGGATCTAAAAGTATTAAGATATTGTAGTGAAAGTGGTGCCCAGCTGCATCCACCTGAGCATCAAGTGACAGCGTTGAGTCCAGGAGAGCCCCAAGCTACAGACCTGAACCCTCAGGGGGAGTGTAACCCTGTCGAGCACAGGCTGCGACCCAATATCCCGGTCAGCCCCGTGACTGACCAGGAGGACATCTGTCTTGTTTGGATTAAGCTTCAACCTGTTAGCCCTCATCCAGTCCATCACAGCTGTCAGAAACTGGTTCAAGGTCTGGGAGGCTTCCTTGGAATTTGGTGGAAATGAGTAGTAGAGTTGGGTGTCATCTGTGTACAGATGGCACCCAACTCCAAAACTCCAGATAACATCATCCAGTGGTTTCATGTAGATATTAAAAAGCATGGGGGATAGAATGGAACCTTGTGGGACCCCACAGATCAAGGCCATGGGTCCGAGCAGGTATCCCCCAGCTTCACCAACTGGGAATGACCCTCCAGGAAGGAGCGGAGCCACTGCAGTGTAATGCCCCCAAGACCCATTGTGGAGAGGTTCCCCAAAAGGATACTATGGTCGATGGTATCGGAAGCCATTGAGATATCCAGGAGAATCAACAGGGACACACTCCCCGTCAAGCTGTCTTCGGAGGTCATCCACCAAGGCAACCAAAGCCACCTCAGTACCATGGCCAGGCCTAAAACCAGACTGCAATGGATCTAGCTATCCCTGGAGTTGGGAGGCCACCACTCGCTCTAGAACCTTGCCCAAAAAAGGGAGGTTAGAAATTGGCCGGTAGTTATTTAGGACCGAGGAATCTAGGGACGCCTTTTTGAGTAATAGTCTCACAATCGTACTTTTCAGGCTGGATGGAATATGTTCCTGTTCCAATGAGGCATTTATAATCTTTGAGATCCACTCGAACAACCCCCCCATTGGCAAGCTTGATCAGCCAGGAAGGGCAAGGGTCCAGGGAACAGGTGGTTGCTCTCACCGCTCCAAGAATCTTGTCCATGTCATCAGATTGAACAGGTTCAAACGAATCCATCAAAACCAGACAGATAGGTACCTCCTGTCTGTCTGGTTAAAGTGCTGAGCTGCTGAACTTGCTGACCGAAAAGTCACAGGTTAGAGTCCAGGGAGCGGGTGAGCTCCCAATGTTAGACCCAGCTTCTGCCACCTAGCAGTTCGAAAACATGCAAATGTGAGTAGATCAATAGGTGGGAAGGTAACGGCGCTCCATGCTGTCATGACAGCCACAGGAGCTTGGAGGTGTCTACGGACAACGCTGACTCTTTGGCTTAGCAATGGAGGTGAGCACCACCCCCCAGAGTCAGACACAACTGGACTTAATGTCAGGGGAAAACCTTTACCTTATCTGAGTCTACACTGCTATATTATTATTATTATTATTATTATTATTATTATTATTATTATTATTATTATCTTTATTTGTACCCCGCTAGCATCTCCCGAAGGACTCGAGGCGGCTTACAAAGGCCAAGGCCTCAAAAACACAACATAACAGTACACAACCTAAAGCAAATTAAAAACAGTCAAAGCAATATTAAAACAACAGCAATAAAACAATACACCAAGACACAATAAAACTGGGTAATGGGTACAGATTAAAAGTGCTGATGTTACAGGTGATATGTGGGATTATAGGGTAAGTGCAGTGTGCCAGCAATCTTAATTTCTAATAAAGTGCTTATGGGACTTGTTGAAGTTTTCCTATTCTGGAAAGGCACATTGCACTTATTATTATTATTATTATTTCATCTACTTATACCCCACCCTTCTCACCCCGGGGGGGACTCAGGGCGGCTTACAAAGGAGGCACAATTAGATGCCCAAATCACACAACAAACAATACAAAATATAACAGTTCAACAATTAAAATGAAACATCAATACCTATTAAAATCATAAAAACTATCTCATGTCAGAGTCCATATATCAGAGTCCATATATCCATTCCATTCCATTGTCCTTGTCTATCGATAGGTCCTTTGATCAGTTGTCAGCATGGCCAAAAGCTTGGTCCCACATCCAGGTCTTTAGTTTTTTCCTAAACGCTAGAAGGGAAGTCGTCGATCTGATCTCCCCGGGGAGTGAGTTCCACAGGTGGGGGGCCACCACTGAGAAGGCCCTGCTCCTCGTCCTCGTCTCACTTGTGCCACTGGCGGGGTCGAGAGCAGGGCCTCCCCAGAAGATCTTAAACTTCGAGGTGGGATGTAGACGGAGATCTGTTCGGACAGATACACTGGGCCGGAACCGTATAGGGTTTTGTAGGTCAAAACCAGCACTTTGAATTGTGCTCGGAATTGGACTTACCCTATAATCCCACATATCACCTGTCCAGTTCAAAGCAGATAATCTGGATTTTAAGCCTCTGTGTAGAAGGGGGTTGAGGCTGGATCTACACTGCCCTGTATCCCAGATTATCCACTTTGAATTAGATTATATGAGGGCTTTTCCACACACCATGTAACCCAGAATATCAAGACAGAAAATATCACAATATCTGCTTTGAACTGGGTTATCTGGGTCCACACTGCCATATATTCTAGTTCAAAACAGAGAGTGTGGGATTTGCTGCCTTGATAGTCTGGGTTATATGGCTGTGTTGAAGGGCCCTTAGTCTCTGGAGCAGCAGAAAACAAGTTTTCCCACTTCTTCAATTGGACATTTTTTCAAATATTCAAACAATAATTTATTGTACTTCCATGTCTGCCCTACAAACAAGATATGTGCAGTGTGCATAGGAATCCATGTTTTTTCTCAAACTATAGTCCGTCCCCACAGCCATCTGAGGGACTGTGAACCAACCCTTGTCTTCAAACTTAGTGTAGAGGCACACCTTGCTGCCCAGGGGAGACCTTAGTGGCCAGGGGTCTTCTACTTACCAGCAGGATTCTTGGAGGCCTGGCAGCAGATCACCATTCTCATCCAGAAAATGCTCTACAATCAGGTTACCATTGGCATCATGGGCAGACTTGTAGTTGGTGACCACGCGGGTGGGGATGCCCAGGCAACGGAGCACTAGAGAAAGCAGAGAGAGAGTGAGGAAATACGTAGATATCACCAGACCTTCTGACATTTAGGGGTGCAATTTAGCATCTTGAAGGGTTCATCTGCACTGTAGAATAAATGCAATTTGACACCACCTAGGGGTCCTGGGCTTGTAGTTTTGTGATGCACCGGTGCTATCTGACATGGAGGCTCAAGATCTTGTAAAACTACAACTCCCAGCATCCCATAGCATTGAGTCATGGTAGTTAAAGTGGTGCCAAACTTAATATATTCTACAGTGTATGAGGGTTGAATGAAAAGTAATGCCTCCACCTTCGTAACTCCTCAACAGATGGCAGTACTGGTATGTGGCAGGTACTGGCTAGTTCAATAGACTCTCCTCTACAGTTCCATTTTGGTGGGAAGCCTTAACATTGAACGGTTGTGTTGTTAAAGTGAGAAGTATGTAACCCTGCGCACACGGCCGGTCAATGCGACTTAAGCAAAGTGCAGTCATTGAATTCTTGACAGCAGAAAATGTCAGCCCAAAGGAGATTCATCAGAGAATGCAAGCTGTTCATGGTGATTGTGTTGATGTTAGTACTGTGCAAGTAAGTTTAAAGATGTTTTTTTTAATTTTTTCTTTATTGTATTGTTAACAACTATTTGAAATACATTTACTTTACATTGCTTTGGTTTCAATACATTTTTTTCTTTCCACCCCTTAACCCTCCCCCTCCCCCCATTGACAAGTTGGTCCTTCTCCCTTTATTCAAGTCATCATTGCATTCTATCTAGTTTTTTTCCAGTGATCATCTTCTGGTTTAGCTTCTTGTATCCAATTTTTAAAGGGTGACCATATTTCTTTGATTTCCTTCTGCTTTTCTGTCCATAGTTTTTCATTTCATTTCTTATAATGTTCATAATTTCCAATTGAACTTGTTCCCACATATATTCATACCATTTTCCTAGGGTCCATTTCTTTTTTTCTTTCTAAGTTTAAAGATGTTGAGGTGGGAACATCTGACTTGTGTGACAAACAAAGAGTTGGATGTCCTGTGACCGCACACTTCACATGCCACCACAGCAGAACTTCAGAGATTGAATCTCACCACCATACAGCATCCTCCATACAGTCCAGATTTAGCACCATCTGACTTCCATCTGTTTCCGTTGTGACTCAGTTTGACTCTGAGTCTGAAGCTGAGCCCTGTGGGACTTGTGAGCCAGAGTTCCTACAAGATGATGAGGAGGATGATGGGTTACAGATTTCTGTACATATTTCAGACAGGGTTGATGGTGGGGCTGCAGAAGGGAAAACAGCAAGTCAGTTCTCAGGGGAAAAATGTTAGTGAAACTGATAACGAGAGTGAAATCCCACACGGCCAGGTGGAGATGTCTTTGCCTTCTTTGCCTTCCCATGGTGATTCAGTCCAGCTGTAAGACCAAGATAAGGGGTTAGAGAGCCTTGAAGATAATGAATTAATGAGCAGGCAAGATCGTCTGCAATTAAGGGTCCGGAGAAATGCTCACTTGGCTAGCAAGCAAGAAGCCAAGTCTGCCAAAGGTCATCGCAATGCATTCATGTCTGCCAAGGGTATTTAGCCTTCTCGCTGACAAACGGGTTGTCAGTTCAATGTAGCTCTTTCCATGCAAACTTCTATGGATTAACCTTGGCTTTAAGCAGCACGCTTCTGGGTTCCTGAGTCTGGGATTTTGGGTCCTGTGTTCAACTGTTTTTCCATGGACTATTGTTTGACCACTGCTTAAAAGATCATGCTTCATGTTTTTACCTTTGGATCTTGGAAATTGTGTCTTTGCATTTAAACCTTATGGAACTTTTGCATTTTTATACTGTTTTGTCAGACAACCGACACCGAGGAGCCTATGCAATTGGCCTCGATTTGCCCCAAGATCGATGCTGCTGAAAAGGCAAGGTGGCAGCAGCTGAATTTGTGTTGGTAC
Organism: Anolis sagrei ordinatus; assembly: GCF_025583915.1. NCBI lineage: Eukaryota > Metazoa > Chordata > Lepidosauria > Squamata > Anolidae > Anolis > Anolis sagrei. Next base: position 3,608,676 of record NW_026847438.1, on the reverse strand, counting down.
TGTGGGGTGAGTGGACATTTTTCTTGAGAGTATCCAGTGAAAAAGAAGGCAAGTCCTCAGCTGGCGGGGGCTTCCGGAACCTCTGAGCCCATGGCGTTTGCGAGAATCTGCCAGAGAAGCCGGTGGGGTAAGGCAACGACAAAGTTTAGATGGGCTCGCTAACTCGGTCTCTTTCCTGCCTCCAGACCCCGCAACTGGGATGTTGTTTTTCATTTTGGTCTCCTTCTGCGTGGTGCAGAAGACTCCAAAGGCGGCCCATGCCTTGGTGGATTGTGGAGCAACCAACAATTTCATTGACCATCATTTCGTGAAGTTTCTTGGAGTACAGTGCTGGGATCTGCAACCCCCTTGGGATGTACAAAACTTTGATGGGCGTCTATTGAAAGTGGGACCGGTAGCTTGCTATACCGTGCCCTTTCAGATGGGGATTGGGGACAATGCTGAGGAGATCTCCTTTTTTATTACCGAGCTTCCCCACCCGGTGGTGTTGGGGATCCCGTGGTTGGTGAAGCATGACCCAAACATCTTGTGGTCCCAGCTGGAACTCCAGTTTACTTCAGCATTTTGTAAAGAACATTGCAACCTGAGACAGTGATGCCAAGCCCCGGAGGTCGTGGCTCACATCATGAGCGCTTTGCCTCAGAAATACCAGGATTTTTGGAATGTATTCAGTGAGAAAGAGGCAGAGCGACTGCCTCTGCAGCAGCCTTACGACTGCGTGATTGACCAGGTGCCGGGCGCCCCAATTCTGCGTGGGCGCTTGTATTCCCTCTCGGAACTAGAGCTGGCCGCTCTCCGAGAGATTTTGGATACCAACCTACGCAAGGGGTTAATTCGCCCATTGCAGTTGCCGGTTGGGGCTCCAGTCCTGTTTGTCAAGAAAAAGTCAGGCGAGTTGCGGCTGTGCAACAACTACTGGGCTTTGAACAACATCACGATCAAGAACCGTTATCCTCTGCCTTTGATTCCAGATCTCCTTGACCGGCTAAGAGTCTTTACCAAATTAGACTTGCGGGGAGCTTGCAACTTAGTGTGCATTCGAGAAAGGGACGAATGGAAGACAGCTTTCCAGACACACTTTGGGAGTTATAAGTACCGAGTAATGCCATTCGGGCTGTGTAACATTCTTGCCACATTCCAGCACTTTGTCAACAATGTCTTCCATGACTTTTTGGATCGCTTCCTGGTCATCTATCTGGACGTTGAGAGAACTGTGAGAAGCTGGTTGCAGAAACAGAGTGTCAACTTCTTCCATGACAGCTTCAGAAAACTTTTTCATTGTTGGCATAAATGTATCCAATTGTCTGGTGATTATGTGGAAAAGTGAATAGTGGTAGTTAAAGAGCACATTCTAAGGATTATTTCTGCATTTGATTTATTAAAATATTCTATCCAAACCCAAGTAACGAAGTTGGAGGCATTACTTTTCATTCAACCCTCATAGATACACACCTCATTATATGGCTGGGTTTTGATAGCACTGGTCTAAATCCAGGGGGTAGGACCAAGTAGATTAGAGTCATTAAATCAAGGTAAGCGTAAACTCAGCCCCCTTCTATACTGCCACAGTGTAGAAGGGGCCTCAGCATTCTGCAACTGCATCAGTGGGACTGAAAATGCATCTACATACTATAGTTTTGAGCTGTGACAGTTAAAGTGGTGTCAAACTGTATTAATCCCAAAGTGTAGATGTATCCAAAGGAGAACAATTTCCAAAGACTACAAAACTTCAACTCCTGGAATTCCATAGCATGGAGCCCTGGCAGTCATTGTGGTCTCAAACTGCAAACATTTTACAATGTGGATGCACACTAAGACCCCTTATACACTGCCATATAAAATCCAGATTATCTGCTTTGAACTGGATTATATGGCAGTATATACTCATTTAATCCTGTTCAAACAAGATAATGTGGATTTTCTGTTTGGATAATCTGGATTATATGGCAGTGTAGAAGGGGCCTAGGAGGACTGCCCAGGGATCCTGGGAGGTGCAATCCAGTGAGAGAAACTTTCTGAAAGATTGGGAGAGAACAGTGTAGGGAGTGAATAAAGAGGGTGGTATGAACCCTGCCTTTTCTTTTCAAGGTTCCTCACCTGTGCATGCCACGGCTGCAAAGACCCAGCACTGCCCATAATGGACGGGTTGGCAACCGGATTTCTGCCACCTCTGCAGGATGTTCACGCTTCCGCTCCAGGTGTTGGGATGCACTCCGCCCACATAGCAATTATCCCATCGTCCAGAAAGGATGCCTTGGTCATCATTGCAATTCACCTACAGACCAGGAAAGCAGAGCAAATCAGAACTGCAGAGTTCAACCCAGGATTTCTACTCAGTATTGCCCAGATTTTGGTCTTCCAGGTGTTTTGGACTGTGGCTTCCAGAATCCTAAGCAGTTGAAACTTCTGGGAGTGGGAATCCAAATGAGGATGACCCACTGAGAACTCCCTGCTTTCAATTTGATCTGACCTGCAGCAGGGAGTTCCTCAGATCCAGGATGCCCTGTTGGGCCAGACCCCTACACTGTGGGAATAACCTTTTATTAAATAGTATTAAATTTGAAGGAAGAACAGCTGATTGTCATCCAAGGTTCTCTGACACTGCACTGCTTTTACTGCCCACTTAGCACTGCTCTGGAGATCGCGGCTGGGGGAAACTTGCTGTGGTCATCCCGTGGGACCCCCTGAAGGCAGCCCAAACATCTTGGTCCCGAGATCCGGAGGGTTGTAGTTTCCCGTGGATGAATGGGCAAGGGTCGGCCCCAACTGCGGCGGAAACCTTCATCTGGATCCGGGGAGCCTCATGGGATTACCCTGCAGATTTGTAGGCTTTCCCCAGATGCTGCCGGGCTCCTGGCCCGCTCTTGGAAAACTTTTTATAAACTTTTACAAACTTTTATGAACTTCCCCTGATGAAGTTGGACTCTATGGACTCACCTGGACCTTTCCCTACACCCTGGGCCATGATCAGGGCCTACATTAACTTTCAGTGGAACTCTGTCCAACTTTGGCGAACTTCTGGAAACTTTTAAAAACTTTTCCCCCCTTGGACTTCATGACTTCCCTTATGATTTATGTATCCAGAGGGACCTTTTGGGTGGTGGGATGGATTGAAACGATTTTCCCTTATGAATGTATGTCTTATGAACCCCTATGTGTCTATATGAAATTATGAAATGCTACCCCTGTGTGACCCAGCACACCATGAGCCTCAGGGAAACTCTCCCATTTCCTGGGGTAAGTGTTTCCCCATTTGAGAGGACTCAACTGAAACTCCTTGCATGAACAGGACAAAGGGCATTTCCTCCAGGCTTTGGAACAAGGCCACCTGGAAGAGTATGCCATCTGCTAAACCTAATCACTTATCAAAAGGGACAAACAGCCTTCAAAAAGCCACGATTGTTCTAACTGCTTCACCCTTCACCTATTGATTAGAGAGTTGGTTTGCTTTTTTTGCTGCCCCAGAGACTAGGATGCAATGGAGCAATGAGTTCAGATGATAAGAAAACAGTCTCCACCTAAACATTACAAAGAGCTTCCTGACAGTAAGAACTGCTCAGCAGTGGGATCCTGTGCTGCTGTTGCACCTCAGCTAGACATCACCTTGCTCAAGCACTCACCAGGAAGCCAAACGTAGTAATAAACAGTTTATTGATAAAACTCACGCACAGTAAAAGAGTAAAAATCCAAATATTTAAAGAGAGAAAGAGTCCCAAAAAGCCAGAGATAAATCTTCAGTGCAAAGGTTAATGCATGATCCCTAATCCAAGGTACATGGAACAAAACATGAGCTTGATTAATCCAAGAGACCAGGAATGAAACATGAACTTGATTAGTCCAAGAAACAAGGAACAAAACACGAGCTTGAGTGCATGGTAAAATCCCCAAGACCGATAGCAAAACTTGACTAGGAAATGTGGCTTGAAGCTAAAAAATCACCAGGAACAAGGCAGGAGCTTCTAACTCCATTCGCGACATTGCTTGATCTGAAACCTAAGAGCTTCCTATCCCTAATTAAGGACAGCAATGCATGAAGGCATTCCATTGGACTTGAGAAGCCTGTCTCTGGCTCTCTTTCCCAAACCTCCCTTTCCCATGGCTTGGCTTGCACCTGGAATTCTTCCCTTGCAGAAGCAGCCTTGATTCTCTGTCCAACCCCCTTGCATCGGGTGAACTCATATCCTCCTCCCTTCTCTGCCTGTCAGTTTCTAAAGCAGTTCCATTTTCACACAGAGAATCAACATCTAATTCCAAATCCCCCTCTGTTCTCCCAACTGGGGAATCACCATCCTGTTCCAACATCCCACCGACCACCTACTGCAATGCACCCTGAGCCCTGCCACATGCACAAGGGAGGACCTTCTTGCAGCAACACCAGAAGCACTCCAAGTGGCCAGATACTGGTCAAAGGACATTTAATCAACTACCAAACTCACACATTTTGTATTTTGCCTGTTTGTTTGCTTTGTTCTGATAGAAATGTAATATAATTGGCTGGTTGCCCTGACGCAACAAATAAATAATCCAACATCCCATTGGTCTGAGCACCTGCAGAAGCATCAGGCCCTGCAAACCATGCACCCCAAACACCTCATCCTCATCATCAGCTGGCTGAACTACAACAGCTGCCTTGGAATCTGGGGGAGCATGCTTTCTCAAGTTTTTGCAACAGATGCTAGCCATCTTCCAAGACAGCTTGAATTGGATATTCTGATATGTCAGAAGGGTTGGACTTGACGGGCTGTTGTTATTGAACACAAGATCCTCCCCAAATATTTATAGTTTCCTAAAAGACATAGAGCCAGAATGAGATAAAGCACCATCCTTTATATTGTATGAAGTCTCTCTCTCCTTAAGCAAGAATGCATTAAAAGCCTCTGTCTTTTTGTCTTTGCTTCCTGGTGAGCCTTTAATCTGGAACTCTGATTATTAATTTTGGTTAGCAATGCTTGCCAGACTGACCCTCTCATATTATTGCGGTCTAAGTTCCCAGTCACAACTACCATCTAATAACCTTTTGGCTGGCTACTCACCATGGCACAAACCACGCGGCTGACATAGATGGGGCTGTTGCGAAGGGAGCAGTCCTTGTCTTGGTCGCGGAGGAAGTTCAGGCTGGTGTCCAGCATCTGCAGGCAGATGGCCACAATCCCCTTTTCAAACTAGAAGACAATAAACAATGCCTGATTGGGGAATGCCATGGATGTAGCATACCTGGATTTCAGTAAGGCCTTCGACAAGGTCCCCCATGACCTTCTGGCAAGGAAACTAGTCCAATGTGGGCTAGGCAAAACTACGGTGAGGTGGATCTGTAATTGGTTAAGTGGACGAACCCAGAGAGTGCTCACTAATGCTTCCTCTTCATCTTGGAAAGAAGTGACAAGTGGAGTGCCTCAGGGTTCCGTCCTGGGCCCGGTCCTGTTCAACATCTTTATTAATGACTTAGATGGGCTAGAAGGCATGATCATCAAGTTTGCAGACGACACCAAATTGGGAGGGATAGCCAATAGTCCAGAGGACAGGAGCAGAATTCAAAACGATCTTGACAGATTAAAGAGATGGGCCAAAACTAACAAAATGAAGTTCAACAGTGACAAATGCAAGATACTCCACTTTGGCAGAAAAAATGAAATGCAAAGATACAGAATGGGGGACGATGCCTGGCTCGAGAGCAGTACGTGTGAAAAAGATCTTGGAGTCCTCGTGGACAACAAGTTAAACATGAGCCAACAATGTGATGTGGCGGCAAAAAAAGCCAATGGGATTTTGGCCTGCATCAATAGGAGCATAGTGTCTAGATCTAAGGAAGTAATGCTACCCCTCTATTCTGCTTTGGTTAGACCACATCTGGAATATTATGTCCAATTCTGGGCACCACAATTCAAGAGAGATATTGACAAGCTGGAATGTGTCCAGAGGAGGGCGACTAAAATGATCAAGGGTCTGGAGAACAAGCCCTATGAGGAGCGGCTTAGGGAACTGGGCATGTTTAGCCTGAAGAAGAGAAGGCTGAGAGGAGATATGATAGCCATGTATAAATATGTGAGAGGGAGCCACAGGGAGGAGGGAGCAAGCTTGTTTTCTGCTTCCTTGGAGACTAGGACGCGGAACAATGGCTTCAAACTACAAGAGAGGAGATTCCATCTGAACATTAGGAAGAACTTCCTGACTGTGAGAGCCGTTCAGCAGTGGAACTCTCTGCCCCGGAGTGTGGTGGAGGCTCCTTCTTTGGAAGCTTTTAAGCAGAGGCTGGGTGGCCATCTGTCAGGGGTGATTTGAATGCAATATTCCTGCTTCTTGGCAGAATGGGGTTGGACTGGATGGCCCATGAGGTCTCTTCCAACTCTTTGATTCTATGATTCTATGATGTGTTTGACAGCCCTTTAACTTCTATGGGTCAATGGCTTCCCAGGGCATGTCTTTCAAAGTCTGAACACCCAAGATTTGCCAATAAGAAAAGTGTTTCCTCTGGTTGGAAACTGGGGTTTTCAAGATCTGCACTGAAGTGTTGGGGGGAGATGGGATGGGATGAGAAACATCATTTCCCAACAGTTTATTGAAAACTGATGCAAGCATTGCATGCGGGTTATAGTCTAAATCCAATAATAATAATAATAATAATAATAATAATAATAATAATACTTTATTTATACCCCGCTACCATCTCCCCAAGGGACTCGGTGTGGCTTACATGAGGCTGAGCCCAAAATACAACAATACAGCAATAACAACAACAATACAAGAAATTTAAAAACAACAAAACAATAAAACAATAACATAAGCATTATCAATAAGACAACACACTTTAAAATCTATGGGTAGGCCAAATGTAATTAAAATTAAAAATAATGCTGGACATGGGCAAAAAAGTGATGGGGCGGTTTGTGGAAACATACAAGCAGACCTAAAACAGTATAAAGTGCTTTGGAGGACAAAGTGCTATGGGATCATTATTCTGGGAAGGCACACTGGAACAACCACGTCTTCAAGCTCCTCCTAAAGACTGCCAGAGTTGGGGCCTGCCTGATGTCCTTAGAAAGTGAGTTCCAGAGTCGAGGGGCCACCACCAAAAAAAGCCCTCTCTCTCGTCCCCCACCAATCACGCTTGCGATACAGGTGGGAGCGCCATCAGGGCCTCTCCAGATGATCGAAGATATTGTGAATCCAAGAACTTTTGCAAACTCCACTTTGAACAGAAAATGACTAATAGCAGCCACGCCAAAGCAACTGACAGCATTGGGCTACACATAATAAACAAGGATTTCCACCTCACCTACCGCACAGGAAACCTGCTACAAAACAGGAGCTTTTTTGTTGAGTTCCAGGGCCAGAGAAGCAGATGGTATAAACAGAAGAACGGCCTGCTTCAGAGAAGCGTGCTTGCTCCATCCATGTTTAACATCTACACAAATGACCAGCCACTACCAGAAGGGACAGAGAGTTTCATCTATGCTGATGATCGTGCCATTACTGCACAAGCAGGGAGCTTTGAGATGGTTGAACAGAAGCTCTCCGAAGCTCTAGGTGCTCTTACTGCCCATTACAGAGAAAACCAGGTAGTCCCTACTCCATCTAAAACACAGACATGTGCTTTTCACCTTAAGAACAGACAAGCATCCCGAGATCTGAGGATGACCTGGGAAGGAATTCCACTGGAGCATTGCAGCACACCCAAATACCTGGGAGTCACTCTGGACCGTGCTCTGACCTACAAGAAGCACTGCCTGAATATCAAGCAAAAAGTGGGCGCTAGAAACAATATCATACGAAAGCTGACTGGCACAACCTGAGGATCACAACCAGAGACAGTGAGGACATCCACCCTTGCGCTGTGCTACTCTGCTGCTGAGTACGCATGCCCAGTGTGGAACACATCTCACCATGCTAAAACAGTGGATGTGGCTCTTAATGAGACATGCCGCATTATCACGGGGTGTCTGCGCCCTACACCACTGGAGAAACTACACTGTTTAACTGGTATTGCACCACCTGACTTCCGCCGGGAAGTACCAGCCAATAGTGAAAGGACCAAGGCAGAGACATCCCCAGCTCATCCCCTGTTTGGGTATCAGCCAGCACGTCAACTACTTAAATCAAGAAATAGTTTTCTAAGAACTACAGAGACACTCACTGGAACACATCAGCAAGCGAGAGTCCAAAAGTGGCAGGCTCAAACTCAGAACCTCAATCAATGGCTGATACCAAATGAGAGACTTCCCCCCCACCCCCTGGACACACAGAAAACTTGGCAACTTGGAAGGCACTGAACAGACTGTGCTCTGGCACCACAAGATGCAGAGCCAACCTTAAGAAATGGGGCCACAAAGTAGAATCCACAACATGTGAGTGTGGAGAAGAGCAAACCACTGACCACCTGCTGCAATGCAACCTGAGCCCTGCCACATGCACAATGGAGGGCCTTCTTATAGCAACATCAGAGGCACTCCAAGTGGCCAGATACTGGTCAAAGGACATTTAATAGAATGCCAAGTTTGTAAACTTTATGGGTTTTTTGTTTTCTGTTGTTGTTGTTTTGTTTTTTGATGCAATACAACTCTTTGGCTCACTCCTGACATGATAAATAAATAATAAATACACAAAGATAGGATAGAGAAGAATGATAGATATAAATGGATGATGGATGGATGGATGGATGGATGGATGGATGGATGGATGGATGGATGGATGGATAGATAGATAGATAGATAGATAGATAGATAGATAGATAGATAGATAGATAGATAGGTCAAACATACAGAGAGAAGGGGCAAACTTATAGCAGAAGTTGATAAATGGATAAACAAAAGCTAATAGATGGGGTGCTATTTCTCCCAGCTTTGTGTTGAATACTGATACAAGTTTTGCACGGGGATTGCAATCCAAATCAAATCACTTTCTCCTTTGAAGAGAAAATGTTGTTCAGCAGCTTTCCCAAAGCAATTCCTGTCCTGGGTATGAGTATTAGAGAGGAAGGGCCAGGCCTAGAGAACTGACACAATGACTTCAACACAGCCAAGATGCAATTTTGGAGAGTTGGGTTCAACCCAGTTTGGGATGAAAACTCCAAATCACTTTGGGAATCCAGTGGCCTACCCGTGGCTATCTTAGGCCTGATGTCATACAGAATGCCAACTCTACCAGCCAGACTGAGAGATGGCTAAAGGTCTCATAAAACTATAAAATCCCACAATTCTGTAGCATTGAGCCATCCCAGTCAAATTGCAGTAATTCCAGAGATTAGATGCAGCCCCAGTTGCAAGCACACTCGTTTCACTTTAACCATCTTATAGAACACTGGAATTTGTCTACATTTTCCTGCCGCAGCTCGGAAATGTATTTACACTTTATAGGAGTTTGATCCCACTTTAACTGTTACAGCTGAGAGAAACCCACCTGACCGAACATCCAAGGGATGGAATACATGTAGTCCTCATCTCCCATAAAGATCTGTCCATGTTGGGTCAGGACATATTCAATGCGGGCCTCTTCGCTTTCCATGTAGACAGTGTCACCTGAGCAAAGAGGAAAAAGACACAAATGGAAGAGTGCAAGGGAAAATGGAGAGAAAAACCAGTCATGCGCAGGAAGACGAACAATCAGAAATCAAGGCTGAAATTCTTTTTTGCGTTATGGAACCAGACACTCATTGTACTACACAATATAATAATACATAAATAATAATAAACTTTATTTAATACCCTGCCACCATCTCTCCAATGGGGACTCAGGGCGGTTTACATGAGGCCAAGCCCAACAGCATAGTACAATAAAATAAAACCAAAACACAATAACAACACAGTAAAATACATACAACATATGAGTACGAAAAAAACCCCCAATAAATCAAAATTATACACAATAAAATAACAATGAGCGGGTCACATGTGCTAGATAAGAAACTAAAATACTAAAAATACTAAAATCAGGTGAGACAGGGATGGAGCAGATTGTTTGTGAAGGAGAAACTCATAAAGGAACCCTATGATGGACTTGCAGCAGTGCTTAATTTGGTGTTTCCCCCCCTTTTTCCCTGTTTCTACCAATTTTTATTTAATGACACAAACTTACAATCAAACAAAGATATAAACAGAAAAACAGATTTTAAAAATGAGTTCAAATGACAGGAAAGGAGATTCCACCTGACTGTAAGAAAACCTGTTCAACAGTGGAACTCTCTGCTTTAGAGTCTGGTGGAAACTCCTTCTTTGGAGGCTTTTAAACAGGGGCCTTTACCCAGCAACCTGCGGACAACTCAGGATCCTACCAGCTTTAAGCGATATCAGAAGAAAAGGAGTCATTGTCTGTCAGGTTTTACAATGTATTGTAATGTAATATAGCTGAGTCATGCACTGCTAATAGGCTTCTATTGGAAATGCTGAGTCATGCATTAACTGTATATAGAACTTCATTTGGGGAATGTGTTCTGGCCTAGTCCAGGTGATTGTGAATAATGCAATCCTGGGTTTGAGTTAAGTCAATGAATTGGGAACCAATCAGTGATTGCTATGTGTAAATTAATTGTATATAAGGAAGTCATGTACAGTGTGTTTTCTCTCCATGTGCTGTGATGCTGTTTGCTGAAGGTTCTGTGTAATGTATTAAAAGAACCTGTCTGCTAAGACAAGATATAACTGTGTGCTGTGGTAAGTTTGTAATGTCATCTAGACTGGGGGAAAGACAATGGTAAAACTGACAATGGCCGGGCATGTGCTCAAGTGACTGTAAAAGAGTTCCAGAGTGACTGCAGTTTGTGGGAGCAATTGACTGAAAATACTGTGCAGGAAGAAGCTACTGGAAAGCGCTGAAGTTGTGCAACTGATCTGCTGCTGAATTGTGAAGTTAATCTCAACATTGTCCCTCTTTGGAAACATCAAGCAACAAGAATCCATGCATAGAGGTTGTTTACAAGAAAGTAAGCAATATTATCTTCCTTCTTCCTTCCTTTCTTTTGCAATTTGGGATTTCTGGAGGCTGACCCTCTCCCTGATGAATCCACCGCCATACTTATTCCCTCTGATCTTGAAAGATGCCAAGACCTTTTCTCAAATGTAGGATAACACCTTGAATTTAACTCATTTGACACCTCAATTCAAAAGAGATTCAAACCGGCTGCAAGGCTGACCTGAAGAATGCAATGTCGTTTCCTATTGGCCAAGGAGACCTACCTATGCACCATGGATTAAAGAGCAGGATGAATTCTCCAATGTAGTAGCAATACCCTTGACCCTTGGTGGAGGTATCCAGGGTCAGGCGGTAGCGGCCGATCCGGGCGTCCGGTGGAGGGAAGACGAACACAGTCAGGGAAGATTTGTCCTGGCTTTCCACGGCGGAACTCCATGCTGTCTTTTCCAGGGAGCAAGAAACAGGGAAGGAGGACTTGGTCCCAGATGTCTCATTGGGGCAAGGACCTATGGTAGGAAGGAGGAGAGAAGTAAAGGAAGATAGGAAGAAGAAAAGGAGGACGAGAAGAAAAGTGTCAGTGTGGGTTAGCATCACAATAACCCCGCCAGGTAGATGCACTCTAATCTGACATTCTTTCAGGCCTGAAAGAATAAAACCTCTGCTCTTTTGCCTTCAACTCGGTTTGTGTCCTGATTTGACTTTTGGTGTAGCATAGCATGCTGGGCTCTGGACTTGCAATTTTAGCAGACACTGAAATCACTCAACACTGTGGAGAAGCCACTTAACAGGGAGGCATTCTTGGAGAGAAGAACAAAATTAGGAACGCTGCTGGAAACGTGGAGAAACCACAATAATGGTGATGGGGAGATACTGGAAAAATGTTGTTGTTCATTCGTTCAGTCGTCTTCGACTCTTCGTGACCTCATGGACCAGCCCACGCCAGAGCTCCCTGTCGGCCGTCACCACCCCCAGCTCCTTCAAGGTCAGTCCAGTCACTTCAAGGATGCCATCCATCCATCTTGCCCTTGGTCGGCCCCTCTTCCTTTTACCTTCCACTTTCCCCAGCATAATTGTCTTCTCTAGGCTTTGCTGTCTCCTCATGGAAAAATAGATATTTATTTATGCATATATTGTATGTACATTACAAGCATTGAAATGTAAGAAAAAATCAAGTTCTCTCTGTATCATAAACCTAAGCTGACAGGACAAGCCAAGCTGCTGTCCAGGCAAAGCAAGAGGGGGATGAACAGATAAGCCCATCCTAGCACCAACAGAGATAAGTAAAAAGTAAGGAGCCTATCTCCCTCCCTCCTGACAGGTCAAAGTAGGCCCCTTGATTGATGAATGTAAGCTGTAAGCTGTATGCTGCTCTCAGAAAAAATATAGAGACATGCCTCTTGCATGTTGGAAGATAGAATCGGATATTTCTATGATGCTAAAGTGACATGATGTCAATGTATGTAAAAGCATGTTTCTTTGTTTGTCTGCATTTGTAGAGTTATAAAAGGCACAGTCAATGCCTTTATCTCACACTCTGGTTTGCTTTTGGACACAACTCCTCACTAGAGTCCCAGCTGGAAATAAATGTACTTTTCTTTCTCCAGAAAGGATCTCTCTTGATATCATCTCTCTTGCTGCTACAATGGGACATTACTCCCTGACTTCCTATAGGTGTGTATCAAGCACATTGTTTCAATCTTTCCTTTGCAGCCTTGGAAATATTGTCAAAGGCTTTCATGGCCAGAATCACTGGGTTGTTGTAGGTTTTTTGGGCTATATGGCCATGTTCTACGGCTCAAAAAACCTACAACAACCCAACCTTGGAAGTAGTTTTGGGACCATTTCCCAGAGGCAGAGCTTGGGAAAAGTTGCTATCCAAGATCCCACAGTGGTCAGAGGATGCTAACCCACTCCTCAACCCCATTCTGGTTTTAGTTGGAAGAAGGAGGAATTGGACTGATACAGCTATTAGTGCTGTGCAAAAAAAGTCGTTTGTGCCTCGTATCTCCTATTATTTTGTAAGATCTGTATAGGTAAAAGTAAAGGTTGTCCCCTGACATTAAGTCCAGTCATGTCTGACACTGGGGTGTGGTGCTCATCTCCATTTCTAAGCCGAAGAGCCGGCATTGTCCATAGACCAGAGTATAATATAGCAGGAGCGGGAAATGAATGTAAAGCAAGACTATGGCACTCTGAAGTTGTAACATACCAAACAGTCAATAATGATCTATGGGGTGATACTTTGGCTGCTGAATGCATCATGGAGGAGGAGAGGCTTCCGTTAACCGGGGAGCCCCCATAGAAGTCGTGGTGGGGAGGGGGAGATACGGGAAAGGGAGACCTTTAATTCGGCCTAGGGATCGTGGAACAACATTAGTAATTCCAAATCAGTCTCCTGATATGGTAAGTTGGTGTAACCAGGATGGCGGTCCCTCCGAATTGAAAGTGGTGCTGTTGAACGCCAGATCTGTCAATGGTAAAACAACTTTCATCCAGGATTTAATCCTGGATGAACGGGCAGATCTGGCGTGCATCACAGAGACCTGGTTGGACGAAGCGGGAGGTGTAAACTTGACCCAGCTTTGCCCGCCAGGTTTCTCTGTGCAGCACCAACCGAGATCCGGAGGGCGGGGAGGCGGAGTTGCAGTGGTCTATAGAGATTCCATTCTTCTGACCAGGGCCCCCATCCCGCAGTCAACAAATTTTGAATGCGTCCACCTGAGGGTGGGTGACCGGGACAGATTAGGGATTCTGTTAGTGTACCGTCCACCTCGCTGCACTACAGTCTCCCTGCCTGAGCTAGCGGGGGTGGTCTCGGACCTGGCATTGGAGGCCCAACGGCTGCTTGTGCTGGGGGACTTCAATGTCCATGCCGAGGCCTGCCCTAACGGGAGCGGCTCAGGACTTCATGTCTACCATGGCAACCATGGGGCTGTCCCAACAGGTATCTGGCCCCACCCACAGTGCTGGACATACATTGGACTTAGTTTTTTATCAGGGATGGGAGGAAGGTGGCGGTGTTGAGGAGTTATCCATCTCTCCGTTGCCATGGACCGACCACCACCTGGTCAGCTTTGGACTCACTGCACCCCCTAACCTCCGCAGAGGTGGAGGACCCATTAAGCTGGTCCGCCCCAGGAGGCTTATGGATCCGGATGGATTCCTGACGGCTCTTGGGGAATTTCCCGCTACCTCGGTAGGTGATCCTGTTGATGCCCTGGTCGCTCTCTGGAATGGGGAGATGACTAGGGCAATAGACACGATCGCTCCGGAACGTCCCCTCTCAAGTAGCCGAGCTAAACCAGCTCCTTGGTTTAACGAGGAGCTGGCAGCGATGAAGCGAAAGAAGAGGGAACTAGAGAGCGTGTGGCGTTCGGATCCGAGCGAGCCAAATCGAACACGGTTTGTGTCCTTTTTAAGGGCATATGCCGCGGCAATAAAAGCCGCAAAGAAGACTTTCTTTGCGGCCACTATTGCGTCTGCAAAGAACCGTCTGGCTGAACTGTTCCGAGTTGTCAGAGGCCTGTTAAAACCCACCACTCAGGATGGGTGCCCTGATGACTCGGCAGCTCGCTGTGAAGCTTTTGCTCAGTTCTTTGCAGACAAAGTCGCTTTGATCCGCTCTGGACTGGATACCATATTAACAGCAGTCTCTGAGGATGTAACACGAGCATCTGCTTGTCCAGTTTTGATGGATTCATTTCAATTGGTTCAATCCGAGGATGTGGACAAGGTGCTTGGAGGAATGAGAGCTACCACATGCATCCTAGACCCCTGCCCATCCTGGCTTCTGAAGGAGGCCAGAGGGGGATTGGCCGAGTGGGTGAAGGTGGTGGTTAATGCCTCCCTTCGGGAGGGCAAAATTCCAGCCAGCTTAAAGCAAGCTGTGATAAAACCGCTGTTGAAAAAACCATCACTGGACCCCACTCAATTCGTCAACTATCGGCCTGTTTCCAATCTCCCCTTCTTGGGCAAAGTCATGGAACGTGTGGTGGCCTCACAACTCCAGGCATTCTTGGTAGACACGGATTATCTGGACCCGGCACAGTCTGGCTTTAGGTCGGGACATGGTACCGAGACAGCCTTGGTCGCCTTAGTGGATGATCTGCGTCGGGAGCTCGACAGGGGGAGTGTGTCCCTGTTGGTGCTGCTGGACCTCTCAGCGGCCTTCGATACCGTCGACCACGGTATCCTTCTGAGACGCCTCATGGGGATGGGTCTTGGAGGTACTGTTCTGCAGTGGCTCCGCTCATTCCTCGAGGATCGGTCTCAGAAGGTGTTACTGGGAGACTCCTGTTCAACCCCACAACCTTTGTCTTGTGGGGTTCCTCAGGGTTCAATACTGTCTCCCATGTTGTTTAACATCTACATGAAGCCGCTGGGCGAGATCATCCGGAGTTTCGGAATGCGATGTCATCTGTACGCAGATGATGTCCAACTCTGTCACTCCTTTCCACCTGCTACTAAGGAGGCTGTCGAGGTCCTGAACCGGTGCTTGGCCGCTGTGACGGTCTGGATGGGGGCGAACAAATTGAAAGTGAATCCAGACAAGACAGAGGTACTCCTGGTTAGTCGTAAGGCCGAACAGGGTATAGGGTTACAGCCTGTGTTAGACGGGGTCGCACTCCCCCTGAAGACGCAGGTTCGCAGTTTGGGTGTGATCCTGGACTCATCGCTGAGCCTGGAACCCCAGGTTTCGGCGGTGACCAGGGGAGCATTCGCACAGTTAAAACTTGTGCGCCAACTGCGACCGTACCTTGGGAAGTCTGACTTGGCCACGGTAGTCCACGCTCTGGTTACATCCCGTCTTGACTACTGCAACGCTCTCTACGTGGGGTTGCCTTTGAAGACGGCTCGGAAGCTCCAATTAGTCCAACGGGCGGCAGCCATGATACTAACCGGAGCGGGACGCAGGGAGCATACAACTCCTCTGCTGTACCAGCTCCACTGGCTGCCGATTTGCTACCGGGCTCAATTCAAAGTGCTGGCGCTGGCCTTTAAAGCCCTAAACGGTTCTGGCCCAACCTATCTATCCGAACGTATCTTGGCCTATCAGCCCACCAGGACCCTAAGATCTTCTGGGGAGGCCCTGCTCTCTATCCCGCCTGCTTCACAGGTGCGGCTGGCGGGAACGAGAGACAGGGCCTTTTCTGTGGTGGCCCCTCGGCTTTGGAATGCCCTCCCCATAGAGGTAAGATCAGCCCCTTCGCTGATGGTATTTCGAAAAAGGTTGAAGACATGGATGTTTAAACAAGCATTCGATTAATTCGGTGCAACGAAATTGATGAACAAGGATTAGTTAATCACAGACGACGAAATTGGATTGCGATTATAATTAAGAGATGCATTGGATTGTTATTGGTGGCCCAATAATATTATGTATTGTGTATGTGTTTTTATGCTTTTTTAATGGAATATTGTTGCTTGTTGTTGTGTTGTAAACCGCGTTGAGTCGCCGATTTAGGCTGAGAAACGGCGGTATACAAGCGCAGTAATAAATAAATAAATAACTAAATAAATAATAAATAAATAGACACATCCAAGGTCATGTGGCCAGCATGACTGCATGGACTGCATTTTCAACCCCATGGGTTGAGAAGAGTGGGGTAGAAATGTAAATAAATAAAATAAAATGCTTGACTTCCTTCTCCCCATTCCTCCGGCATGGCTGCCGGTCCATTTCTGAGCACAATTCAAAGTGCTGGTCTTGGCCTGTAAAGCCCTATACGACTCCGAACCAGCTTACTTGTCCGAATGTATCTCCCTCTACATTCCGCCTCATAGTTTAAGATCCACCGGGGAGGCCCTGCTCCCGGTCCCACTGGCCTCACAAACGCGTCTGGTGGAGACAAGGGACAGGGCCTTCTCGGTGGTGGCCCCCCGCTTGTGGAATTTGCTCCCCGGTGAGATTAGATCGGCATCCTCCCTCCTTCCCTTTAGGAAAAAAACCACCAAAAATCGTGGTTTTGGAACCAGCTTTTTGGCTAGGAGGCAGAACGGCACTTTGGACATTGAATTGGACCACATGATGATTGTTATGATAATGGAAACAGCTATGATTATATAATTAATATTATTGTTTTAATCTATTGTGTTTTTATGGTTTTATATTGTTGTTACGTTGTAATATTGTGGCATCGAATTGTTGCCAGTGTTAGCCGCTCTGAGACCCCCCTCAGGGGTTGAGAAGGGAGGGGTAGAAATGTTGTAAATAAATGAAATAAATTGCTTGCCCTCCTTCTCCCCTTCCCTCCGGCATCTTTCTTTTTTGTCTCCCAGCCCCACCCTTCACACATACTTCCCTCCCAGTCACTCAGTTGAGGGTTATCAACACATCTCAGGCCAGGGCTTGCAATCTTTCTTCCAACTCTATGATTTTAAGATGCCTTAAAACCTTCAATTGCGCCCTGAGGTCAAAGTGAGGCTCACCTGTCTCAACGTGGAAGGTGAGCTTGTCTACCGCTTCATCAAAGGGCCTCCTGGAGAAGTGCAGCGTCACAAAGAAGGTCTGGCCTCGGCGCACAAGGAGACGCTGGGAACCAGCATCGGAGGTCCGGTGGTCCTCATTGTTGCGCTCGCAAAGGAGGTCCCATGCTGCCAACTCCAGTACTGCCAAGGCAAGAGAGAAAGTTGGGAGAGGTATTTTGGCATCAGAATAAGAATGGATGCAGAATGGATGTAGTTTGGCACCTCTTATCTGCCCTGAGTCAATGCTATGAAGTCCCAGGGTTGGAGTTATGCTATGGAGTTGGAAGGGACCCCCAAAGGTCATCTAGTCCAACGTTTTGCTCAGTGCAGGAAAACACTAATGTAGCCGGTGGTGACCCTCCCCCCTCCCAATAAAAGATAGTTCATAATTAGGGAATTCATAGTTTTGCCCAGGACACCAGGTTGGAATGATATAATAAGAGTTAAGTTCTGGCCACTCTGCAGAAGGACTAACAACCGTAACAAGGACCTATCTCTTCCCAACCCTGCATGCCCCCTTATCCTTTTATGAACCCCTGTATACGCCCCATGTCCCCAATAATTTCATATATGTACTAGCTGTCCCTTGCCACGCATTGCTGTGGCCCAGTCTGTTGATCTGAAAAATAAAGTAACAAGAAAGTATTGGTTTCTAATATATGTAATGTCTTTCTGTTTGTGGGTAAACAGTATTTCTTGCTATTTCTTTGTCAGCGTTGATGTGGAGAGTGTCTGGTTTGCCCACCCTGGAACATGCAACATATCATTGTCCTTTTTTAAGGTTCCTTTTCAAATCTATGATACTATATCTCTCTGTGTGTGAATCATATCTATCTATCTATCTATCTATCTATCTATCTATCTATCTATATCTATCTATGGCTGGATGGCTCTTTGTCAGGAGGACTTTGATTACGTTTTCTTGCCCTGGTGAAGGGAGTTGGATTAGATGGCCTTAAGTATTTTCTGTTGATCATGGGGGTTCTGTGTGGGAAGTTTGCCCTGATTCTGTCTTTCGTGGGGTTCAGAATGCTCTTTGATTGTAGGTGAACTGTGAATTCCAGTGACTACAACTCCCAAATGTCAAGATCTATTTCCCCCAAACTCCATCTGTGTTCATATTTGGGCGTATTGAGTGCTTGTGCCAAGTTTGGTCCAGATCCATCATTGTTTGAGTCCACAGTGCTCTCTGGATGTAGGTGAACTACAACTCCCAAATGTCAAGGTCCATTTCCCCCAAACTCCATATTTGGGCGTAATGAGTGCTTGTGCCAAGTTTGGTCCAGATCCATCATTGTTTGTGTCCACAGTGCTCTCTGGATGTAGGTGAACTACAACTCCCAAACTCAAGGTCAACAGAAAAACTCCAGTATTTTCTGTTGGTCATGGGAGTTCTGCGTACCTAGGTTGGTTCAATTCCATCGTTGATGGATTTCGGAATGCTCTTTGATTGTAGGTGAACTATAAATCCCAGCAACTACAATTCCCAAATGACAAAATCATAATTTTTTGAGTGATGGTCACTCCTTGTGTTGTGAGACGTTTTGTTGCCGAATTTGGTGTGATTTCGTTCATTGGTTCTTTTGTTTTTAAGGTACTCATTATGCACAGAGCATTTTTATATAGAGAGATGTATTAAACATGATGCAAGGTGACCTTTTTATGACCTCTGGACAGCTCTTCCTGACTCAGGTGCCACAAGCTTCCCTGGGTCTGCATTTGTTGAATGGACTCTCAAGCATTTCACAATACAGACAATAGCTTGATGGCCCCTTTTCTTAAGCCTCGGAGGATCTGTCCACTTAAGAATTGGGTACCCATTTGGACACTTTAATGGCTCTTCACAAAAGATATTTCCCCTCTGTGACGAGAAGGAGATGTTGCAGTCCCTCCAACAATGATGTTCCCCTTCCCAGAAGAATGGATCCACAAGATCCCATCACGAAACCAGTATCACTGTACTTTTGAACAACGGACTGGCTCTGAGAGGCCAGACAGAAATGTTATTTCAAAACTCTATATCGATAGCCAGGTCGGGCTTGAAGGTTTACAACAAGCGTATAGGTTGCTTTTCAATAGGGTCCAGTATGGGCCACTCATAATCCCATCATTTAGTACTATTTTCCTTTGTTTTTACTGTTGCTGCGCCTCCTTTCACATCATTGGCTGAGCGGCCGAAGTGGGGCTTGGGCTCTCATTGGACAAGCCGCACCAGCCCCCGGCCACACTTCCCAGCTTAGTGACATCACTGCTCAAGCAGGGAGCTTTGAGATGGTTGAACAGAAGCTTCCGAAGCTCTAGGTGCTCTTACTGCCTATTACAGGGAAAACCAGCTGATCCCCAACCCATCTAAAACACAGACATGTGCTTTTCATCTCAAGAACAAAGAAGCATCCCGAGCTCTGAGGATCACCTGGGAAGGAATCTCACCAAGTGAGAGTCCAAAAGTGGCAGGCTCAAACCCAGAACCTCAACATGGGTGATACCAGATGAGAGACTCCCCCCTGGGCACACAGAAGACTGGGCGACTTGGAAGGCGCTGAACAGACTGTGCTCTGGCACCACGAGATGCAGAGCCAATCTTAGGAAATGGGGCTACAGGGTGGAATCCTCGGCATGCGAGTGCGGAGAAGAACAAACCACTGACCACCTGCTGCAATGCACCCTGAGCCCTGCCACATGCACAATGGAGGACCTTCTTGCGGCAACCCCAGAGGCACTCCAAGTGGCCAGATACTGGTCAAAGGACATTTAACCAAATACCAAATTTGCAAAATCTGTGTGTTTTTTTTCTTTCTTTCTTTCTTTTTTCTTTTTTTCTTTTTAATCTCTGTGTTTGTTTTGCTCTGTTAGAATTGTAATACAATGGTTGCTGATGACACGATAAATAAAAATTTAAATCTCTCCTGACATTTTGCCTGCATCTATGGCAGGCATCCTCAGAGGTTGTGAGGTCTGTTGGAAACTAAGAAAAAAGGGTTTATATATCTGTGGAAAGTCCAGGGTGGGAGAAAGAACTCTTGTCTGTTGGAGCTAGGTGTGAATGTTTCAATTGGCCATCTTGATTAGCATTTGATGGCCTGGATGTTTTTTAGTGTGGCGGGGGGCTGAGTTTTTTCAGGGGGGGTTCGGGGGGGGGGTGAATTTCAGGGTGGGCTGAGTCTGAGTGAAAGAGGGTCTACCCTAGCAAACCTTTTGTATCATTACCCCAATACCCCATGCATATGGGATATATTGAGTAGGGTGATCAGATCATGATATGAATAAACATAACAGTTTAAATAATGCACCAGTAAGGCCTTTTCGCGAACCACCATGAGAATTTCGGGGGGGGGGGGCTGAAGGGCCGGGGGGCGGGGGGGGGGGGCCGAAGCCCCTCAAGCCCCCCCCCCCAGGGGGGGGGGCCCCCCCCCCCCCCCTCCCGTATGCTAGCCCTCCCAGGAAGTATTTCTCCCCCATCCCTTTTCTTTTTTATATTGTCCCAATTCCCCTCCCTACCCCCCCCCCCCCCCCCGTCCCCCCCCCCCGTTCCTGTTGACTTTTAGACCACCCTTGATTTAGGAAAGAGAAAATAATAAATGGCGTGGCTGAATCTATATAAATAAAAATGTAATGTTCGTTTGTGAGATTAACATAACTCAAAAACCACTGGACGAATTGACACCAAATTTGGACACAACACACATAACAAGTGTCCATCACCCCTAAACACACACACACAATCCCAGCGGAACAGACTTAAAAAACCCCAAAATACACAATATATACACATACACTCATATACATATGCACATGCACACATTCATACACACACACGCATATATATGCACAAAAACAAATATGCACACACATATATATGCATATACCCATGCACACATACATATATACATAGACACATGCACACACGTATGCACAATATGCATGTACACATATAAACACACAAATACACAAATATATACACACACATATATATACATACATACACATGCACAGAGATATACATATACACATACATACACACATATACACACGAATATGCATATAGATAAGCACACACATATGCACAATATGCATGTACACATATAAACACACAAATACACAAATATATACACACATATATATACATACATACACATGCACAGAGATATACATATACACATACATACACACACATATACACACAAATATGCATATAGACAAACACACACATATACACAATATGCATGTACACATATAAACACACAAATACACAAATACACACACACACACATATACATACATAGACATGCACAGAGATATACCTATACACATACATACACACATATACACACAAATATGCATATAGATAAACACACACATATACACAATATGCATGTACACATATAAACACACAAATACACAAATATACACAGACATATATATACACAAATACACATATATACACAAATGTATACACACATATAAACACACACAAAACACATACACAGACTGGGTCACAGCAACGCATGGCAGGGGATGGCTAGTCAAGAGATAAAATGGGATACAAATACATCAAACGACAACAGCAACAACAATCCCCCCTCCCTTATTATGCAGGGAAAAGAGAAAAACTTTGCAAGGAGGCCTTCAGCGCTGTAAACCTCACACCATGGACGATGTCCTTTCGACCTGAAATTGCTCTCAATAGACCAGAAACTCTGGCAAGTGTCACAGCAATTTTACAGGGATCTCAAGCGGAGATAAAGAAACGTGAAGCCAAAGTGCGAGGTCCCTGATAAGACCATGCCCTTCCTGTTCACAAGGATGCAGACATGTCAGGAATTAGCAATGAATTCTCATCTTCAGGAGAGCGATGGAGGAGATAACAAAGATGGAGGAGAGAGAGGGCAACCAGGAACGTTCTTCAAAATCCAGACTAATTTCCCTCTTTGCACTGGCTTGTGGGACAGACATTGAGTGCATCTACACCACTGTTTCTCAATCTGGGGGTTGGGACCCCTGAGTGGGCCTCAAGGGAGAGGAGATTCCATCTGAACATGAGGAAGAACTTCCTGACTGTGAGAGCCGTTCAGCAGTGGAACTCTCTGCCCCGGAGGGAGTGTGGTGGAGGCTCCTTGTTTGGAAGCTTTTAAACAGAGGCTGGATGGCCATCTGTCAGGGGTGATTTGAATGCAATATTCCTGCTTCTTGGCAGGGGGTTGGACTGGATGGCCCATGAGGTCTCTTCCAACTCTTTGATTCTATGATTCTATGATTCTAAGGGGTCAAAGACAATCAAAGACCATCAGAAAACACATATTTCTGATGGTGTTAGGATCCTCTTTGACAGAGAAGGCTGAAGATCTCTCCGCCTCTCCTCTTCTTCCTTTTTGGAAACAGACGGTGAATCCTCCCACCGAAAGCCCTCCATCTGCTCTCTGGATGAAATTGAACTACAACTCCAGAACTCAAGGTCAATGCTCACCAAACCTTTCCAATATTTTGTGTTGGTCATGGGAGTTCTGTGTGCCAAGTTTGGCCCAATTCCATCGTTGGTGGAGTTCAGAATGCTCTTTGATTGAAGGTTAATTATAAATCCCAGCAACTCCAACTCCAAAATGTCAAGATCTTTTTTCTCCAAACTCCACCAGTATTCACATTTGGGCATATTGAGTATTCATGCCAAGTTGGGTCCAGATGCATCATTGTTACAGTCCACAGTGTTCTCTGGGTGTAGGTGAACTACAACTCCAAAACTCAAGGTCAATGTCCACCAAAACCTTCCAGTATTTTCTATTAGCCATGGGAGTTCTGTGTTCCAAGATTGGTTCAGTTCCATCGTTGGTGGAGTTCAGAATGCTCTTTGATTGCAGGTTAATTATAAATCCCAGTAACTACAACTCCCAAATGTCAAGATCCTTTTTCTCCAAACTCCACCAGTATTCACATTTGGGCATATTGAGGATTCATGCCAAGTTTGGTCCAGATCCATCATTGCTTGAGTCCACAGTGCTCTCTGGATGGAGATGAACTACAACTCCCAAACTCAAGATCAGTGCCCATCAAACCTTTCCAGTATTTTTTATTGGTCATGGGAGTTCTGTGTGCCAAGGTTGGTTCAATTCCATCATTGGTGGAGTTCAGAATTCTCTTTGATTGTAGGTTAACTATAAATCCCAGTTAACCATAACTCCCAAATGATGAAATCAACCCCTACCCCACCCCACCCCATCCCACCAGTATTCAAATATGGGCGTATTGGGTATGTGTGCCAAATTTGTGCCAGTGAATGTGAATACATCCTGCATATCGGATATTTACATTATGATTCATAACAGTAGCAAAATTACAGTTTTTTTGTAGCAATGAAAATAATTTTATGGTTGGAGAACTGTATTAACACAGTTCCACAACATGAGGAACTGTACTAAGGGGTCGCAGCATTAGGAAGATTGAGAAGCACCGGTCTACACCAAAGAATGAATGCAGTTTGACATCATTTTTACTGCCAAGGCTCAACACAATGGAATCACCTTGAAGAACTGCAACAACCAGAATTTCACAGCAGTGAGCCATGAGAGTTAAAGTGAAGTTTAACTGCATTCATTCTTCAATTTAGATGCACGCATAGACTCAGACTCCATAGGAAAGGATAACCTTTTAAACACAGAAGGGTTTTTTTTTCCATGTCAGGAGCGGCTAACTAACAAAATGAAGTTCAACAGGGACAAATGCAAGATACTCCACTTTGGCAGGAAAAACGAAATGTAAAGAGAAAGAATGGGGGACAATGCCTGGCTCGAGAGCAATACATGTGAAAAAGATCTTGGAGTCCTCATGGACAACAAGTTAAACATGAGCCAACAATGTCATGTGGCAGCAAAAAAAGCCAATGAGATTTTGGCCTGGATCAATAGGAGCATAATGTCTGGGTCCAGGGAAGTAAGCTCCCCATGCTCTATTCCGCTTTGGTCAGACCACACCTGGAATATTGTGTCCAATTCTGGGCACCACAATTGAAGAGAGATATTGACAAGCTGGAATGTGTCCAGAGGAGGGCGACTAAAATGATCAAGGGTCTGGAGAATAAGTCCTATGAGGAGCGGCTTAAGGAGCTGGGCATGTTTAGCCTGAAGAAGAGAAGGCTGAGAGGAGATATGATAGCCATGTATAAATATGTGAGAGGAAGCCACAGGGAGGAGGGAGCAAGCTTGTTTTCTGCTTCCTGGAGACTAGGACGCAATGGAACAATGGCTTCAAACTACAAAAGAGGAGATTCCATCTGAACATGAGGAAGAACTTCCTGACTGTGAGAGCTGTTCAGCAGTGGAACTCTCTGCCCTCGAGTGTGGTGGAGGCTCCTTCTTTGGAGCTTTTAAACAGAGGCTGGATGGCCATCTGTCAGGGGTGATTTGAATGCAATATTCCTGCTTCTTGGCAGAATGGGGTTGGACTGGATGGCCCAGGAGGTCTCTTCCAACTCTATGATTCTATGTAAGTCGCATTATCCCCCATTATGTCTCTTTGCATTTCCTTTTTGCTAAGTGGAGTATCTTGCATTTGTCCCTGTTGAACTTCATTTTGTTTGGCCAACCATCCCTCTAATCTGTTAAGATCGTTTTGAATTCTGATCCTGTCTTCTGGAGTCTTGGCTGGAGACGGGAGCAGAATTCAAGAAGATCTTAACCAAAGAAGGACTGTGGAGCAAAGTCCCATTAACCCTGCAAAGTGTCCTTCTCTTTGTGCATTTATTACCTGTCGCCATGCTGTTGTCCTCTGGACAGGTCTGAATGCCTTCTATTCTCTGCTTGGCTCCTTCTTTGGCTTCTTCTGCCCGCCTTCAGTTCAACTCTGCAAACCCACCTCCATATATATTGTCATCCAAATAACACACCCATCAACTGGCTGGGTATCAGGCCATCGCAATAATGCAAGTGGGGCAGAGAAGGAAAACCAAAGGCTTTCCCAGGAAATGTCAAGTCTGCACTTTTTCAAGAAAACACACACACCTGGGAATGAGATATTTACAAGATTGGGGCAGTGGATGACACAGGATTGGGGTTGGTCAAGCTAGCTGGCTCCTTGGCATCTCAGCAAAGTCTCCCTCTCTCATGTTTGCATAGTGAAGATCTACTTGATTTGATCACTGAAGGATTTATAGCCTACTCTTGGAGATCTCAGGCTGGCTTGCCATCAAAGCAATCGAATGGATTTAAAGCAAAAACCGTTTTTAAAAATTATAGAATTAGAAGCACTCCTAGGGTCATCCAGTCCAACATTCTTTTACCACCTAGGAAGACACAATCCCAACCCTCCCAACAGATGCCCATTCAGCCTCTGTTTAACAGCCTCCACCACAGCCCCAGGGAGTAGCGTATTACATTGTGAAACAGCTCTTAACATTAATAAGTTCTTCCTCTGACTTAGGAAGACAGTTCATAGAATCTTAGAGTTGGAAGAGACCTCAAGGGTCATCTAGTCCAACCCTCTCCTGCCATTTGGAAACACAATTCAAGTCTTCCAAACAGACAGCCACCCAGCCTCTGCTTGAAGATGTTTCAAATCAATGGCCTGAATTATTTTCTTTTGCATCGCTGAATCCTTGAGTTGGAAGAGACCCCAAAGCCATCCAGTTCAACTCTTTTCTGCCATGCAAGCCCTCCTGACTGATGGCCAACCAGCCTGTGGTTAAAAAAAAAAAAACATCCAGAGAAGGAGACTCTGTTGGAGCATGTAAAAATCAGTTGGTGAGTGTGTAAACTGAAAAATGTAAAGCATAAATTTGATTGATCAATAGATACTGCTTCTGCGGGAAAGTAAAATGAAGGAAACACTGAGCAGCATTCAGTGGACACAGATACTAAAAGACAAGGGAGTTACGGATGGATGGGAATTTCTCAAGAGTGAAATACTCAAGGCGCAATTGCAAACCGTGCCAACAAAGAGAAAAAATAGGACAAGTGCAAAGAAGCCAGAATGGATGTCCAAAGAACTTCTAACTGTGCTGAGACACAAAAGAGACATGCACAAGAACTGGAAAAAGGGAGAAATCACCAAAGAAGAATTCAAACAAATAGCCAACAGATGTAGGGAAAAGGTCCGCAAGGCTAAAGCACAAAACGAGCTCAGACTTGCCAGGGACATTAAAAACAATAAAAAGGGCTTCTATTCTTATGTCAGTAGAAAAAGGGAAAAACAAGGAGGCGATAGGGCCTCTTCGAGGAGAAGATGGGCCAATGCTGACAGGGGATAGGGAAAAGGCAGAACTACTTAATGCCTTCTTTGCCTCGGTCTTCTCACAAAAAGAAAGTCATCTTCAACCTCAGCAAGATGGAGTGGATGAGGGATTAGAGGACATCCAACCCCAAATTGGGAAACAAGTCATCCAGGAATACCTGGCCGCTCTAAATGAGTTCAAGTCCCCAGGGCCAGATCAACTACACCCAAGAGTATTGAAGGAACTAGCGGAAGTCATTTCGGAACCATTGGCAACCATCTTTGGGAGTTCTTGGAGAACGGGAGAAGTTCCAGCAGATTGGAGGAGGGCCAATGTGGTCCCAATCTTCAAGAAGGGAAAAAAGGATGACCCAAACAACTACCGTCCGGTCAGCCTCACGTCGATACCGGCAAGATTCTGGAAAAGATTGTCAAGGAAGTGGTCTGCAAACACTTAGAAACAAATGTGGTCTCTTCCAACTCTTTGATTCTATGAGTCTATAATGGCACTCCATGCAGTCATGCTGGCCACATGATCTTGGAGGTGTCTACGGACAATGCCGGCTCTTTGGCTTATAGATGGAGATGAGCACCAGCCCCCACAGTCGGACACAACTAGTCTTAATGTCAGGGGGGAAACCTTTGTCTTTACTTACCTTAGAAACAAATTTGGATTATAAAAGTACTAAAATGGGCAAAAAATGGTCAAGAGAACTTTTATTATTTTTATTATTATTCATTATTAAACTTTATTTGTACCCCGCTAGCATCTCCCGCAGGACTCGATGCGGCTTACAAAGGCCAAGGCCACAACACAACAACAGCAAAACAAGAACAATACAATTCAAAGCAAATTAAAAACACAAGCAATAACAAAACATTACCCCATTACGCAATAAAAACCAGGGCCAGGCCAGTGATGGGTACAAGTTAAAAAGTGCTGGGTGTGGCAGGAGGTATGTTGGATTTCCGGGCAAGTGCAATGTGCAGAGAGTCTTAAACTCTAATAAAGTGCTTCTGGGACGTAGTGCTGGAGATTATCCTATTCTGGAAAGGCACATCGGAATAGCCAGGTCTTCAAGCTCTTCCTGAAGACTGCCAACGTGGGTGCTAGTCTAATGTCTTTGGGGAGGGTGTTCCAGAGTCGGGGGGCAACCACAGAGAAGGCCCTGTCCCTCGTCCCCACCAAACGCGCCTGTGACGCAGGTGGGATCGCAACTTTGAAGCTGCAAGACCATTCAATGCGAATCAAGGTGACCAATTGCAACATTCAAACCTCCCTCAAGCAGACAAGAGTTCTTTCTCCCATCCTGGACACTATTTCACAGTTATATAAATCTCGCTTGTCTAGTTTCCAACAGACCTCACAACCTCTGAGGATGCCTGCCATAGATGTGGGTGAAACGTCAGGAGAGAATGCTTCCACAACATGGCCGTATACCCCGGAAAACTCAGAGCCACCCAATATGGATACCATGTCACGAAAATACAATAATGCTCAGAGAGGTAGGAAGGCAGCAGAGAAAGGGGACAACTGTATTACAAATGAATGTCACGGGGAAAGCTGTTCAATAAAAGAGAAGTCAGCTCAACATTTTGCAAAAGAATATTAACCATTTCAGCTCTCCGTAAAGAAAAAAAGAAAATTGTAAAAACACTGATAGATTTGGGGTTTACACAATATATTGAGTTAACTAGGTAGAATGAAAAAGTTGTGTCAGATATGAAGTTAGCAGAATATTTTCATGTTATGTCTTCAAGGTGGGAAGCTTATTTTAACAGTTTAATGGATTCATTAAGAGAAGGACAGCAGAAATAGGTTTTGAGGAGGTGTATTGGTGTCAAGATACTTATATCGCTGAAAAAAAATAAATACATAGATTGGGAATAAAGCCAATGCCCTACACATCTAGGCTTGCCTTTTGGGAATCTATTTAATTATATTTATTCAAGTATGTATAGCTCGCCTTGTATCTCAGGGCGGCATGCCCTCAAAGCGGTCTGATGGATTTAAAGCAGTATCAATAAGTATAAAAAAATATTTTATGGCTGAGAGGAGACATGATGGCCATGGATAAAGATGTGAGGGGAAGTCCCAGGGAGGAGGGAGCAGGTGTCATGAATGACTTTGCAATCACTTCAAAGCATAGGTTCTTTTTATTGCAATTTCCAGTGTGAGAGGGTAGATCAGATTACAGAAAACATTTAGACAAAGAATGGCATTGGACATACAGACATATGTATTTTATGCAACTACATTGGGTTTACAATTACATTGGTTAACAAACGAACAAAGGGGAAATACATTTTCACTCAACATTCACACACATGTACATGCATTCATCTACATGCATCCAAAGTATTACCATATCCTTTTCTCCCTCCTTGGAGAAGCACCTGTTAGGCTAGACCTTGCTTTCCTGCAGCCTGCCAACGCATCGTTTCATAACTTCCATAATGCCATAACTTCAAAATGCCGAAATGCCAAAACTTCTTTCCCTAAGAACAATGCCAAGGACCAGATCTCTGTTTTCCATACAAAAGAACCTGACTCCCTGCACAAAATCCAAGACTCCAAAAGTGCATTTTTCCTCTTCCCTTGAGAAAGGAGCCCCCAAGTGACCAGACTGCTCTCGTCCAAATCTGCCACTCTCCATAGGTACACTATCTCTCTCCTTCCCATGGAGCAGAGCATGCCGGGCGGAACAGACTCCTCAGGTCTGCCACACTTTGAGCATTATTAGATTGAGTCCTTTATAGGAATATTCTGTTGATGTAGTCCCAAAATTGCAAATTAATGGTAGACATCTTCCATCCTGGCTCCATCTCAGTTTTCTGGCCAGATGTTGACTCTTCTTGATTGGTGTTGACAAACACAAGGCTTGTGTTGACTTCGTTCTTAACATAAGGAATGTTGCAAACATTTCTCTTAATTTGAAAGAACCACTGTCACAGTCCTTATCAGAGTTTACTTTTCAGTTCTTATTAGCAACTTTTAACTATAGTCTAGCAAGCAGGTAGATAGTCATTGCAGGCCTTAATATTATACTGGTGTCAGAAGAGACTGTGGGAACAAGTGCCTTTACAATACATTTGATTTTAGCTTTATACACTTAGGAATAAATATAACACACAAGTTACACAAAATCATTTATTAAAGTTTTGATAAAGTTTGGGGTATAGTTGCTGCTGGGTCCTCCCGAAGGTTTCAGCAGCTTCAGAACAATGAGACTGTGACATAGTAGAAAAGGTTTTTAAAAACATAAATAAAATAATATTTGTATGAAATCTTTCAAATGTCTTAATTAATTTGGGAAAGGTGTGTGGTGGCTCAATAACAATGTCGCTTTGATGCCACATGATTGTACGAGAGGCCATCAACAAGTGCCACACCGGGTTTGGTGCCGCTGAAAGGTCAGGACTCTTTCCCGCCTCTGCAACCCCACTGCATTAAAAATAGGCTTCTTCAAAAGATAAATGAAAACACATCAAATATAGATAAATAATTCAAAGCAATGTTAACTTACGACATATTTAATGTGAAGATGGAAATTGTAAGTCATGGTTGAGTTTCTGTAAATGCCAAACTCATGTCATTTGTAGCATTTAATCGGTTTCTTGTTTTGGTTTTATATTGAAGAAGCATTGAAAATCTGCTCTCACAGAGATATGTAGAAACCAAGGGGAGTAAAACTTGAAACACATTTGGATGATGTGATTTTTTGTGTTCCTTTTTAACACACATACATATACAGGTAGTCTCTGAGTTACAATATATATCTTTATACAGTGTCTATCTAGATATTTTATACGCGCGCGCACACACACACACACAAAAACAAGGGTTGAATTAAAAGTAATGCCTTCACCTTTGTAACTCATCAACAGATGGCAGTACTGGTATGCGGCAGGTACTGGCTTGTTCAATAGACTCTCCTTTACAGTTCCATTTTGGCAGGAAGACTTAGCATTGAACGGTTGTGTTGTGCGTCGTTGGGCAAGTAAGTTTAAAGATGTTGAGGTGGGAACATCTGACTTGCGTGACAAACAAAGAGTTGGACATCCTGTGACAGCCCAACGACACACAGTACTCACATCAACACAGTCACCATGAACAGCTTGCATTCTCTGATGAATCTCCTTTGGGGTGACACCTTCTGCTGTCAAGAATTCAATGACTGCACGTTGCTTATGTCGCTTTGACCGACCATCTGTACAGGGTTCCATACTTTGCACTTTAACAACACAACCATTCAATGCTAAGGCTTAATACCAAAATGGAACTGTAGAAGAGAGTCTACTGAACAAGCCAGTACCTGCCGCATACCAGTACTGCCATCTGTTGAGGAGTTATGAAGGTGGAGGCATTACTTTTCATTCAACCCTCGTATATGTGTGTGTGTTATTGCAACAGGTTGGAACCCTTAAGCCTGATTATGAATTCAGCTCTGTTCTTGTTGGATTTCTTTATTTGATGGTTGGTTTATTTATGGGTGTGTAAAGTGAAATTAAACATCTTTTAAAAGGAGAGAGATAGAGCTTGCTTTCAGTCTGTGTGAACCAACAGTGACTCTTTCACATTGAAAGGACGATTGAGCCCATCCGGGTCACTCCCTTCTTTCGGTGCTGACTACATCAGGTCTGTATTTGTCAACCTCCTGACTCATGTTTGCCCTTCTGGCTGCAGCTCTTGGTTCTCTGGCGAGACATGAGGGAGGTGCCGCACGACATCACCCCATCAGTGACCACAAATGAGGTGGCCAGAGGCTAAGTGGACATCTGTCGGGCGGGCTTTGATTGTGCCTTCCTATGATTCTGGATGTGAGATGTCATCCAAGCCATCTTATCTCTTGTATCCCACTCATCAAGAATTTTGAGTTCAGCAAAAAATGGTCAATAAAACCACATTAGGACAAAAAGGGGAGTTGAAACTGGACCTGAGAACCAGGTTTAAATATATGAAAGGATGTCACATTGAGGTTGAGTGAAGTCCTTTTCTGTTTCCTTGGAGGCTAGGGCTCAATGGAGCCATTGATTACAATTGCAAGGAAAGAGATCCCACCTAAACATTAGGAACAACTGAGTTTTTGTAGGTTTTTTGGGCTATATGGCAATGTTCTAGAGGCATTCTCTCCTGATGTTTCGCCTGCATCTATGGCATGCACCCTCAGAGGTAGTGACCTCTACAACAACTACAACAATTCAGTGATTCCAGCCATGAAAGCCGTTGACAATACATTAGGAACAACTTATTGATGGTAACAAAGGTTTGGCAGTGGGATCTGTTCCCTGGGAATCCAGTGGAGTCTCCTTCTCTGGCGCTTTTTAAGCAGAGGCTGGATGGCCATCTGTCCAGAGAGATTGGATGGTGTCTTCCTGCATGGTGGGTGTGATGGCGCGAGTGGTGCCACCTATATGTAGAACTGTAAGTTGCAGGATTTGAACTGTTGTATCATGCCTGATTTTGCCTTTTTTCCCTGTTAATGTATAGCTGGGTTGATTGGTTATTTATAGCTGTCAATCAATGTTGTTTGCACCAGTTGAATTGCTCCTCCTGCTCAATTGTTTGACCACACCTCTTCCTAGAGAGCAGGACAGTGTTTCCTTTTCCATTCCACCATCAAACTTTCTATCAGATGAACGTGAGTGAGGGACTTGGCTCTAAAGCCCTTGATTAAGTTACCTCTCAGCACCAATTCTGAGGTTCTTACCCTTGAGACTTATGCTTCATGTTCAGATCAACCTGGACAATGTTGAGAAGCCTCAAGCGCCTTCAAACCAGTTCTTTGGCACCAGAGGACGGCTTTGTGCCTTCAAAATATAGGCCATTGGAATTGGGGTTGTGATTATTCTGATATTCACAGCGATTGAGAAAGAGGGACCTGGAAAAGCTTCTCAGCTGCAAAACTCCTTGGACCCAAGACAACCAGAGACTGTAATGTATATTTTCCTTTACCCCTTTGAAACTTCCAGCTTATTGCCTTAAAGGGATAACTCTTTGTGAACAATAAAACCTATTTTGAGATATCAACAGTGTTTTGGTCCTTGGGAGTTCCAGTTTTCCTAAAGGAAGGCAAGAAGCAATCCCCTGGGGAAAGATGTCACGTCCATGCCTCTTTCACTAAGAGTTATAGCCCCCAGGCGCGACGGCACAGTGGGAGTTGGACTGGATGGTCCTTGGGATCTCTTCTAACTCTACAAGTCTATGATTCTATGAGATCTGCTGGATGGGATTTCTTCCCAGTTGCATCAATGGTAAAGTATACACTATACAGGGTCTTCTTTGCTGTAGCTTGCCTATTATAGAACCAATTAACTCAAATTACAGTGAAAGTGATTCCACTAAACATTGACTGAGAATAACATGGGTTACCTCAAAAGTTGGCAGAGTCTCCTTCTTTGGAGGTCTTTAAACAGAGTTTGGACATTTGTCATCAATTGCACATTCCTGCATTGACCAGGGGTTTTGACTAGATGCCCTTTGGGGGTCCCTTCCAGCTTCAAAATTAAATTAATAATGAGAACCCAGTGGAGTCTCCTTCTTTGAATGGTGTCTCCCTGTATGGTGGGGGTTGGATTGGATGGCCCTTGGGGTTTCTAGAATTTTGTGATTCTATAACTCAACCCATGGAATGCACACAAATGGGGAATTTCCTCCTGGATAATTCCACACCAGAGAAGGGTTTTAAACCCCTCCACTGCATCCAGTCATGTTTTGGCTGCCTTGTTTGTACCACAGCTGGCCCAGTGTGGTCTCCGCTTGCCAAGGCATTTCCTCTCCTGGCAAGGCTTTGGAGTGACTCCTCTCCATGACTTCAGCCGCCGAAGGCAAAGTGAGCAAAACAGAGCAGTTCCCTGCAGAGGGCGAAGAAAGCTGGATGGGGTTTTGGCTCCGAAGGCTGGATAAACAACTAAGGGACAAGCCGTCACCCTTTAAAAAATAATTGTCAACAAGACGAGGGAGATCCAGGCTTTTAGAAACTGCCAAGCGGCAGCTTTCCTTACATCAGTTGCCTCCTTGATCTGACCTTTTTTGGATGGGCCATACCACTTGCTTCTGCTGCTAGGAAGAGGCTGAGATTCAGACCCCAGTTTAGTCCAAGATTCATCTATTTGTATCCCATTCACTCCACAAAACTGGGTCCCAAGATGGTTTTTGTGCATATGTAGGCCTTTAGGTTGCTTGTGGATTTATGGTGATCTCATGAATTTTGGAAGGTTTTCTCAGGCATGGAAGTTTTGGAGGTCATTTTGGAGGTCAAGTTTTGGAGGTCATTTTGCTAGTTCATTCCTCCGAAACAGAGCCTGATACTCATTGGTGGTTTTCCATCCAAATCCTAACCAAGGCCGTTAATTTTAAGATTTCTTTCCTGTTTAGACAAGACTAGAGGATTATCACTCCCACAGAAGAGAACCAAATATGAATACATTAATTTTCTGAAAAGGAAGCTGAGCCTCTGACCATTTGGGATCATCACTCTTTGTCTTTCGAGGCTTACAATTTAGTTTCAACAGAATTGGACACTTTAAGTTAATCAAGGAATCATCTGCATACCTACGTCACCACTTACTTTGGTTTTGTGACCTCCCAGGAGGTGTCTGCAATTGATTGGACCTTTGAACGGTCCAACATCAACTGTTCTTCTTCCCATCTTGGGGATCTCCTTCAGGCTGCGACATCAGAGGAATCGCCAGTCAATCTCTGTGTGAATCCTAGCCGGCCCTGCTTTTCAGCCAATCATGGGAGAGAGAGCAAAAAGTCTGAACAGCTATCAGAACTGCATAAAAGGTCTTGTATTTTTCAATGAATTTGTGCTTGTACCTTTGAAAGCGTGCTGCTTACACTTGCATTCTATTTGGCCAAGTCTTAGTAAACCTTTGTAGCTTTGTCTTCAACCTGAACTACTTGTTCTCTGTCCTGGCTGGTCTGGTTTAGCAGAAGATCACCAGGCACAGACCTCCTTATCCGCGGTCCTAGATGAAATCTCTACATTCTGAAATACAGCCTCAGCACTGGGATTCCTTGGCAATCCTTCTGAGATTTGGACTGCAACTCCCAGAACTGCATAGCACTGAGATCCCATCCACACTGCTGTATAATCTAGTTTCTGAATCCAGATTATCTGGTTTGAACTGGATTATATGTCAGTTTAGATCCATCCTGAGCCATGGTCGTTAAAGTGGTGTCCAATTGCATTCCTTCTACAGGGTAGATGCACCCCAAGATAAATACCATCGGCATGGAACCTATTTTTCCTTTGGCCCCAAACCCAAACATGCTTCATTGCCCAGGCATTTACAAGGGGAAATATTGAACTCTTAAATTTAATTGACTCTAAACTGTTTTTGGATGGATTGCATGGATTTATGGGTTTTTTTGTCATTGCTTTTGCAGCAGTTTGCAAAAAAGAGAGCCAGTTAAACGGTTTCATTACAGGACATAAAGGTTAAGAGCCCAGTGGCAAGTTATATGACGCATCTACACTGTCAAAGTAATGCGGTTTGAAACCACTTTAACTTCCATAGATCAATGCTATAGAATCCTGGGAGCTGTAGTTTGGTGAGGCAACAGCAGAAAAGACTAAAGACACTGTAAAACTATAACTCCCAGGATTCCATAGCACTGAGCCATATGGTTTTAAACTGAGGCCAAACTCAATTGAGTCTACAATGTAGATGCACCCTGTGACGGCTCGAGTGGCACCACCTATGTATAGAACTGTTAGTTGCAAGGCTTAAACTGTTGTATCATGCTTAATCCTCCCCTTTTTACCCTGCTTATGTATAGTTGTATGGATTGGTTACTTATAGCTGTCAATCAGTACTGTTTGGCTCCACCTCTTCTTGCAGGAGGGGAGTGCTTCCTTTCTTTTCATTCTGCCATCAGAGTTTGTACCAGATGGATGTGAGTAAGAGACTTGACTCTAAAAGACCCTGATTTAAGTTACCTCTTAGCACCAGTTCTCAGGTTTTTTACCCTTGAGACTTGTGCTTCATGTTCAGACCAACCTGAACAACGTTGGAAGTCTCAAGTGCCTTCAAACCGGTTCTTTTGGTACCAGAGGAAGATCCTGAGTCTTCAAAACATAGGCCATCTGAACTGGGGTTGTGGTTTGCTCCGGCATTCACAGCCATTGAGGAAAGAGGAAACTTGGTGAGGCTTCTCAGCTTCAAACCCCTTGGACCCAGAACTAACTGAGACTGTAATGTATATTTTGAAGTTTCCAGCTTATTGCTTTAAAGAAATAACTCTTTGTGATCAATAAAACTTATTTTGAGTTATTTACAGCGTTTGGGGTTTTTGAGAGTTCCAGTTTCCTAGAGGAGGGCAAGAAGCAATCCCCTGGGGAAAAGATGCCACGTCCATCCCTCCTTCATTAAGAATAAGAGCCCCCAAGCGCGACAGCACACACCCTCAGAGAAACAGATTTATTTTAGCATCTTTTAATCAGAGTCTGCAAAATTGACAGAAATCCAGAAATTAGTTTTAAATAATACTCCTACTAATTGGTCTTAAAGGGTTTGCTAGATTCCTTCCTCCAGTTTCCATTTTCTAATTTCCTTGTTGTCACATCATGCCGTTTCTATGTACCATGGAATTTCCTTTGGAGGCAAAAGGTCAACATTGGAATTTTTTAAAACAGGCAAACAGGTAAGCTTCCTTTCCTTCCTGCTAGGTAACACAAGTAACAAAAACACACAACCGAGGGCTACGTGTTGTTGCAGCGATGCCGTTTCCTCCTTCTGCTTTTCCTCCCCATAAGGCCCCTTTGTTCCCCCATCGTCTTAGGGCGTGGGCATTTTTGCACACAGATCTCTTTCACTTCCACAGACCATTGAGTGTTTTCTTCTCTCCTGGATTCGTCCTCCGATGACCCGAAGCTCCTGGCTCGTGCCCAGGTGCCCATACCTGCTGCTCACCTCCAGAAAGAACCAAATTCTTGGCCTGTTCCCAGCATCCTCCATCCATCATCAACCTGCAGGAAGGTAATGGAAAGGTGCAGCTAGACCAGGGGTTCTCAAACATTTTCAGCCACGAAGCCCTTTTTGAAGCAAAAAGTTTCTCATAGATTCCCAAGAAATAACCCTGAAATACCTACAACAAACCAATGTTTATATTATATATTATATAAGATAGATAGAAAGATAGAGAGATAGATAGATAGATGATAGATAGATAGACACACACACACACACACACACACAGAGAGAGAGAGAGAGAGAGAGAGAGAATGTTCATTTGTGGGATTGACATAACTCAAAACCCACTGGACGAATTGACACCAAATTTGGACACAAGATACCTAACAACCCAATGTATGTCCTTCACTCAAAAAATGGATTTTGTCATTTGGGAGTTTTAGTTGCTGGGATTTATAGTACACTCACAATCAAAGAGCATTCTGAACTCCACCAACGATGGAATTGAACCAATCTTGGGACACAGTTCTCCCATGACCAACAGAAAAAACTGGAAGGGTTTGGTGGGCATTGACCTTGATTTGTAGTTCACCTACATCCAGAGAGCACTGTGGACTCAACCAATGATGGATCTGGACCAAACTCTACATGAATACTCAATATGCCCAAATGTGAACATTGGTGGAGTTTGGGGAAAATATAATCTTGACATTTGGGAGTTGTAGTTGCTGGGATTTATAATTCACCTAAAATCACAAAGCATTCTTCTGGTTCCTGACTGGCACAACCTGGGGATCACAACCAGACACAGTGAAGACATCTGCCCCTGCGCTGTGCTACTCTGCTGCTGAGTATGCATGCCCGGAGTGGAACACATCTCACTACACTAAAACAGTGGATGTGGCTCTTAATGAGACATGCCGTATTATCACAGGGTGTCTGCGCCCTCCACCACTGGAGAAATTACACTGCTTAGCCGATATCGCACCACCTGACATCCGCCGGGAAGGAGCAGCCAATAGTGCAAGGACCAAGGCAGAGACATCTCCAGCTCATCCCCTGTTTGGGTATCAGCCAGCACGTCAACGACTTAAATCTAGAAATAGTTTTCTAAGATCTACAGAGACACTCGCTGGAACACCTCAGCAAGCGAGAGTCCAAAAGTGGCAGGCTCAAACCCAGAACCTCAACCAATGGCTGATACCAAATGAGAGACTCCCCCCTGGGCACACAGAAAACTTGGAAGACTTGGAAGACCCTGAACAGGTGCCATTCTGGCACCACGAGATGCAGAGCCAACTTTAAGAAATGGGGCTACAAAGAGGAATCCACAACATTCAAGTGTGGAGAGGAGCACACCACTGACCACCTGCTGCAATGCACCCTGAGCCCTGCTACATGCACCAGGGAGGACCTTCTTATCGTAACACCAGAGGCACTCCAAGTGGGCAGATACTGGTCAAAGGATATTTTATCAACTAACAAGCTTGCAAACTCTGTGTCTTTTGTATGTTTGTTTGTTTTTGTTAAAAATGTAATACAAATGTCTGGTTGCTGATGACACGATAAATAAATACAGAGCATTCTGAACCCCACCAACGATAGAATTGGGCCAAGCCTCCCGCACAGGACTCCCATGTGGGCCACAGCAATGCGTGGCAGGGGACGGCTGGTGTATGTATGTGTATATACACACACACACACAAACACACACACACATATATCGGGCATGGGCAACCTTTTTGACCAACATAAGCTGAACTGTATTTCAGTGGAAGACCCCAGGGGGCATCAAACTGAACTCCTTTCTGTCATGCAGGAAAAGCACAATCAAAGCACCCCCACCAGATGGCCACCCAGCCGTAGTAGTAGTAGTAGTAGTAGTAGTAGTAGTAGTAGTAGTAGTAGTAATAGAAACCCAAGGGGCCATCGTGGAGCTCCCCAGAGCACATTTTGATCTCAACTATTGGATGAATGCAGTTTGACACCACTTCCACTTGCATGGCCCAATGCTATGAAATCCTGGGAGTTGTAGCTCTACAAGGTCTTCAGTCTTCTCTGCCAAAGAAGGCTGATACCTCATCAAACTATAGCTCCCAGAATTTCTATAGCTTTGAGCCAAGGCAGTGAAAGTGGTGTCAAACTGCAGTACAAATGCACCCTAAGACACGTGGCCTCTACTCTGTGGAATGAATGCAGTTTGACATCACTGTAATTGCCTATAGAATCCTGGGAGTTGTAGTTTTACAAGGTCTTTCACATTCTCTTCCAAAAGTTTGGGCAAGGATAAGATCCTGAGCAGAAAGATGTATCATAAACACCAAAGTCAGATGAAGGAACTATACTGTCAAATTAATTTTAAAGCAGAGCTTGGATGGCTATCTGTTGGGAGGGCTTGGATGGTGTCTTCCTGCCTGGCAGAATGGGGTTAGACTGGATGGCCCTTGGGGGTCTGTTCCAGCTCTAGCATTCTATAGTTCTATAATGTGGTTTGACACCATCTAATTGCCATGACTCAATGCTACACTACCGAGAGATGTAGTTTGGGGAGGCATCACCACTCTTTGTCAGAGAAGGCTAAATACATGAAAATGACAACTTCTCTGATTCCATAGCAGTGAGCCATGTCAGTGGAAGTGATATGACAAGTGGAGTGCCGCAGGGTTCCATCCTGGGCCCGGTCCTGTTCAGAATCTTGATTCATGACTTAGATGAAGGGCTAGAAGGCAGGATCATCAAGTTTGCAGATGACACCAAATTGGGAGGGAGAGCCAAGACTCCAGAGGACAGGAGCAGGATTCAAAACGATCTTGACAGATTAGAGAGATGATGGGCCCAAACTAACAAAATGAAGTTCAACAGGGACAAATGCAAGATACTCCACTTTGGCAAAAAATAAAAAAAGCAAAGATACAGAATGGGGGACAATGCCTGACTTGAGAGCAGTACGTGTGAAAAAGATCTTGGAGTCCTCGTGGACAACAAGTTAAACATGAGCCAACAATGTGATGTGGCGGCAAAAAAAGCCAGTGGGATTTTGGCCTGCATCAAGAGGAGCATAGTGTCTAGATCCAGGGAAGTCATGCTCCCCATGCTCTATTCCGCTTTGGTTAGACCACACCTGGAATATTGTGTCCAATTCTGGGCACCACAATTGAAGAGAGATATTGACAAGCTGGAATGTGTCCAGAGGAGGGCGACTAAAATGATCAAGGGTCTGGAGAACAAGCCCTATGAGGAGCGGCTTAGGGAACTGGGCGCTGTTTAGCCTGAAGAAGAGAAGGCTGAGAGGAGATATGATAGCCATGTATAAATATGTGAGAGGAAGCCACAGGGAGGAGGGAGCAAGCTTGTTTTCTGCTTCCCTTGGAGACTAGGACGCGGAAACAATGGCTTCAAACTACAAGAGAGGAGGTTCCATCTGAACATGAGGAAGAACTTCCTGACTGTGAGAGCCGTTCAGCAGTGGAACTCTCTGCCCCGGAGGGAGGGTGGTGGAGGCTCCTTCTTTGGAAGCTTTTAAGCAGAGGCTGGATGGCCATCTGTCAGGGGTGATTTGAATGCAATATTCCTGCTTCTTGGCAGAATGGGGTTGGACTGGATGATGGCCCAGGAGGTCTCTTCCAACTCTTTGATTCTAGGATTCTATGTCAAACTCCATTCATTTTACAGTATAGATGTGCATAGAATCAACCCCCAAAGTTCCTATGTTTGGATGCTAAAGCCGAACAATGAAGAAAGAAACAAGTGAAAATCTCAACTCTTTCTGCAGATAGTCTTCAACTACCAAAAAGACCAATAAATGGACCTTAGAGCAAATCAAGCCTGACCTCTCTATGGAATCTAAAATGACTAAACCGAATGTGTTTTACCATCGTAGATTAACATGACTCATTGGAAATGACAAATAATACTCAATAGAGTGGGAACTGGAGGAAGTGCGTATAGATTGGCTCCATTAAGGAAACCACAGGCGCCCTGAGTCTGCAAATTTGGAGGAATGCAAACACGGAAACAACTCCTTCATTGTATAGAATCATAGAATCCTAGAGTTGGAAGGGACCCACAAAGGCCATCCAGTCCAACCCTCTTCTGCCATAGATGATTGAACACATAATGAAAACCTTCCTGACCGATAGCCATTCAATAATAATAATAATAATAATCTTTATTTATACCCTGCCACCATCTCCTCAAGGGACTCCGAACGGCTTACATGAGGCCAAGCCCAACAACACATAAATAAAATTCAGTTCTTATGTGTGATGCACACCTCCAAGTCTCCAATTGACTTATTTATTTATTATTTACACTATTTCTATCCCACCCATATCAGCCCGAAGGCGACTCATGGCGGCATACGAAGTCGGCACAATTCGATGCCATATATAAAATACATACATTGATTAAAAGCAAAAAAGAAACATTACAGTACCTTTAGAAACATAAAAACAACGGATAATAAAAAAATTAAAAAAAATAGGTCCTCTCATTCAAATCCTCATCCATTCCATTGTCTTGGTGTTCTGTCGTGCGCTGGACCTGTAAAGAATTTCCTTTGGAACAGGACGTGCAACCTTTGCCCAGTGGGAAGCCAGGGAGCCCAAGGAGAAGTTCTCAGAGGTTTTCCACCACAAATGACCTTTAGATAGCTTGTGAAGTATAACAAAGTCTTTTATTAATGAACAATCAAACAGAAACTTCTCTTGTCTTCAATAAAGCTAAACAAATGCTTCCAGGCTTTATGCAGCTGGTGACTTCCTAATCTTGCCCACAAAGGACAGACAACTGTTTTCAATAACTTCTTCTTTACTTTAAATGGGAAATCCCCTTTTTAACTTCTTCCAGGCTGACTGTAATCTAACCCTTACTGATGCGGGCTCTGCTACCGGGTCGAACTGCGTCTTGAAGCACCGAGTGGACCTACCAGTAAAGGCTTAGATATTCTCCAGCTGGAGTTCTTTGGTCTTTAGGGCTGTTTTCCTGGAAATCTTTGGAGACTCTTAAGACAGTTTTCCCCCGGAAGGTCTTGGATGCTGTTAAGACTGTTTCCCCCCGGAAAGTCTTGATGCTCTTAAGACTGTTCTCCCCCGGAAAATCTTAAGGGTTGAAGCTTTTGTACAGGGGAAGCTTGCACATGTCCTGTGCATTGGCTTTCCTTGCTGAGATTAACTAAAAATGGCTCCCTTCCCTTCCGAATTGCCCTGAGCAAGGGGCGGAACCAAAACTTAACGATGATGGACAGGTGACTTGCCCTATGACTGCAACCAAAGGAAGCCACCTATCTGCAGAGTCCCTGAAACCCAGGGCTGCAAGCAAACATTTAATACAAAGTAAATAAAGTGGGAGCTCCTGGTACAGAAGTACCAGCACACTTGGCCATTCCTGGGTCATTTTCCGATTCAAGTGTGTCTGTTTATCCCGAGGTTCCGAATGCTTGCTTGAAGAGCCAAGTTTTCACTCTTTTTTGAAAGGTCAGGAGGGAAGGGCCTGATCTAATATCCCTAGGCAGGGAGTTCCACAGCCGAGGGGCCACCACAGAGAAGGCCCTGTCTTTCGTCTCCTCCAAACATGCTTTGAAGCAGGCTGGATCGAGAGCAGGGCCTCCTCCAACGATCTCAAGTTCCTGGTGGGTTTG
The DNA here is from genome assembly GCF_025583915.1 of Anolis sagrei ordinatus. NCBI lineage: Eukaryota > Metazoa > Chordata > Lepidosauria > Squamata > Anolidae > Anolis > Anolis sagrei. The sequence goes on along the minus strand of NW_026847438.1, from coordinate 3,566,552 downwards.
TAGGAAGAGATGCATTCAGATAGATAAGCTGGGCCAGAACAGTTTAGGGCTTTATAGGCTAAAACCAGCACTTTGAATTGTGCCCGGTAGCGAACTGGCAGCCAGTGGAGCTGGCGCAACAGAGAAGTAGTATGCTCCCTGAGCGCCGCTCCTTTTAGCAACCTGACTGCCGCACGCTGGACCATTTGGAGCTTCCGAGCCGTTTTCAAAGGCAATCCTACGTAGAGTGCGTTGCAGTAGTCTATACGGGATGTGACCAGAGCGTGGACCACCGTGGCCAAGTCAGACTTCCCAAAGTATGGGCACAGCTGGCGCACAAGTTTTAATTGTGCAAATGCTCCCCTGGTCACCGCCGAAACCTGGGGATCCAGGCTCAACGATGAATCCAGGATCACCCCCAAGCTGCGAACCTGCGTCTTCAGGGGAAGTGTCACCCCGTCCAACACAGGCTGCAACCCTATGCCCTGTTATGACTTATGGTAGCCCTATACATTTAGTAGGGTTTTCTTAAGCCAGGAAGACAAAGGGAGTTCTTTCAGTCCCTTCCTCAAAAATTTTATTTATTTATTTATTATTTACTTTACTTGTATACCGCAGTTTCTCAGCCCAACAGGCGACTCAACGCGGTTTACAACAAGGATAAGAATCAATCAACGATATACAATTTAAACCATAAAAGCATAATATACAATATTGACACAACAATAGACAACACAATGCATCTCATAACTAGAGTCGTGATCCAATTCGTCGTCCAAGTTTCCATTCCTGTAATCATCACATTCATTACACTGTTTATCCGAATGCCCGTTCAAACATCCAAGTTTTTAATCTTCTTTGGAACACCATTAGTGAGGGGGCTGATCTCACCTCCATGGGAAGGACGTTCCACAGCCGGGGGGCCACCACAGAAAAGGCCCTGTCTCTCGTCCCCGCCAGCCGCACCTGTGAAGCAGGCGGGATAGAGAGCAGGGCCTCCCCAGAAGATCTTAGGGTCCTGGCGGGCTGATAGGCAGAGATACGTTTGGATAGGTAACTTGGGCCAGCAGAGGAGTTGTATGCTCCCTGCGCTCCGCTCCTGTTAGTATCATGGCTGCCGAGCGTTGGACTAGCTGGAGCTTCCGAGCCGTCTTCCCAAGGTACGGGCGCAGTTGGCGCACGAGTTTTAACTGTGCGAATGCTCCCCTGGTCACCGCCAAAACCATGTGGGTTTTGTTGGTGGTCTCCCATCCAAATCCTGACCAGGGTTGGTCCTGCTTAGCTTCCATGATCAGACCAGATCTGGCGCATTTAAGGCATTCAGACCTCTATTCCTTACTTTAGAGAGAACTAACAGCTAAGAATAAAGAAGAGTATCAAGCAAATAGCTTGTTCTTCTGGTAGATGAGGAAATTGTTTGAATTCCCAAGTATTCCAGTGTTGTGGATGTTGACTCTGGCTATAGGTGCATCTACACTATCAGAATAATGCAATTTGATATTCCTTTAAATGCCAAGGCTCAGTGCTATGTAATCCTGGGAGATGTAGTTTTACAAGCCTTCCCTGCCAAAAGGACCCCTACCAAACTGCCAATCCCTGGATCCCATAACAATTGAGCCATGGCAGCTTAAGTGGGGTCATAGTGCATTAATTCTGCAGTGTAGATGCACCCTATGAAGATTTCCAATGTGACATCTAAAGCCCCAAATGTGGAAATTCAGCACAGCCCAAGGTTTGGCAAACCAAGAAATCATCAAGGTATCCAAATGGCAAAAAGGCATATTTTCCATCTCAAAAGCCAAGGTGGGTCAACATCTTTGACAGCTGGCTTTTGGCGTTGACTGAAGTGCAACACGGGAGCCAAATATTTGAAGAGCTATTATGCAAACGACAGAACAAATTTGTTTTGTGTCTCCTGGGGACAAGGCTTGAATGCAAAAAGAAAAGGAGAAGAACTTTTGGGAAATGGACGTTAAAAAGGGAGATTTGTTGCAGAATTTATCTTGGCACGAGTTTTATTCCTGAGTTTGTCTTATCGGAAACTGAACCAAAGGAGTTGCTTCTCATCATTTCTTTAAGAGTTCAAAAATGTTACCAAAAGCCAAAGGCTTCACTCTTTGCATGTTGACATGAGAGCGAGCTCATGACTTTTCTTTGGAATGTAACTGCCGTTTCAGCTGCATTCCCATTGCGGTAACTTCTTGTCTTTTCCTGTCGAGGGAAGGATTGGATTCAGGGTGCATCTACACTGCAGAATTAATCTAGTTTTATACCACTTTAATTGCCATGGCTCAATGCTATAGAATCCTGGGAGTTCTGATGTAGAGCACGAATTTAGGGGGCCTTGCCAAGGCAGAGGCCAGTAAGACCCAAAAAGAGGATCCACAACACCTGGCGAGACAATAAGCACCAGTAAGGTTTTCCCCTATTTCCCAATAAATTTCACCAAGTTGAAGCAAGGCCACAGAAGTTTATTTTCTATTCCAGTTGAAAAAGATGATGTTCTGTTGTGCGCTGGGCCCATAACAGCTGTCTTTTCTATAAGACGTATACTTTAAGCCCAGCGGGAAGCCAGGGCGCCTCAAAGAGAGGTTCTCAGGGATTTTTCTGAAGTAATGGTCTTTAGAGTCTTTAATGATACAACAAAGTCTTCAATGGTTCAAACAACACTTCAAGGCTTTCTTAGTCTAGTCCCCAATGGACTGATGCCTGACTTTAGTTAACTGTACTTTCTCTGTAGGAAAAAACCCTATTTAACCTCTCCCAGGCTGTTTACTATCTATGCCTCATCGGTGTGGGTCCTACTACCGATTCCAACTGCGTCTGGGTATCGAGTAGACCTACTAGCCGAGGCTTGTAGATATTTCAGATGGAGTTCCGTGGATCTGTAGTGCTGTCCTCCCTCAGAGAATTCTTTGAAATCCTCAGGATTGTTTTCCCTCTGATTGCTATGAGACTGAGAGGCTGTGAGCTCTCAGCCAGAGCCTTGGGACCTTCCCCCTGGAATTTCTGTTTCTGTTTCCCTGGATATTCTTGAGAAAAGAGCTGGTCTACATCCTATAGTTAGCTTCCTTATGTGAGACTGCCCAAAAAAATGGCTCCTTTCCCTCCCAGAGCCCTGAACAAGGGGCGGAACCAAAACTTAATTATGATGAACAGGCGGCCTGCCCTATGACAGCAAACAGATAACAGAAAGAAAATAAAGTTGGAGCTCCTGGTACAGCCATACCAGCACAGATGACAACCGGAGTAATCTGCCCAACAAGCCTTGCTAGGCAGTTAAATACAGAACATTTGGCTTTGCTGTGATTGGCTGTGATGCCAGCCAGGAACCAATGCAGCTCGTCCAATCAGAGTCAGAGCCCTGCTTCGGCTGCTCATCCAATGATGAGAGAGGAAGCAGGAAACAGTGGAAACAATGAAAAAAATGTTATGATATGGGTTATGAATGGTCCTTTCCAGACCTGAATGATAAATGATAAGGAGAGATAACTTTTAACCTTCCAGTCCTGATCCTGACTTTTGTCCTGAGTTTGAAATAACATTCCTGTCTGGCCCTAAAGAGCCAGCCCATTGTCATAAAGTCCAGCAATATTAACTTTTTGATAAGATCTTGGATCCTTTTTTCTGAGACTGGGGAATGGCCTTGGGGGGGGAGGGGGGACAGTGACAATCCCCTTTTCTTCTTGGTTGGGGAAGTGTCCTTTGTGTCAAGTAATTATCATGTCCGTGAGCCCCATGCCTTAGGTGGTCTAGTCAAAAAGACCCTCCGAAGCCCAAGGAAAGGGGCAATTTACTTATTGTTCATGCTGATGAGTTTCTGCCAAGTCCATTGTCTAGGAATGATGACCCAGGTGTTGCACTCCAGATCAGGAAGAGCCCTCTGACTTTAAACACCACACAGTTGAGTAGAAATCTAATCTGTTTATTGAAGATAATTAAAAAGCAGTAAACTTTAAAAGGACTTTAAAGATATAGGTAAATCCAATTAGGTAGGAAGATAAGCCGAAACAAAACAGTCCAAGGAATTAGTCCATCAAAGTCCATGAAAAACAAAAACAGACACTTCGATAGTAAAATCTAAAACACTGGAAACATGAATCCACAGCACTTAAGCACATAATGATCAAATCCAAGAATTAAAAACATGAGTCAAAGGCACTTAGAACATGAATCTTTCCAAAGCAAGGCTTACAAGGAACAGGGACGGGATCTTGACTTGATTCCAAACAATGCTTCATCTGACTACTGATCCTATACTTGGGACTTTTATCTCCTCATTAAGCTATGTCTCAAGTGGCCAGAAATTGGTTTCGCTTTAGCTTTGAATCTCTTATCTTTTGTTCTCTGAGCCTGACAGAACGCCAGTCACTGATCTGCTTGCCTGTTTTGACTAATCACAACCTGTGTATCTATTTGCTCATTAATTTCTGCAGCTGTGCCAGGTGCTGAGCTGTTCTCAAGCTCTAAGTCATGGGAATTCTCTGGTAGCAACTCAGGGAGCACACCATCATCCCCACAACCTTCAGGGACACCGCCTGAGCTCTGCGAGTGCAGCATTTTTTCCAAATGAAGCAGAGAGTGTTTGAGGACCGGGACATCCGTAGGGATACCAAGGTGCTTGTCTATAAAGCTATTGTCCTCCCAACCCTGCTATATGCCTGTGAAACGTGGACTGTCTACAGGCGTCACATGCAACTCCTGGAATGATTCCATCAGTGCTGTCTCTGGAAAATCCTGCAAATCTCTTGGGAAGACAGGTGGACAAACGTCAGCGTGCTGGAAAAAGCAAAGACCACCAGCATCGAAGCAATGGTCCTCTGCCATCAACTCCGCTGGACTGACCACGTTGTCCGGATGCCCGACCACCGTCTCCCAAAGCAGTTGCTCTACTCCAAACTCAAGAATGGAAAACGGAATGTTGGAGGACAGGAAAAGAGATTGAAAGATGGGCTCAAAGCCAACCTTAAAAACTCCGGCATAGACACTGAGAACTGGGAAGCCCTGGCCCTTGAGCGCTCCAGCTGGAGGTCAGCTGTGACCAGCAGTGCTGCAGAATTTGAAGAGGCACGAATGGAGAATGAAAAGAGAAACATGCCAAGAGGAAGGCACGTCAAGCCAACCCAGACTGAGACCACCTTCCGTCTGGAAACCAATGCCCTCACTGTGGGAGAAGATGCAGGTCAAGAATAGGGCTCCACAGCCACCTACGAACCCACCCCTAGGACACTGAACTTGGAGGACCATCATCCTCAGACTACGAGGGATTGCCTAAGAAGAACAGGGACATTCTCATGAGAAAATACACTTTGAAGGGACGAAGCCGGTCCTAGTAAAAGATTATACAGAAAAGTAAGAACAGGCAGGAAAGATGGGGTTCCAGAAATAAGGGCAAAGTTATAAAATATTATTTACTTGGCATTTCCCCTTTTGCTAGCCTCAGACAAAAGGCCTTGGGATCCCTTTGTTTGAGAGTCATTGAGTTCTTGCCTCGGGCAAGGCTCGGGCTAGGCCCAGGCTAAGAGGTCAAATACCTTTTGTGACAAGGTTTTCAGTAGCCTTGGCAAAACTATGAATTCCCTGATTATAAACTATCTTTTATTGGGGGGGGGGGGGTATGTTCGGCAACAGTTGTAGTCCATAAGGTCCCATTTCTGAGCTCTGTGTATGCCTTAGCCTGAATTTGTGGCTTGTTTTGTTTGCTACGCTCTATCCATCGCTCCACGCAAAGCCACAGCATTCTGCCCTTTCCCCCAAATAAAGTTAAAAGAGACTTCATAAATAGTTCAACCAAGCAACAGCTTTCCACGTTCGTTCTCCATATACAGGATGCAAATGCCACCATTTAAAGCCTTGGAAATTTATCGTTGGATAAACTTTCACAGAATAGACATAAACTCCTGTCTGCAAAAGCTTATGCCACAATAAATAAGGATTGTGGGAACTAAATAGCATTCATGTGTATGGCATTCATGTTAGAAAGGCAATTGGCAGTCAGAGTTGTTTCTACTCAGTCAGCTTAATTTAAAATATTTATATTTAAAATATCAAAAGTGACCAATGGCATGTGGCTTCATTTTTAAAAACGTGAATAAATAAATATTTTTTATCACCCCTTGGAAATAGTTCTAAAACTTTTGTTACATTTTTAACCTCATTAATAGGTTTGGGTTCCTCCTTTTTTACTGTTTAAAATTAATATTGTAATTTTATTTAACTTTTTGCATTATCAATCATTTTAGCTAATGATGACGATGATGATGATGATGATGATAATTTATTAATAAGTGCACCTGAGACGAAGGGAGAGACAGTTGACTTCAGAGAGACTTTGTTTAACTCTGAGATAATACTTTGAATTCTTTCCCCAGACTATTTTGACCTTCACTGTCTTAAGAAATCCAAGCTGTGAAGTAAATGAAGCAAAAGTCATTGAGGATGATCTTAGTGGACCTCCCAGGAAGAAGAAATGAGGCAGACACTGAACGTGGCTTTAGCTCTTACGGGGCTTAAGCTCTAGGAAATGGTCTAGAAAAAAAAACTTCTGGACTGGCATAGTAACAATTAAGCACCTGCTTCATGGATAGTCCCTCCTATTACTTAGGAGAATAGCATTGCCCAAATATTTCTTGCATTGTGCAATGCCATCTTCTGGCATCATAAATGTTTGAAGGGGTCCTGTTCCATCTTCCAGGAGCTTGGTTTGCATTGTCTTTTAGCTGCATGGGATAGCATTCCTTTGCATTTCCCCAGGGTTGCTATAGACCCAGCAGCACCCTGGAAGTTAAACAGTATCAGAGTCTGGAAAGCCAGGCTGCAGGCCCTCTGCAGTTATTGGTTTAGAAAGTATCTCTTTGGGTTTGGAGTCCGCCCTTTTTCCTGGGGTTGAGATCTCCATTTTGGAATCTCCCCTGCCTCCTTCAGTAGAGAAAAGAACCTCAGATGTGCTGTTGGTCAGACAGGGAGCTCTGAAAAAACCCATTGTTAGTACTATTGAGTTATAGATAGATATAAAGAGAAGCTTATTAGAATCATAGAATCAAAGAGTCAAAGAGTTGGAAGAGACCTCATGGGCCATCCAGTCCAACCCCCTGCCAAGGAGCAGGAATATTGCATTCAAATCACCCCTGACAGATGGCCATCCAGTCTCTGTTTAAAAGCTTCCAAAGAAGGAGCCTCCACCACACTCCGAGGCAGAGAGTTCCACTGCTGAACGGCTCTCACAGTCAGGAAGTTCTTCCTCATGTTCAGATGGAATCTCCTCTCTTGTAGTTTGAAGCCATTGTTCTGCGTCCTAGTCTCCAAGGAAGCAGAAAACAAGCTTGCTCCCTTATTGAGTTATAGATAGATATAGAGATAAAGAGAAGCTTATTGAGTTATTTTGTTGTTGTTCATTCGTTCAGTCGTCTCCGACTCTTCGTGACCTCATGGACCAGCCTACGCCAGAGCTCCCTGTCGGCCGTTACCACCCCCAGCTCCCTCAAGGTCAGTCCAGTCACTTCAAGGATGCCATCCATCCATCTTGCCCTTGGTCGGCCCCTCTTCCTTTTGCCTTCCACTTTACCCAGCATAATTGTCTTCTCTAGGCTTTCCTGTCTCCTCATGATGTGGCCAAAGTACTTCAACTTTGTCTCTAGTATCTTTCCCTCCAGTGAGCGGTCGGGCTTTATTTCCTGGAGGATGGACTGGTTGGATCTTCTCGCAGTCCAAGGCACTCTCAGCACTTTCCTCCAACACCACAGCTCAAAAGCATCGATCTTCCTTCGCTCAGCCTTCCCTAAGGTCCAGTTCTCACATCCGTAGGTTACTACAGGGAATACCATGGCTTTGACTAGGCGGATCTTTGTTGCCAGTCTGATGTCTCTACTCTTCACTATTTTATCGAGATTGGACATTGCTCTCCTCCCAAGAAGTAAGCGTTATAGAGTTATAGAGTTATTGAGTTATAGAGAGATATATATTAAGATACTGAGATAGTAATTGAGTTATTGAGAAATAGAGAGAAATAGTTATTGAGTACTACTGAGCATTACTTCATCTCCAAAACTGACCTTGTGCTTAGATAGGGAAAGACCTGTTCTTTCTAACCATAGCAGCTCAGGGTTAGGGTGAAATATCTCAGGATTTTTTTCTACCATTTGGAGAAAGGTTACCACAGTCATTGAAGAAAAACTCAATACTTTCAGCAACTGAAGCCAGTCAAGATATGAAAATTAACAAAATATTTATTTCCAAAGTCCTTGGCAGACTTGGCACAGCTTGATAAAGTTACAACACAAACAGTCAATTTGAGAAACCATAGAGATATTCTTTCTTTCCCTTTTCCTTCAATTACTGAGGTAACCTTTCTCCAAATGGTAGAAAAAAATCCTGAGATATTTCACCCTAACCCTGAGCTTCAATTAAGATGTGCTTCTCTCTTTATCTGGGCGAACTGCTGGGGGTTTTCTTTGAAGCAATAACACAATTTTCATATCTTGACTGGCTTCAGTTGCTGAAAGTATTGAGTTATTGCTTCAAAGAAAGACCCCCAGCAGTTCGCCCAGATAAAGAGAGAAGTACATCTTAATTTTAACGTTATAGCGTCTGGGTGTGACGGCACAGGTCCCTAGTGATCAAAATTGCCTACAATAGGAAAAGACTTGCAATTTTTAGGGGTCACAAGAATATACTTTAGGGGATGCACATGGTCAATGGGTCCCATCCTCTCCATCCTAGCAACCACTGCAAAGGCACCAGATCCCATTGGATCTTGGGAGCTAAGCAGTGTCAATTCTTGTTAGGACTTGGATGGGGGGCATCCAACAATACCACCAGGTTATGGGAAAGGTTAACTTTTGGTACTGTCACTCCCAAAACTTTTGGTACTGTCACTCCCAGAAAGACTGACAAAAAATATGAAACACCCAGAGTGTACAAAATGGTGCTTTTTTTTGGACTGTCTCTCCCATAGTCAGTTGGGGGATTCTGGGAATGACAATCCCACAAAAGAAGAGCCTTCTCCAAGCTCAGAAGGGCTGTCAAGAAATACCAGATGCCATAGTGTAGTTGTTGAGTTTAGAGTCAGGACCATGGAGAAGACGATCCGTGCCTGGCGAGCATTCAAGCTAAACCAAATAGACCAGGACAGAGAAGTCACTCAGAAGGGTGAAGACAAGCCACAAAGGTTTATTTGATTGGGGCAGAAAGGATGTGTGTACAGTCAAATGTTTTCAAAAGTACAGCATAATATTAATGCAGAGATATATAAAACCTTATACATTTGACCACTTTTCAGATCTCCTGCTCCCTTCGCTGATGTCAGCTACAGATACAGGTGAAACATCAGGAGAAAATGCTGCTAGAACACAGCCATGCAGCCTGGAAACCTCACAACGCCCCATTAATGGAGTTGCTCTAGGTCAGTGGTTCTCAATCTGTGGGTCCCCAGGTGTTTTAGCCTACAACTTCCAGAAATCCCAGCCAGTTCAGCAGATGTTAGGATTTCTAGAAGTCAAAGGCCAAAACATCTGGGGACCCACAGGTTGAGAACCACTGCTCTAGGTGGACATGGGACTTGAATGCACAGAAACATACACATGAACACACAACCCTAACAGGAAGATTCAAGCAGGAGAGAGCCGCAAGCCAGGGTTTTGCCAGCATGCCAGCTTATCCTCCTCTGCAAAGGCAGCCAAGAATTCTTGGGCTCCAAACATCTGCCTCCATCTGCTGCCTTTGTAGGGGGAAGATGTCGTATCACTCGACCGCTTGACTCTCCTTGAAAGCCTGCCATGTCCCATGGTTGGCTTGGCCCAACATCAGAGCTGCATCCTGAAACACCCGCGATGCCACCGAGTCAGCCTTGGCAAGGTCAGGCACTGCTAAACGGAGAGCGAGCTTTTGGGATGCAGACTATTCCGATGAGCATCCAAAGGGCATAACGAAGCTGGCTGGAGTTTCTGCTGCCTTTTGAGGAGGAGAGGTTGCATAGGGCAAATTTGTGTCCCTGGCTTGGAAATCAATTTCTGTTTCTTCATCTAGCAATTAAAGGGGCAGATGAAACCCTTCCACATGCTCTCCAAACACTAGACATTGCCCCCTTCAACATTCATGGAGTCATTGGATTCTAGAGTTAGGAGGGTACCCTAGAGGCTACCCAGTCCAACCACCAGAGGCGGCCCTAGGTAATTTTAAATGGTAAGCAAACAGTATTTTGGCATCCCCCCCCCCCAAACCAATTATTGATATATATTTTCTGTTCATCGTGGGAGTACTGTGTGCCATATTTGGTTCAATTCCATCATTGGTGGAGTTCAGAATGCTCTTTGATTCTAGGTGAACTATACATCCCAGTAACTACAATTCGCAAGGTCTATTTTCCCCCAAGAGCGCCCCTGCGCAAAATCAACTATACTGTAAATGCTTACTTTGCGTAATAGGTTGCTGAGGCTTCCCCCGGACTGCTAGGGCTGTTGTGAGCCGAGGGGGCGCTCCTCAAGTGGTGGTCGAGGGGCATTTACAGAGGCACCTCTGCGCCCCTGGCAAAAAAAAAGTGTACTGCGACCGCTTACTTTGCGTAATGGATCAGCCGCCCCTGCCAACCGCCTTCTGCCAGGCTGGAAGACACAATCTAAGCCCTCCCAACAGATGGTCATCCAGCCCTTGTTTAAGCACCTCCAAGGAAGGAGATTTGTTCAACAATAAAGGACTTTGTTACATCATTAAAGACTCTAAAGAATGCATCTACAGGGAAATCCTTAAAGGCCTCTTTCGAGGTGCCCCTGGCTTCCCGCTGGGCACAAGGGGCACATCCTATTTCAAAAGTCAATTATTACAGGCCTAGCGCATGACAGAACAAATATATAATATTAATATTGTGCTATGATAATAATATATTGTATTTACTTTTTACTTGTAAGCTGCTCTGAGTCCCCTTCGGGGTGAGAAGGACAGCATATAAATGTCGTAAATTAATAAATAAACAATAGTCCAAATTATCAAGATTAATGTGAGGTCTGTGGAAACAATCACCCAAGACTATCTTCACATGCATAAGGTATCCGAACGCAGGGTCCCCTGGCTGCTTACACCTTTCCCGACGCAGGAACGAGTCAAATGCTTTCAGTCTCTATTGATGATCCGAATGCGAACCAAGGTTCCAACATCAAATGGGATCAGGGTTCTTTGGGATACTTAGATAAGTTAAAAATGTTCATTATTTTTAGGATCATAATACTAACTACTTTGCCGTATCCCAATGTCTCAATTCTTATGTGATCCTGATCTGAAATGGGTCCTCCAAAAGACCATGGGGCAATCTCTGTAGGATTTGCACTGTTTTGATCAAAAAGCAGCAGAGCTGTATTTGCTATATGACACAGAGAGAGTTGATTTCCCATTTGAATGATCTGAATGTACTGGTCTCATGTCTCCCTCTTCTGGATCGGCACAAAAAGAGATCTTGGAGCACCTTTGAGCAGCAATAATGGTTTGCCCTTGCATGCGAATCCTGGGAGTTGTAGTTTGGTGTTGCGAAACACTTACACCTTTTCTCTCTCTTCCAAAACTCTCTTCTCTTCTCCCTTCTCTCTTTCTTTCCATTTTCTCCGAGATCTCTGTGTCAAGAATGGAGCCCCAAACAAGGACCAAAACAAAACTGGAGTGGGAAATAAGACTTCCAGAGTTTGCAACAATACATAGGGAGGGTTGTAGCTTCGTTGTAGCAACCAAGCCAAAAACAGACTTGAGGGTGAAAAATTGTTTGTTTATTTATTTATTTGCTACATTTGTATATCACCCCTCTTAGCCCGTAGGCGACTCAAGGCGGTTCACAAGGCAACAATTCAATGCCAACCTTATCATTAAAACATTAAAACATTAAAAGCATTAACACATCAATTAAAAACCATGACAATAGTAAAAAACAATCATTTCGTCTCCTTGATAAAAAACACAATCCAATCTCATAGTCCAATTGTTCCGTAATCCTATGTCTAATTACACTGCCTTTTCATTTTTTTTAATTTTTATTGTGAGTTTTAATATATACAACAAATGTCAAAAGTCAGAAGTCAAGAAAAGCATGAAAGACATACACTATTACAGTGACATCGACCCCACCACCATCACCTCCCATACATTTGGGAGAGAGAAAAGAGAGAGGAGAAAAAGAAAGGAAAAAGAAAGAAAATAATAATAATAATAATAATTAAAATTGAACTTCCCAAAGTTCTCTGAGAGCTTGATTAACATTGGTTTACAATTGGATTCTGTACACTCTGATCTTCCCAAAACCACCTTCCATATTTTCCCTTTTTCATAAGTTAGACAAGTCTAATATAAGTGGAATCTTTCTGGATTCAGTGAAGTCAGAGACGCCTGACCAGTCTGTTTTTCTTCGAGCATTGTTCAATTTTGTGATAAACAGTCCATTTACACTATGTCAAATACTTTGATTATCCAGTCTTCCGCACTGGGAATCTCGTCTTGTTTCCAAAGTCTTGCGAGTAGTAATCTAGCTGCGGTGCTGAGTAGAAAAAGTATCTTCTCCTGATTTTCATTTAACTTTTCACCCGTAATCCCTAATAAATAAATCTCCGGTTTTAGGGAGAAGCTGATTTTTAGAATCTGTTGTGTCATAGAGACTAGGAGACTAGGACGCGGAACAATGGCTTCAAACTACAAGAGAGGAGATTCCATCTGAACATTAGGAGGAGCTTCCTGACTGTGAGAGCCATTCAGCAGTGGAACTCTCTGCCCCGGAGGGAGTGTGGTGGAGGCTCCTTCTTTGGAAGCTTTTAAGCAGAGGCTGGATGGCCATCTGTCAGGGGTGATTTGAATGCAACATTCCTGCTTCTTGGCAGAATGGGGTTGGACTGGATGGCCCATGAGGTCTCTTCCAACTCTTTGATTCTAGGATTCTATGATTCTAGAATGTATTTCCTTCCAATATTTTTTAATTCTCTTACAAGTCCACCATGCATGTATAAAGGTCCCTTTTTCTTCCTTACAGTTAAAGCAAACTTTGGATATCCCTTTGTTAAGTTAATCCGGGGTATAATACAAACGGTATAGCATTTTAAACCAATTTTCTTTTAGGTCATTGGATGCCGTATATTTTAATTTTTTTATTCCAAGTTTCTTCCTATTGATTCATGGAAATACTATGCCCTATGTCTTTAGCCCATTGTACTTGGCAATTCTTAATTTGTTCTTCTTCTGTGGACCAGGTTAAGAGCTTTTTGACATAGGATTCTGATTAGTTTTTTGTCTTTTTGTAAAACTGTTTCCCATAGTCCCTCCTCTTGGTCAAAACCTATTTTGTTATCCTCTCTGAAACCTTGTTGAATTTGCAAGTACTGTAGCCAGGTTATTTTTTCACATGCTTGCTCGAATAGCCAGGTTTTGACTGTGACTTCCTCTCACATATTTATGCATGGCTATCATATCTCTTATTTCTCATCCCTTATTTCTTATTTCTCATGCCAGTAAGGTAATGCTCAAGATCCTGCAAGGAAGACTCCAGCAATACATGGAGCGAGAGTTGCCAGATGTTCAAGCTGGGTTTAGAAAAGGCAGAGGAACCAGAGACCAGATTGCCAATATCCGCTGGATAATGGAGAAAGGCAGGGAGTTTCAGAAAAACATCTATTCTGCTTCATTGACTATTCTAAAGCCTTTGACTGTGTGGATCATAATAAATTGTGGCAAGTTCTTGGTGGGATGGGCATCCCAAGCCCCCTTCCCTCTCTCCTGAGGAATCTGTACAAGGACCAAGTAGCAACAGTCAGAACTGACCACGGAACAACAGACTGGTTCAAGATTGGGAAAGGCGTCCGGCAAGGCTGCATACTCTCACCCAACCTTTTTAACTTGTATGCAGAACACATCATGCGAGGATGTGCGGGGCTTGAGGAATGCAAAGCTGGGGTGAAAATTGCTGGAAGAAACATTAACAACCTCAGATATGCAGATGACACCACTCTGATGGCCGAAAGCGAGGAGGAGCTGAGGAGCCTTCTAATCAAGGTGAAGGAAGAAAGCGCAAAAGCCGGGTTGCAGCTAAACGTCAAAAAAACCAAGATTATGGCAACAAGAATGATTGACAACTGGAAAATAGAAGGAGAAAATGTGGAGGCTGTGACAGACTTTGTATTTCTAGGCGCAAAGATGACTGCAGATGCAGACTGTGGCCAGGAAATCAGAAGACGCTTACTTCTTGGGAGGAGAGCAATGTCCAGTCTCGATAAAATAGTAAAGAGTAGAGACATCGGACTGGCAACAAAGATCCGCCTAGTCAAAGCCATGGTCTTCCCTGTAGTCACCTACGGATGTGAGAGCTGGACCTTAGGGAAGGCTGAGCGAAGGAAGAGAGAGGCTTTTGAGCTGTGGTGTTGGAGGAAAGTTCTGAGAGTGCCTTGGACTGCGAGAAGATCCAACCAGTCCATCCTCCAGGAAATAAAGCCCGGCTGCTCACTGGAGGGAAGGAGACTAGAGACAAAGTTGAAGTCCTTTGGCCACATCATGAGGAGACAGCAAAGCCTAGAGAAGGGAATGATGCTGGGGAACGTGGAAGGCAAAAGGAAGAGGGGCCGACCAAGGGCAAGATGGATGGATGGCATCCTTGAAGTGACTGGACTGAGCTTGAAGGAGCTGGGGGTGGTGACGGCCGACAGGGAGCTCTGGCGTGGGCTGGTCCATGAGGTCACGAAGAGTCGGAGACGACTGAACGAATGAACAACAACTTCTCTCTCAGCCTTCTCTTCTTCAGGCTAAACATGCCCAGCTCCTTAAGCCGCTCCTCATAGGGCTTGTTCTCCAAACCCTTGATCATTTGAGTCGCCCTCCTCTGGACACATTCCAGCTTGTCAATATCTCTCTTCAACTTACACTCTCTCCGCTCTATATAGTTTGCCTTAAGATCCGTACAAGTCAGAAATGACTCAAAGGCACACAAAAGCAAGAGAGCTCCTTCCCCTTGGCAGGATTTTCCCTTATTTAAAAATTAGTCTTGGCACTGAAAGCAGTCTAAAGCATTCACTTTCATTTATTCTGGGTTTTTCCCAAAATGCAGCCTTACTGGATTTTGCGATCAAGGAAATTGGCAACATGCATGGCTCTGCCATCGCTGGGTTATTCTTTTGTGAAAGTGGCTTTACCTGCAGATTGTGGAACGAGGATTGATTTGCTGCCAAGCGCATTCCTTCCACCCAAGACCAGGCGCCTTGTGCACCGAGCGCAGATAACAAGATTAAAGTGTGCTTCTGGTACAAGGAGGCAGATGGATAACCTCATGGAGAACTGGAGCTGGTTAATTGCCAGCCAATCCTAATTCAACGCGATAAATATGATTTAGTAGATGCATTAAACAGCAAATGTTGACAAAGAGCAAGGCATGCTGTTATTCTTCTGCAGAGCAGGCAGCAGGTTAGGCGGCGGGTTTAGCAGCTTGCAGATGCAAGAGTATATTGTTGTGAGCATTTCCATTTCCCCTTTTCATAGAATCATAGAATCAAAGAGTTAGAAGAGACCTCCTGGGCCATCCAGTCCAACCCCATTCTGCCAAGAAGCAGGAATATTGCATTCAAATCACCCCTGACAGATGGCCATCCAGCCTCTGTTTCAAAGCCTCCAAAGAAGGAGCCTCCACCACACTCCGGGGCAGAGAGTTCCACTGCTGAACGGCTCTCACAGTCAGGAAGTTCTTCCTCATGTTCAGATGGAATCTCCTCTCTTGCAGTTTGAAGCCATTGTTCCGCGTCCTAGTCTCCAAGGAAGCAGAAAACAAGCTTGCTCCCTCCTCCCTGTGGCTTCCTCTCACATATTTATACATGGCTATCATATCTTCTCTCAGCCTTCTCTTCTTCAGGCTAAACATGCCCAGCTCCTTAAGCCGCTCCTCATAGGGCTTGTTCTCCAGACCCTTGATCATTTTAGTCGCCCTCCTCTGGACACATTCCCGCTTGTCAATATCTCTCTTGAATTGTGGTGCCCAGAATTGGACACAATATTCCAGGTGTGGTCTAACCAAAGCGGAATAGAGCATGGGGAGCATGACTTCCCTGGACCTAGACACTATGCTCCTATTGATGCAGGCCAAAATCCCATTGGCTTTTTTTGCCACCACATCACATTGTTGGCTCATGTTTAACTTGCTGTTCACGAGGACTCCAAGATCTTTTTCACACGTACTGCTCTCAAGCCAGGCATTGTCCCCCATTCTGTATCTTTGCATTTCGTTTTTCCTGCCAAAGTGGAGTATCTTGCAGGCATTTTATTCCATTTGCAGCATTGCTCCCTTCCACAATGCCGTAAAATGAAGTTCAGTGCAGTTAAGCAGCATTATATGAGCCCACACTGATATGATGCAGATTCAAACTGCATTGTATGGCATTGTAGATGGGGCCATGGTGTTAGCCGCAGAACATGTGCCATTGGAATAAGATACCTGAACTCTATTGTAGAATTCCCAAATCTTAGCATTACAAGAGTACCCCGGGGTCATCCAAAATACAGTAAGTTGTAGCAGGATCAAGTGTGAGAGGAAGCCACAGGGAGGAGGGTGCAAGCTTGTTTTCTGCTTCCCTGGAGACTAGGACGCAATGGAGCAATGGTTTCAAACTACAAGAGAGGAGATTCCATCTGAACATGAGGAAGAACTTCCTGACTGTGAGAGCCGTTCAGCAGTGGAACTCTCTGCCCGGAGTGTGGTGGAGGCTCCTTCTTTGGAAGCTTTTAAACAGAGGCTGGATGGCCATCTGTTGGGGGTGCTTTGAATGCAATTTTCCTGCTTCTTGGCAGAATGGGGTTGGACTGGATGGCCCATGGCGTCTCTTCCAATTCTATGATTCTATGATACTTGAGTGAGCTCAACTCACAGCGATGCTGGAGAAGTCCCACCAAGCATGCATGGATTTCTTTTTCGTGTCAGGAGTGATTTGAGAAACTTAAACCGCATGGGAAGCTGGAACTGACAGAGGAAGCTCATCCACGGTGGTTGGGACTCATAGACAGATGTATATTTTGTACCTTTATTTTATATTTAATTACTAAGGTACATTGGAGTGGAGCTGCCTAAAAATGATCCAGCACATCCAGGAAAATATTTAATAACATATTCTGTGTATGTTGATTTTCCTGGATGCACTGTATCATTTTTAGGCAGCTCCACTCCAATGCACATTAGTAATTAAATCTAAAATAATGGTACAAAATATACATCTGCCTATGAGTCCCAACCAGAGTGTAACCAGGTGTATTTTATTTATTTATTTGTGGTATTTGTATATTGCCCTTCTCAACCCTGATGGAGTGTGGATATGCTATTGTGTGGTGTTTTGTTTGCCAGGGGGAGTTGTTTTTGCACATGTGCTGTAGTGTCTTTTTGCTTTTTTGGCTTTTTAAGTCCTTTCTGCTGTGTTTTTCAGTGTTTTTGTACGTGATGGTCACTCATTGGCGCCCTACACCACTGGAGAAATTACACTGCTTAGCTGGTATTGCACCACCTGACATCCACCGGGAAGTAGCAGCCAATAGTGAAAGGACCAAGGCAGAGACATCTCCAGCTCATCCCTGTTTGGGTATCAGCCAGCACGTCAACAACTTAAATCTAGAAATAGTTTTCTAAGATCTACAGAGACACTCGCTGGAACACCTCAGCAAGCGAGAGTCCAAAAGTGGCAGGCTCAAACCCAGAACATTTAATAGCTGAGAGACTCCCCCCCTGGGCACACAGTAAACTGGGTGACTTGGAAGGCGCTGTACAGACTGCACTCTGGCACCATGAGATGCAGAGCCGATCTCAAGAAATGGAGCCACAAAGTGGAATCCACGACATGCGAGTGTGGAGAAGAGCAAACCACTGACCACCTGCTGCAATGCACCCTGAGCCCTGCCACATGCACAATGGAGGACCTTCTTGCAGCAACACCAGAAGCACTCCAAGTGGCCAGATACTGGTCAAAGGACATTTAATCAACTACCAAACTTGCAAATTTTGTATTTTGTCTGTTTGTTTGTTTTGTTCTGTTAGAAATGTAATACAATTGACTGGTTGCCCTGACACGACAGATAAATAATTGGCCTGATAGGTGTATTGTGTCCAAATTTCTTGTCAATTTGTCCAGTGGTTTTTGAGCTATGTTAGTCCCACAAATGAACATTACTTTTTTATATAGATAGATACACACACACATACACAATATGGTTATTTGATCTTTTAAGAGGGTGACATCATATGATAGTAAGGCCTTCGTAGTTAGAGAGCTTCAAACCCATGCTAGAAGCTGCACGTGATAATGTCCAAATCCTGTTTCCATCTTCTCCAATTCTGATGCCAATGAGAACAAAGTCAATTGGAAGCAAAAGCATTTGGTTGATCAGGTTTTTTTTCCTTCTGTGAGATTTGTGTTTGTATTCAGAGAACATGCAAGAAAAGAAGCTCAGTAGCAAATTCCAAGAGAAAAAGCAGGCAGGAAGAACACTCTTCCAGCTTTGACCAAAAAACGAAAGAGAAGGAGCAACATCGAAGTGGAAAGCAATATTCTGCATCCTTTCTCTGTCTTCTCCATCTTGGCGTTTAGCCGTACTGAACGTCTGCTCCAAAGAGCAGGAAGTCCTGCAAGGATACAAAAGGCAAACATTGAGAAACATCCCCACTGGATAAACAAGGAAAGATAATTAAAATCCTCTGAGTGCATTAACATTCTGGGTAATAATAATTATGGGTTTGTTAACCTTCATCAGTTGATATTGATGCTCATCCTACTGCTCCCAAAAGAAAACATGCCAAAGGCAAAATCTGCAAGTGGAACCAATAGTGTACTATCATAAATCAGCCTCATCTTCTTAAAAATATACGTAAAATCTAGTATGATACTCATAGAATCATAGAATCAAAGAGTTGGAAGAGACCTGCCCCTGCCAAGAAGCAGGAACATCGCATTCAAATAACCCCCAACAGATGGCCATCCAGCCTCTGTTTAAAATCTTCCAAAGAAGGAGCCTCCACCACACTCCGGGGCAGAGAGTTCCACTGTTGAACGGCTCTCACAGTCAGGAAGTTCTTCCTCGTGTTCATAAAATCATAGAATCAAAGAGTTGGAAGAGACCTCATGGGCCATCATCCAGTCCAACCCCATTCTGCCAAGAAGCAGGAATATTGCATTCAAATCACCCCTGACAGATGGCCATCCAGCCCCTGTTTAAAAGCCTCCAAAGAAGGAGCCTCCACCACATTTCGGGGCAGAGAATTCCACTGCTGAACGACTCTCACAGTCAGGAAGTTCTTCCTCATGTTCAGATGGAATCTCCTCTCTTGTAGTTTGAAGTTGTTCCATTGCGTCCTAGTCTCCAAGGAAGCAGAAAACAAGCCTGCTCCCTCCTCCTCCCTGTGGCTTCCTCTCACATATTTATAGATGGCTCTCATATCTTCTCTCAGCCTTCTCTTCTTCAGGCTAAACATGCCCAGCTCCTTAAGCCGCTCCTCATAGGGCTTGTTCTCCAGACCCTTGATCATATTAGTCACCCTCCTCTGGACACATTCCAGCTTGTCAATATCTCTCTTGAATTGTGGTGCCCAGAATTGGACACAATATTCCAGGTAAAGTGGTCTAACCAAAGCAGAATAGAGCATGGGGAGCATGATTTCCCTAGATCTAGACACTAGGCTCCTATTAATGCAGGTTCAGTACAGCTCTAATGGCCACAACAATTAGGTTGTGTTGTCGAAGGCTTTCATGGCCAGAATTGCGGATCAGGCCAGGGTGATCCATACCTTAGTCACCTCCAGATTGGACTACTGTAATGCACTCTATGTGGGGCTGTCTTTGAAGACGGTCCGGAAATTTCAATTGGTACAACAGGCGCAGGCAGGTTACTAACCGGTGCTTCTTACAGGGAGCGGTCAACCCTCCTATTTAAGGAGCTCCATCGGCTGCCGTTCATTTTCCGGTCCTAATTCAAGGTGCAGGTTCTTACCTACAAAGCCCTGAACAGTTTGGGACCCGCCTACCTCCGTGACCACATTTTTGTGTGTGAACCCACACAATCTCTTCGATCATCTGGAGAGACCCTGCTCGCACTCCCACCTGCATCGCAAACGCGATTGGTGGGGGTGAGAGAGAGGGCCTTCTCGGTGGTAGCCCCTCAACTCTGGAACTCACTCCCCAGGGACATTAGACACGCCCCAACGTTGGCAGTTTTTAGGAGGAGCCTGAAAACGTGGTTGTTCCAGTGTGCCTTCCCAGAGTAAGGAAATACCCTCAGCAATATGTCCCTAAATGCACTTTATCACTGACGTAGGATTGTCTGCGCGCCCCATCTCTACCTGAAAACTCTATCCCAGTTATATCCAACCTTGTCCATGTCCAGCGTTATTTTTTAATTTTAAATTATTGCATTTGGCCCAGCCATAGGTTTTAAATGCTTGTTGTTTTGTTACTGTCTATTGTTTATTTTTGTTTATGAGATTTATTTTAACTGTTGT
>NW_026847438.1:3527427-3545436 GCF_025583915.1 Anolis sagrei ordinatus | reverse complement strand
AATCTTTTATAGTTCTGATTAAAGGTGTATCTATCTACACTGGAAAATTAATGCAGCTTGGCACTACTTTAACTGCCATGGCTTAATGCTATGGAGTCCCTGGAGTTGTAGTTTTACAAGGTTTTTAGCCTTCTCTGCTGAAGTGGTCTAGTGTTCTCAGCAAACTACAACTCCTAGGATTTCACAGCACTCAGCCATGGAAATTAAAAGTGTCAAACGGCATTAATTCTACCCTAAATGTACTAGAATACTGAAATTTTGCACATTTTGTGGCATTTTCATTGGTGCTAATGAAAGTTCAGATTAATTTATGAACGCTCCATGATTTATCTTAGAGCCAAGGCAGCCAGTGGCATCAACACCAACATCATCATTTTATTGAATATATTTGGGGCTTTCCTTTCCATCCACTATGCTTTGCAATATTGCTATGTTGCTGTTGTTGTTGTTCATTCATTCAGTCGTTTCCAACTCTTTGTGACCTTATGGACCAGCCCACGGCAGAGCTCCCTGTCGGCCGTCACCACCCCCAGCTCCTTCAAGGTCATGCCATTCACTTCAAGGATGCCATCCATTCATCTTGCCCTTGGTCGGCCCCTCTTCCTTTTTTCCTTCCATTTTCCCCAGCTTTCCTTTCTTCTCATGATGTGGCCAAAGTACTTCATCTTCACTTCTAATATCCTTCACCCTCCAATGAGCAGCTGGGCTTTATTTCCTGAAGGATGGACTGGTTGGATCTTCTCGCTGTCCAAGGCATTCTCAGAACTTTCCTCCAGCACCACAGTTCAAAAGCATCTCTCTTCCTTTGCTCAGCCTTCCCTAAGGTCCAGCTCTCACATCCATAGGTGACTGTTCCATCTTCCAGGAGCATGGTTTACGTTGCCTTTTAGCTGCATGGGATAGCATTCCTTTGCATTTCCCCAGGGTTGCTACAGACCCAGCAGCACCCTGGAAGTTAAACAGTATCAGAGTCTGGAAAGCCAGGCTGCAGGCCCTCTGCAGTTATTGGTTTAGAAAGTATCTCTTTGGGTCTAGAGACCGCCCTTTTTCCTGGGGTTAAGATCTCCATTTTGGAATCTCCCCTGCCTCCTTCAGTAGAGAAAAATCCTCAGATGTGCTGTTGGTCAGGCAGGTAGCTCTGAAAAAACCATTGTGAGTACAATTGAGTAATTGAGATAAAGAGAAGCTTATTGAGATACTATAGTTATTGAGGAAAGCTATCGAGTTATTGGGTTATTTAAACAGAGAAAGAAATTGAGTTATTGAGAAATAGAGAGAAATAGTTATTGAATACTATTGAGCATTACTTCATCTCCAAAGCTAATCTTGTGCTTAGATAGGGGAAGACCAGGCCTTTCTAACCGTAGCAGCTCAGGGTTAGGGTGAAAGATCCCAGGATTTTTTCTACCATTTGGAGAAAAGTTACCTCAGTAATTGAAGGAAAAGGAAAGAAAGAACATCTCTATGGTTTCCCAAATTGACTGTTTGTGTTGTAGCTTTATCAAGCTGTGCCGAGTCTGCCAAGGACTTTGGAAATAAATATTTTGTTGATATTCATATCTTGACTGGCTTCAGCTGCTGAAAGTATTGAGTTATTGCTTCAAAGAAAGACCCCCAGCGGTTCACCCAGATAAAGAGAGAAGCACATCTTAGTTTTAATTTTACAGTGTCTGGGTGTGACGGCACAGTGACTATGGGCAGTATATCATTACTTTAACTATGCAGATATTGCTATAATGGATCTCATTTTTAGGGAGTTTTCCTGCATGCCTTTCTTAACATCAGCATTAGGGAAATTTTGCTGACCAGTCATAGTTTCATTGTCTCTGAAATGACCCACCTTGTGAGGCTGAAGGACCGGGTTGGAAAGCTGCAGGTGATCCAGGAGAGGAAGGGGGAACCCCTCGGCCAGCCGGGCTGGAAAAAACGTTCAGAGAAATTATCAAGACCTGCAGAAGAACTAACCAAATGGAAGTCTAGTCAGAAATGGCCACCTCCGGATTGGCACCTTTCTTTGCTTAAGCCAAGGCTTCAATCTCCTCCAGGCTGAGTTCTGTGTGAAGGAAGACCTCAACTCTGCCCTCCAAGTAGAGCATGCACTTAAAACTCCTTCTGTATGTATGGCCAAATATTGTGGGTGTTTTAAACATGAGGACATTTTTGTGCAATGTATTCAGTTAGAGGTTGCCAAAATGGAGTTGTGCTCATGGTATCATTGCACAGGCAAATGTCTAGGTGGTTTCACATGGATGAGCATTGGATTGTTCACTCAATTGCATTCTTGACTGCACACTCCACTCACCACCCTGCCCTTCAACACAAGGCTCTTGCAGTCCTGAACTTCCATATCTAGACATTGATGGTATGCAAACTCTGGTGTAGCTAATAGTTGTGCAATTTGGAAAGAGACATAGAAGAATTAGAGCACAGTCACAAATCTTCTCCACCTAGACTGAGTAGAACATAAGGTGAAAGTGAGTTAACAGTGGGATGCAGTAGCAAAAAAGCCAATTTGATTCTAGGCTGTATCAATAGTGTTCCTATCGAGGGAAGTCTCTTCTGCTTTGGTCAGAACTCACTGGGTATAACCCTGTGTCCAGTTGTCAGTAGTACTTTTTAGACATGAAAAAGGTTCATGTATTCCATTTCCAATAAGACAGAGAATATCACAGGCACTTTACAGAGAGAAAAGGTAAACACACAGAGACTATATAACTACATTGGTTACACAAACAAAAAAAGGGGAGGTGGGATCATTCACATATATTCTAACACTCCTTCATCATTCATTGATTCTCCATGCATTCCCTGCAAATCTGCCATTCTGTGAAAACATCTCTTTCCATCTCTTGGAGAAAGTGGCAGGTGACCAGACCCCGCTGTCTGCCACACTTTTGGATAGTAAAAAGGTCTCTTATATAGCAATTTTCTGCTGTCGTTGTTTCAAAAAGTTGTAAATGTCAAACAGGTTGTTTTGCAGCTAAAACAAGATGATTCCATTAGTTCCTGACAGATGTTGGCTTTTCTTTCAGTAAATGGTGTCAAATTGCATTAATTTGCATCCAAGGAAACACGCATAATGGAGGAGGGCTTTGTGGAACTGTTGGGAAGAGATTTAACGAGGCAAATTGCCTCACAATCCTTACCGTTAATCTGGGGAAGAAGAATTCTGCCAGCAAAGAAGTTAATGAGGCCTTGCATGAGTTGTACCTGGAGATTGGGAGAGAATGAGGAAAACAGGATGAAAATGCAAGATACTCCACTTTGGCAGGAACAACGAAATGCAAAGAGACAGAATGGGGGACAATGCCTGGCTCGAGAGCAGTACGTGTGAAAAAGATCTTGGAGTCCTCGTGGACAACAAGTTAAACATGAGCCAACAATGTGATGTGGCGGCAAAAAAAGCCAATGGGATTTTGGCCTGCATCAATAGGAGCATAGTGTCTAGATCCAGGGAAGTCATGCTCCCCATGCGCTATTCTGCCTTGGTTAGACCACACCTGGAATATTGTGTCCAATTCTGGGCACCACAATTCAAGGGAGATATTGACAAGCTGGAATGTGTCCAGAGGAGGGCGACTAAAATGATCAAGGGTCTGGAGAACAAGCCCTATGAGGAGCGGCTTAAGGAGCTGGGCATGTTTAGCCTGAAGAAGAGAAGGCTGAGAGGAGATATGATAGCCATGTATAAACATGTGAGAGGAAGCCACAGGGAGGAGGGAGCAAGCTTGTTTTCTGCTTCCTTGGAGACTAGGACGCGGAACAATGGCTTCAAACTACAAGAGAGGAGATTCCATCTGAACATGAGGAAGAACTTCCTGAATGTGAGAGCCGTTCAGCAGTGGAACTCTCTGCCCCGGAGTGTGGTGGAGGCTCCTTCTTTGGAAGCTTTTAAACAGAGGCTGGATGGCCATCTGTCAGGGGTGATTTGAATGCAATATTCCTGCTTCTTGGCAGAATGGGGTTGGACTGGAGGGCCCATGAGGTCTCTTCCAACTCTTTGATTCTATGATTCTATGATTCAATGAAAAGTTTGGGAGGGACACCAAGAGTCTACACTGTCAAATTGGTTGCAGTTTGACACCTCTTCATCTGCCATGGCTTAATGCTATGGAATCCTGGGAAATGTAGTTGGCAAGAGAGCCTCAAGACCTTGTCAAACTATAATTCCCAGATTTCCATAGCATGGAGCTATCACAGTTAAAGTGATGTCAAACTGCAGTAATGCTACAGTGGAGATGCACCGAGATACCCAAAGCTCTTACCGAGAATGGTCCGACATCTGAGTGCTTCAAGGACAGCTGCAATCTACAAGGAAAAAGAAGACAACCAGTGCCTCTTCCCAAATAAAGAAGATTATTTATTTATACATTTATTTACAGTATTTCTATTCCATCATTCTCACCCCACAGGGGACTCAGGGTGGATTACAATGTCCATATACATGGCAAACATCCAATGCCATAGACACACAGCATATATAGACAGACACACAGAGGCTATTTAACATTCCAGCTTTTTTCATGAGGGTATTCTGGCCACCAGGGGAGCTGTTGCTTCACCGTCCATTTGTGACACTGATGAAGTACTTCCTCATTCTTTGCATGCTTGCTGGAGATTTTTATGGCGTTGTAAATTAGCCTCCCCACATAAGTGGTACCTAAATTTCCTACTTGACAGATGCAACTGTCTTTAGGGTTGCAAAGGTTGACAGCAAGCTACACAAATTGGTCGGAAGCTCACTCCAACCTGGGCTGGCTTCGAACTCATGACTTTTTGGTCAGTAGTGACCTTAATGCAGCTGACTCCCAGCCAGCTATGCCACAGTCCCAGTGATTATAAAGGTTATATAGAGTCAATGTAGGAGACAAGTGGAAACAAGTGAAAAGAAGAAGATCCATGGTAAAAAAGCAAGTCTAGATCAAAGATCTGTATGAATTATAACAGAGATACATACATAATGATCCAAGAATCCTAAAGTACTGTAAAGATGACAGCTCACAAGTGGAACTGGAGGGATATTGAAAATATTGAAAAACTGTTTAAAAATGCTTTTTCATGAGTGAAGAAACCGCAACAAAGGGTGTATCTACACTATATAATTGATGCAGTTTGATGCCACTTAACTGCCATGGAAACATGCTACAGACTCCTGGGAGCACTCTTTGGCAGAGAACGCTAAAGACCTTGGGAAACTACAACTCCCATGATTCCACAGCACTGAGGCAAAACATAGAGAGGGGTCAAACTGCATCAATTCGATAGTATAGATGCACCCAAAAAGGGAATCCTGAGCTGACTACAATTTTCACAGTTCAGAGTTTAATTTGCGGAAAATTGACACATGAGGTAGATTAGCACAACAAGCAGCCTGAGACGGAGGCGGAAATGAGAGAAGGGCCTCTCCGGATGATCTTAAGACTCGTGTTGGTTCATAGAGGAAGATAAGATTGCAAAGATAGGCAGGTACCAAACCGTTTAGGGCTTTGTAGGAAATCACCTGCACCTTGAATTGGGACCGGAAACTCATTGGCAGCCAGTGCAGCTTGCTCCAATTAGTAATTTCGCTGCCGATCTTTGCACCAGTTGCAATTTCTGGACCATCTTCAAGGGCAGCCCCAAGTAATCCAGTCTGGAGGTAACTAGGGCATGGACCACCATGGCCAAGTCAGACTTCACGAGGTATGGGAGCAGCTGGCGCAAAAGCTTTAATTGCGCCAAGGCCCTCCTGGCCACTGCCACACTTGAGCATCAAACGTCAGAGAAGGACCCCCAGACTGTGGACCTGTGTCCTCGGGGAAGTGCAACCCCGTCAAGCAAAGGTTCTTCAAAATTGCATCCTTATTCACAAGCCATGTATAAGCAAGTATCAATGGCGGTGCATTTTCATGGTAATGTTGTCCAAGTGACAATATTTGGTTCTCGTGATTAAGACAACAAAGAGTGCATCTACACAGCAGAATGAATGCAGTTGGACTCCACCTTCATGCTATATAATCTTGGGAATTTGGTGAGATAACAGCACTCTTTAGCAGACCTTGTAAAACTACAACTCCCAGGATCACATAGCATAGAGCTGTGGAAGTTCAACTGGTGTCAAACTGCATTAGTGCAGATGCACCCAAAGATGTATTTTCTTTGTGTGTGTGAAAAGGCATTAGAGAACAAAAATGGGCGATGTCTGCAGTACAACTTACTTGCCAAGTTGCAGGGAGCCAGTGATTTTGGTGGAGGTGATGGCAACTTTGGCCGATATAGTAGTCGACTGGAAAGAAAAAGAGAGAGGTAGGTTGAGGCTAGTTTGCAGGTGCATCTGCAGCTTTTAAAATGGGGCATCTGCACTGCAGAATGGTGCAGTTTGACACTGCTTTTAATGCCATGGATCAATCCTACAGAATCCTGGGAGTTGTTATCTGATTTGGAGCCAGCACTTTTAACCAGAGGAGGCTCAAGACCTTGTAAAACTCCAACTCCTTTGATTCCATAGCCTTCCTCCCTGGCACTTAAAGTGGTGTCAAACTCCTTTAATTCTGCAGTGTTGAGGCACTCGCAGAAACAGATGAAGATGAAGGAGACAATTAGTGGTTGGGAAATGTGCTGGTACAGCTGTACCAGAAGCTCCCACTTTATTTGCCTTGTATCTAGTGTTTGTTTGCATTCTGCAACAGGGTGGCTTCCTGTTAAAGTTTGCAGTTATAGGGCAGGCCACCTGTCCATCATCATTAGGTTCCTTAGTTCCGCCCCCTTTTTGGGTTTTGAGAAGAGAAGGGAGCAATTTTCAGTCAGTCACACACAAGGAAGCTAGTCTATAGGACGCAGACAGCTCGTCCCGTAGGAAAAGCTTCATTCCTCAAGATCATCCGGGGACCATCCGGTGATCATCTGGGGATCATTCAGGGAAATAGAAACAGAAGGAAAAGATCCCAAAGGCTCTGGCTGAGAGCTCACAGCCTCTCAGCCTCACAGCACCAGAGGGGAAAACAGCCCTGAAGTTCCCACAGGACAGCATTACAGAACCACGGAATTCCAGATGAAATGTCTTCAAGCCTTGGCTGGTAGGTTTACTCGATGTCCAGACGCATTTGGGATCGGTAGTAAGACCCAGACCAGCGAGGCCCAGATGATAGACAGCCTGGGAGAGATTATAAAGGGTTCTTCCTCATGCTGAGAAAGCACAGTTAATCCAAGTCAGACTAGAATAAGAAAGCCTTGAAGTGTTGTTTGAAGATTTGTTATTTGTTCCTTAATAAAGACTTTGTTGTACCATTAAAGACTCTAAAGACCATCACTTCAGGAAATCCCTAAGAATCTCTCTTTGAGGCACCCCGGCTTCCCACTGGGTTTAAAGTATACGTCCTATAGAATACAGACAATTTGTTCAGACCCAGTGCGCGACAGAACAGGAAATGTAGATGCTATGGAGGTTTGATGGAGAACTTACCACTTGCAAGATGAAGAGAGGAGCCAGAGTCGAGTTTGGGAGAATGGCAAAGGCTTGGACATCAACGTCTGGGCTCAAGGACAGAATTTCAGGCGTAATGGTCAATGATGGCGCAGCAGAAGGGGAACCCTTGAGCATCATGAGCATGTCGGGGTACAGTTTTTCCAGCTGGAGATGAAGAGCAAAGAAGACGTGTTGTTTATTGTATTGTCGAAGGCTTTCATGGCCGGTGATTAGCTAATCACCTCTCAACAAAAGATTCCCCCAGGCTCAGCTAGGCCATCAAATGCTAATGAAGGTGGCAGTTGAAACATTAACACCTAGCTCCAACAGACAAGAGTTCTTTGTCCCACCCTGGTCATTCCACAGATATATAAACCCTTTTCCTAGTTCCAACAGACCTCACTACCTCTGAGGATGCTTGCCATAGATGCAGGCGAAACGTCAGGAGAGAATGCCTCTAGACCATGGCCATATAGCCCAAAAAAACCCTACAACAACCCATATTGTTTATGTTTACACATTCAGTTGACGCTGGCCTGCATCCTATTGATGGTCCCTACAATACAATCTGCCTCTTAAGATTTGGAAAAGGTTTGAAGGGCTATCTTTGCTAGCTGGGCCAAAACTAACAAAACAAATAACAGAATAATAGGTTTAAGAAACCCCAAGGGCCATCCAGACCAACTCACTCCTATGCAGGAACACACAATCAAAGCATTCCCGACTGATGGCCATCCAGCTGAATGTCAGCAGAGAGAATGGCAAAGGACTCAACTTATTAAGGTGGGATGGATGCATGATTTATAGTTTTCCTTCCTTCCCTAGATGCATTGCACACCGGACTGATTGTCTCAGAGGCAAGCTAGAAAAATAAACCCATACATAGCAGAGTGCTTATCAGTTGTCAGCAGAGAGTAACTGCCGACTGATCTTGTGCTGCTCACAGTTTCAGAAAAATCTGATTCAGTTTTCATCCAAACTCACAGGAGGCTTTTAATCTTGACATTTTGCTCTATGTACAAATATGTTGTGACTCAGCTGGAACCACAGACACAGACTGATAGTGTTGTGACTCAGATGGGGTCTCATAGTGACTCTGACGAGGATGATGGGATTCAGGTTCACACTCAGGTTTACAATGTTCCTGTTGTAGACAATGAGGAACAGGGTGTGCAAGTTCAGTTTCCCACAGCAGGGAATGATGTTTTTGATACTGAAACTAGCCAGGTGCCAATTGACTCAGAAAAGAAGGACAGTTCTCAGCCTGAGAGTAGGCAGGTAAATGGAATGTTGATGGGCAGGAATGTTGATGGGCAGGCTCAAATCCAACCTTAAAAACTCTGCCATAGACACTGAGAACTGGGAAGCCCTGGCCCTTGAGCGCTCCAGCTGGAGGTCAGCTGTGACCAGCAGTGCTGTAGAATTTGAAGAGGCACGAATGGAGGGTGAAAGAGAGAAACGTGCCAAGAGGAAGGCACGTCAAGCCAACCCCAACGGGGACTGCCTTCCACCTGGAAACCGATGCCCTCACTGCGGGAGAAGATGCAGGTCAAGAATAGGGCTCCACAGCCACCTACAGACTCACAAGAATTCTGATCCTGGAAGACTACCCTATTCGGCCAACGAGGGATCGCCTAAGTAAGTAAGTAGGCAGGAAGGCAACCAGTCTGACACTAACGAGCAGCCTGACCTTGAGGAAACGGGAATCTTAGATCGGGCTGATCGTTTGGAATTCAGAGTTCGAAGGAGTGTGAGAATAGCCAGCAAGAAGGAGGTCAGAGGCCAAAGAAATGCTTTCATTTGCTTAATTCGGAAAAATGTTGCACTCGCAGTGCTCAAGCGGTTGTATTTCAGTGTCAATGTAGTAGTAGTAGTGCAATATAGGTTAGGAACCACTGGTGTAAACATTAGGAGGAGCTTCTTAACAGTAAGAGCTGTTCAGCAGGGGACTGTGGTACGTGTCTCTTTCTCTTGTGGTTTTAAAGCAGAGGCTGGATGGCCATCAATCGGGAGGGCTTGGATTGGTTTCCCCCACAAGACAAAGGGGATTGAACTGGGTGGTTTTTAAGGGTCTCTTCCAGCTCTAGGATTCTATGCTTCTAACCCATTTCCCTTTGAAAGGCCTGAAATTGGCAAAACAGAGCAGGTAGCTTATTACATCAATGCTGTTGGCTTTATCCTGTATTGAAATTGCCAGATGGAGGAAAAATCCTCGGCTGAGCAACCCCATTCTAAGAAAAACTGACGCGTAAACTCTAATGGCTGGAGACTTAGTAAGGAAGAAATATTTTTGGATATCTGGCTTGCTTCAATGTTTTCCGTAAATGAGGATTCTTTGCCATCTGGCCCTCCAGATCATCACATTAAGTACCAGGGAAATGCTTTAACGCTCTTTTGTGCAGTTTTAATTTGACTGGCTGCATATGGAGGAAATATTCCATACTTTTAATCTGCTGCACAATTCCTTGTTGCAGTTGCTAGAATCAGGAGGCCACTCTGGGGCATTTGGATCTGCAAAATGATTGTTAATGTCTTACGACTGTGGTTTGCAAATTTGTTTGTTTCTTTTCCTTTTTTCCAACCCCATTCTTGTACTTTTGTTATCACTGGAGAACAAGCCCTATGAGGAGCGGCTTAAAGAGCTGGGCATGCTTAGCCTGCAGGAGAGAAGGCGGAGAGGAGACATGATGAGGACCAAGAGGTGAGAGGAAGTCATAGGAAGGAAGGAGCCGGCTTCCTTTCCACTGCCCTGGAGACTGGGATGCAATGGAACAATGGCTTCAAAGTTCTGGAAAGAGATTACCCCTGAACATTAGAAAGAACTTCCTCACTGTGAGAGAGAGCTGTTCAGCAGTGGAACTCTCTGCCCCTGGAGTGTGGTGGAGGCTCCTTCTTTGGAGGCTTTGAAACAGAGGCTGGATGGCCATCTGTCAGGGGTGATTTGAATGCAATATTCCTGCTTCTTGGCAGAATGGGGTTGGACTGGATGGCCCAGGAGGTCTCTTCCAACTCATAAGGTGAACTTCCTGACTGTGAGAGCCGTTCAGCAGTGGAACTCCATTCTGTCAAGAAGCAGGAATATTGCATTCAAAGCACCCCCACAGATGGCCATACAGCCTCTGTTTAAAGCCTCCAAAGAAGGAGCCTCCACCACACTCTGGGGCAGAGAGTTCCACTGCTGAACAGCTCTCACAGTCAGGAAGTTCTTCCTCATGTTCAGGTGGAATCTCCTTTCTTATAGTTTGAAGCCATTGCTCCATTGCGTCCTAGTCTCCAGGGAAGCAGAAAACAATCCCTATGACTTCCCCTCACATACTTGTACATGGCTATCATGCTCCTCTCAGCCTTCTCTTCTCAGGCTAAACATGCCCAGTTCCTTAAGCCAATCCTCATAGGGCTTGTTCTCCAGACCCTTGATCATTTTAGTCGCCCTCCTCTGGACACATTCCAGCTTGTCAATATCTCTCTTGAATTGTGGTGCCCAGAATTGGACACAATATTCCAGATGTGGTCTAACCAAAGCAGAATAGAGCATGGGGAGCATTACTTCCTTAGATCTAGACACTATGCTCCTATTGATGCAGGCCAAAATCCCATTGGCTTTTTTTGCCGCCACATCACATTCCTGGCTCATGTTTAACTTGTTGTCCACGAGGACTCCAAGATCTTTTTCACACGTACTGCTCTCGAGCCAGGCACCCATTCTGTATCTTTGCATTTCGTTTTTCCTGCCAAAGTGGAGTATCTTGCATTTGTCCCTGTTGAACTTCATTTTGTTAGTTTTGGCCCATCTCTCTAATCTGTCAAGATCGTTTTGAATTCTACTCCTGACCTCTGGAGTACTGGCTCTCCCTCCTAATTTGGTGTCGTCTGCAAAATCAGCACCGTCCTTGGACCTAAACACCAGAAATTGGAACAAAAGGAGATGGAGGCCAGGACTTCCTCACCTGTGGAATGAAGGCTCCAAAGGAAGATGTGTTCAGGTGGATTTTGAACTCCTTGGGAATCTGGAGGCAAAAAGAGGTATTCATGAAGTAGTACGATGTGTACAATTTATGAAAACAGGGGAAATTATCTCCCATGGTGTTCCCTAATTTTCTCCTTCATCTCCTACTTTATAACAGGACCTAGTTGAACATTATGGTTTCTTCCATTGCTTAGAGATGCTCCAGAATTATATTCATGTGGCTTGCTCATATTTTTTAATGTTAAATAGAGAGGAAGAGGACTCTGTTGTGCAAGGATGATGGGGGATGATGCCCCTTCCTCCCCTCCTTTACCATATCATCGGTGATGGTGAAGTTCATCGCTCCTGCCCTGTAGTAGACATTGCCAGCCGTGTTGAAGAAGAAGGTGGAGAGGCCAAAATACAACATGCGGTCATGATCCAGCGGGAAATCCAAGGCCGGCGGAGGGAAAGGAGGAAGGGAGCGGTGGGTCAAGGAGAAGAATTCACCCTGCGGAGCAAGAAAACCAAAGATGGAGGAAACATCTGAATGAAGGACCCCAAGTATTGGCCAAGATGTCTGTCCAATTGGTTCCACCTCCTTTTTCTCCGTCATATCCTATTTTTGCATGTAATTTGAGCCTTGCCTGAATCTTCTTTCATGGGATGACTACATGGGCTCTACACTGCAGAACAAATACAGTTTGACACTTTAGCTGCCATGGATCAATGCTATGGAATCATGGGAGCTGTCATTTTACAAGTCTTTCACAATTCTTGCCTACAACAACAACAACAACAACACTTCATTTATAACCCTCCCTATCTCCCCGAGAGCAGACACCTCAACAAACTACAACTGCCAGGATTCCAACTGCGCCCGTACCTTGGGAAGTCTGACTTGGCCACGGTAGTCCACGCTCTGGTTACATCCCGTTTAGACTACTGCAACGCTCTCTACGTGGGGTTGCCTTTGAAGATGGCTCGGAAGCTCCAATTAGTCCAACGTTGGCAGCCATGTTACTAACAGGAGCGGAGCACAGGGAGCATACAACTCCTCTGCTGCACCAGCTCCACTGGCTGCTGATTTGCTACCGGGCTCAATTCAAAGTGCTGGCGTTGGCCTTTAAAGCCCTAAACGGTTCTGGCCCAACTTATCTATCCGAACGTATCTCGGCCTATCAGCCCACCAGGACCCTAAGATCTTCTGGGGAGGCCCTGCTCTCTATCCCGCCTGCTTCACAGGTGTGGCTGGCGGGGACGAGAGACAGGGCCTTTTCTGTGGTGGCCCCTCGGCTGTGGAACGCCCTTCCCATGGAGGTAAGATCAGCCCCCTCGCTGATGGTGTTCAGAAGAAGATTAAAAACCTGGATGTTCGAACAGGCATTTGGTTAATCGGTGCAATGAATGTGATGATTACAGGAATGGTGATAAGGACGACGAAACTGGATCATGATTTTAGTTATGAGATGCATTGGGTTGTTATTGCTGTGTCAATATTGTGTATTATGTTTTTGTGGTTTTAAATTGTATATTGTTGATTGTTGTACCTTTGTTGTAAACTGCGTTGAGTCGCCGTTAGGCTGACAAACTGCGGTATACAAGTAAAGTAAATAAATAAAGTAAATAATTGAACCATGGCAATTAAAGTGGTATTAAACTGCATTAATCCTACAGTGTAGATGCACCCCAATTCACCATTCTAGCCATATTTTGACTACTGCTAACTACCCCTGGAAATATATTTTGCACACAGATTCTCCACCATTTCTTAACATGGAAAACTACATCTCAAATATCTCCGACCTAATTTTTTGAATCACTTGAAGGCAAGCAACATACTTATATACTGCAACACACTCTACGTGGGGTTGCCTTTGAAGACTGTGCAGAAACTTCAACTAGTCCAACGGGTGGCATCCAGATTGCTTACTGGGCCAACACATACAGAGAGCTCACTGCCCCCTGTTTTGTTAACTCCACTGGCTGCTGGTCCATCTCCGAGCACAATTCAAAGTGCTGATCTTGGCCTATAAATCCCTATACGACTCTGGCCCAGCTTATTTGTCCAAACATTCCCAAATGTACCTTGTAGTTTAAGATCCACTGAGGAGGCCCTGTTCTCGGTCCCACCGACCTCGCAAATGCATGTGGTGAGGACGAGGGACAGGGCCTTCTTGGTGGTGGCTCCCCGGCTTTGGAACTCCTTCCCACTAGAGATTAGATCTGCTCCCTCCCTCCTGACTTTCAGGAAACTAATAAAGACGTGGCTCGGGAACGTGGCTTTCGAGGACTGATCCCATAACCTTCGTCCACATGGAAGGAGGAAGATGAACTGTGACTATGACTGTGATTGTATGACGATTTGGCTTGGGTAATGAGATGATGATATTTTACTGTACTATTTTAATCTGTAATGTTGATGTACTTTGTTTTTGTATATTATTGTAATTTGCATATATGCTGTAAACCGGCCTGAGTCCCTCGTAGAGGTGAGAAGACCGGTATAGAAAACTTCTAAATAAATAAATAAATTCTACATTGCAGAAGCGCCCTAACAATGAACGTCAGCCACCCATCCCTTTTATCCTACCTTCAATTTCAGGTCCACAGAACTATTTGTAGCAACCGGAGGCTCGACCAGGGAGTAATCGATTCCAGAGATCTTGTCGATTTCTGCTGTGACTAGCAAGGGGGGAAAAGGAAGAAGAGGAAGTGAGAAGGAAGGGCAAGAGGACTAATGGGACAAAGGACACTGGGAAGAGGAAAAGAGATGCTCTTGGAGTCCCAAACCCCCCAAACCCAACTGTATGCATGTGAAGCAAAGAGAACTTGGAGCAATCTCTGCTAAGCAGATGATCCTTGTCTTCTCCATCCCTTTAAGTCCTTACCTGTCCTGAGGATCTGTCTACTTACCTGGCAAAGATTGCAGAAAAGGTTGCAGCTGGGAGCTGACTGAACTGCTC
The DNA here is from genome assembly GCF_025583915.1 of Anolis sagrei ordinatus. NCBI lineage: Eukaryota > Metazoa > Chordata > Lepidosauria > Squamata > Anolidae > Anolis > Anolis sagrei. The sequence continues at coordinate 3,531,080 of NW_026847438.1, read as the reverse complement.
ACCTCGTCGCAGATCTGGGAGAAAGGAGGAATTAAAATAAGCAGAGCGAAATCGTACCCAAATAGAACCTCACATCTGCGGATTCTCTTTAGAGCCATAGAATCAAAGAGTTGGAAGAGACCTCATGGTCCAACCCCATTCTGCCAAGAAGCAGGAAAATTGCATTCAAAGCACCCACAACAGATGGCCATCCAGCCTCTGTTTAAAAGTTTCCAAAGAAGGAGCCTCTACCACATACTGGGGCAGAGAGTTCTACTGCTGAACAGCTCTCATAGTAAGGAAGTTCTTCCTCATGTTCAGATGGAATCTCCTTTCTTGTAGTTTGTAGCCATTGTTCCCTAGTCTCCAGGGCAGCAGAAAACAAGCTTGCTCCCTCCTCCCTATGACTTCCTCTCGCATATTTATACATGGCTATCATGTCTCCTCTCAGCCTTCTCTTCTTCAGGCTAAACATGCCCAGCTCTTTAAGCCGCTCCTCATAGGGCTTGTTCTCCAGACCCTTGATCATTTTAGTTGCCTTCTGAGTACCTAAGCAACATCTCTGTCTTACACCTTTGTTTTCTGAGGCCCTTACCTTTGTTTGATATGGGACTGAACATTTGTTGTTGTTTATTTGGTCAGTCGCTTCGGACTCTTCGTGACCTGATGGACCATCCCACGTCAGAGCTCCCTGTCGGCCGGGGCCACCTCCAGGGTCTCCTTTAAGGTCAATCCAGTCCCTTCAAGGAGACCATCCACCCACCTTGCACTTGACTGGCCCTTCTTCCTTTATTCCTTCCATTTTCCCCAGTATAATTGTCTTCTCTAAGCTTTCCTGTCTTCTCATGATGTGGCCAAAGGGTTCATCTTTGGCTCTAATCTCCTTCCGTCCAGTGAGCAGTTGGGTTTTCTTTCCTGGAGGATGGACTGGTTGGATCTTCTCACTATCCAAAGCACTCTCAGAATTTTCCTCCAACACCACAGTTCAAAAGTGTCTCTGTTCCTTCAATCAGCCTTTCCTATGGTCCAGCTCTCACATCCATAGGTTGCTACGAGGGATACCATTGCTTTAACTATGCAGATCTTCGTTGCCAGTGTGATGTCTCTACTCTTCACTCTTTTATCTAGATTGGTCATTTCTCTTCTCCCAAGAAGGAAACATTTGTATTGTCGAAGGCTTTCATGGCCGGAATCACTGGGTTCTTGTAGGTTTTTTCGGGCTATAGGCCATGTTCTAGAGGCATTTCTCCTGACGTTTCGCCTGCATCTATGGCAAGCATCCTCAGAGGTTGTGAGGTCTGTTGGAAATAGGAAAAAGGGGTTTATATATCTGTGGAATGACCAGGGTGGGACAAAGGACTCTTGTCTGCTGGAGCTAGGTGTGAATGTTTCAACTGACCACCTTGATTAGCATATAATGGCCTGACAGTGCCTGGAGATATATAATAGATATATAAACCCTTTTTCCTAGTTCCAACAAACCTCACTATCTCTGAGGATGCTTGCCATAGATGCAGGCGAAACGTCAGGAGAGAATGCCTCTAGACATCTATGGCCATATAGCCCGACAAAACCTACAACAATCTTCTGATTTCCTGAAGATTTAAGCTTACCAAAAGCTATCAATATATCTTTACTCTTTGTCTCCCAGACTTTGGCTCCGAAGTTGACTGGTCCTTTACTCTTGACCAATTCTCAGCTGCCCTTCTTCCTTACCAACCAATCCTGGTACGGATTTACTTAGGAAGGTATTTCCAGAAACAGGGAGCGATCATGGTGAAGACCCTCTCTCTTGTTCCCACCGGTTTGTGATGGGGTGAGACCCATTCTCAACAGATCACAGTGCACGGGATGGTTTATATAGGGAGATGTGGTCAGACAAGGGTCTCCTTTGCCAGACTGATTGAGAAACGGTTTGCCATCATTGCCCTTCTTTGAGGCTGAGAGAGTGTGACTCCTCGAGGATGACCCAAGTGTGGGATTTGAACCCTGGTCCCCAAAGAGACTCTGATGCCTCACCATGACCTTACCTTGTTTTCCATGGTATTCCTGAATGCCGATTCAATGTTTTGGTGGAAAAGATTGTACAGCCAACTGGGGAGGGAAGGAAAGCAGAGCCGGGTCTTAGAGTTCATCCAAATTATTCTCAAAAAGCAAAATATTTCTAACTTTCTTGCAAATACAAGTTGAGTTACCCTTGTTCAAAACACTTGGGAACAGGTTTATGACTTTGGTTACCTTTCTATATATATCCATAATAAAGTATCTTAGCTCCCTTCCACACAGCCATATACAATCCACATTGAACTGGATTATATGGCAGTGTGGACTCAGATAACACAGTTCAAAGCAGATATTGTGGATTATCTGCCTTGTTATTTGAGTTATATGGCTGGGTGGAAGGGCACTTTGAGATACGACCTATAAACATGGAATTCATTACCCTCTTAAAAATACATAATGCAAAATACTTATGGTTCCTAACATTACCTTCTGCATGAAACAGAAACACTATTTTCTGCAGAAAACAGAAATTTTATTTTTCATGCAGAACAGAAGTATTGTTTTATGCGCTATGCTACTCTGCTGCTGAGTACGCATGCCCAGTGTGGAACACATCTCGCCACACTAAAACAGTGGATGTGGCTCTTAATGAGACATGCCGCATTATCACGAGGTGTCTGCGCCCTACACCAATGGAGAAATTACACTGTTTAGCCGGTATTGCACCACCTGACATCCGCCGGGAAGTAGCAGCCAACAGTGAAAGGACCAAGGCAGAGATATCTCCAGCTCATCCCCTGTTTGGGTATCAGCCAGCACGTCAATGACTTAAATCAAGAAATAGTTTTCTAAGATCTACAGAGACACTTGCTGGAACACCTCAGCAAGCGAGAGTCCAAAAGTGGCAGGCTCAAACCCAGAACCTCAACCCATGGCTGATATCAGATGAGAAACTCCTTCTGGGCACACAGAAGACGGGCGACTTGGAAGGCGCTGAACAGACTGCGCTCTGGCACCACGAGATGTAGAGGCAACCTTAAGAAATGGGGCCACAAAGTGGAGTCCACAACATGCGAATGTGGAGAAGAGCAAACCACTGACCACCTGCTGCAATGCACCCTGAGCCCTGCCACATGCACCATGGAGGACATTCTTGCAGCATCACCAGAGGCACTCCAAGTGGCCAGATACTGGTCAAAGGACATTTAAACAACCACCAAGCTTGCAGACTTTGTGTTTTTTTTTTTTGTTCTGTTAGAAATGTAATACATTGGGCTGGTTGCCCTTGACACGATAAATAAATATAAATAAATATGACTAGTAGAGAAATGTGGTTTTCTGTGCAGAAAATGCTGTTTTCTTTGCAGGAATTGTTATCTTCTGCACATAAACGGGAATTCATCATAGAATATATCCCAAATTACATGTGTTCTATTTGAAGAGTTTCCCATAGCAGGAAAAAATGATAAGACCGCCTATTACAACCTTCAAAAACAAAATGAGCAAAGGATTGTATCCCCATTGAATTGTGATACTGTGGAAACAAATATTGCCTTCGAGCTGATATGAGCGGGGTAGAAATAATGCAAATAAATAGGCTTCTGCTTATGGGATGCATTGCACAATGCCCATATCTATGCATTATGTTTGTTTATGTGCAAAATATACAA
>NW_026847438.1:3353940-3521364 GCF_025583915.1 Anolis sagrei ordinatus | reverse complement strand
GATGACGATGACCTAATTTCCCCGGGGAGTGAATTCCACAGACGGGGGGCCACCACCAAGAAGGCCCTGTCCCTCATCCCCACCAAACGTGTTTGAGACAGAGGCGGGGCCGAGAGCAAGGCCTCCCCAGAAGATTTTAAGCTCCAAGGTGAGACATAGAAGGAGATGCATTCAGATAGGTACGTTGGACCAGAGCTGTATAGGGTTTTATAGGTAAAAACCAGCACTTTGAATTGTGCTTGGAATTGGATTGGCAGACAGTGGAGCTGACATAATGGGGTGCTCCCTATATGATGCTCCGGTGAGTAATCTAGCTGCCGCCCGTTGGACTAATTGCAGTTTCTGAACAGTCTTCAAAGGCAACCCCACATAGAGCAAGTTGCAGTAATCTATTCGGGATGTGACAAGAGTGTGGACGACTGTGGCCAGATCGGCAGGGAACGCTCCAGTCCTTGCAAAACTACAGCTTCCAGGATTCGATAGCATTGAGCCATGGCAGTTGAAGTGGAGACAGACTGCAGTAATTTTATAGTGTAGATCAGTGGTTCTCAACTTTCCTAATGCCGCGACCCCTTAATACAGTCCCTCATGTTGTGGTGACCCCCAACCATAACATCGTTTTTGTTGCTACTTCATAACAGTCATTTTATTACTGTTATAAATCATAATATAAATATCAGATATGCAAGATGTATTTTCATTCACTGGACCAAACTGGGCACAAATACCCAATGCACCCACATGTTAATGCTAGTGGGGTTGGGGAGGATTGATTTTGTCATTTGGGAGTTGCAGTTGCTGGGATTTATAGTTCACCTATAATCAAAGAGCATTCTGAACTCCACCAGCAATGGATTTGAACCTAATTTGCCACACAGGACTCCCATGACCAACAGAAAACACTGCAAGGGTTTGGTGGGCATTGACCTTGAGTTTGGGAGTTGTAGTTCACCTATATCCAGAGGGCATTGCGGACTCACGCAATGGTGGATCTGGAGCAAACTTGGCACAAATACTCAATATGCGCAAATGTGAACACTAGTGGAGTCTGGGGAAAATAGACCTTGACTTTTGGGAGTTGTAGTTGCTGGGATTAATAGTTCACTACAAAGAACATTCTGAACTCCACTAACGATAGAATTGGCTCAGACTTCCCACATGGAATCCCCATGACCATCAGAAAATACTGTGTTTTCTGATGGTCTTTGGTGACCCCTCTGACACCCCTTCGTGACCCCCTCAGGGGTCCCGACCCCCAGGTTGAGAAACACTGGTGTAGATCCTCTCTTAGTTCTCCATTCACAGCAGGAGTAATGATTAAAAAAAAAAAAACCCAGCCCATTGTATAGTGGGGGTGCCCATAATATTGTTTTGGAGTGCTATTTAAGGGGGATTTGAGAGTTCCAGCTGGTGATTCCCCAAAAACGGACCAGGTGGGGGGCAGCCAAAGTCCTAGCTGATACAGATCACAACCTCCAAATCTTATAAGCTGATGGGGGCTAATGTGGCTGAGGGGCACTCTACTTGAAGTGGAGACGGTGTGTGGCCAGGGCAGCCTTGCAAATCAGGGAAGTTGTGGCTCCTCCTATTCTTTCTTCCCTGGCAGCTTCCTCCATCCCTTCCTGAAGCACCCCACCAACCCAAAGTGCCCACTTGAGGCAAATGGGAATGCTTTCCTAGCAACTCTTTGCGCGGTATGGGCATTGAAGGAGCCTCTGTGCTTCCCTCCCATGGCATAATGGGAATTGAGTTTTTTCTCTTTGTGCGTTTCTCACTTTAATTCTCGACCAATCAGAGGCCTTATTGACTTTGTCCATTCTCCTCCCCTCTTGTGGCGTGCGCTTGGGACTTCAATTCCCAGAATACCATTTTGTGAGTTGTTTTAAAAATGTTATGGTAAAAACTTTAAAAAATTCCAAAAATAAAATCAGTGGGTTGGCGAAACGTTCTGAAACTTGGCATGTTTATCTGTGTATCTGTCCGAACAGTGTATCTGTCCGAACGTATCTCCCTCTACGTCCCACCCCGGAGTCTGAGATCATCTGGGGAGGCCCTGCTCTCGACCCCACCACTGTCACAAGTGAGGCTGGCGGGGACGAGAAGCAGGGCTTTCTCAGTGGTGGCCCCTCACCTGTGGAATTCACTCCTGGGAGAAATCAGGGCATCACCATCCCTCCTTGCCTTCAGGAGGAGGGTGAAGACGTGGTTATGGGACCAGGCCTTTGGGCACTCTGGCAATTAAATCAGACAACCAGGCGAGTATGTCCAACAGGATTGATGAAGTGGAAAGTAAAACTAGATCTATGAGTTAGCGAACGCTGACCATGTAAGAGGAGAAATTGGGTTTGTATTGGTTTTATTGATTTTATTGATTTTATGGTTATAATGCATAAGTTGTTGTTAACTGTGAATTGATGTAATTTTGTGTATGATTGTTTTATGATGCAGGCATCAAATTGTGCCTTTGCCTTTGTAAGCCGCCCTGAGTCCCCTTCGGGGTGAGAAGGGCGGGGTCGAAGAACCCCAAATAAATAAAATAAATTAATGTTTGCAGTTGTAAATGTGGCCTACAAGTGAGGAAGAATCTTAACAAAAACAAAAATGGAATCCCCCCCCCCTCCCAATTTCTGGAATTTTCCTGTAAACAAGACAAGGTGGCAGCTGAAAATGGGACTAAAAACAGTAAAAAAAAAATGCCGAGTCACACACCTCTATTGTTTGGATCTACACTACCAGATAATGCAGCCTTCTCTTCTTCATTATATGGTCAGTGTAGACCCTAAAAATGCAGACTCAAACTGCACTATATGGTGAAGACCCATATAATTTAGTAGATTCAGCCATTGTCTCCCCTTCAGGACTTCAAACATAGATAAGTTAGAGGGGAAAGACTATAGTGCAACCCCAATATCTACAGGAGGTACTTTCCAGGATTTTGCATGGATACACAAAGAAATTTCTGCAGAATTAATTACTTCATAGAATCATAGAATCATAGAATCAAAGAGTTGGAAGAGACCTCATGGGCCATCCAGTCCAACCCCCTGCCAAGAAGCAGGAATATTGCATTCAAATCACCCCTGACAGATGGCCATCCAGCCTCTGCTTAAAAGCTTCCAAAGAAGGAGCCTCCACCACACTCCGGGGCAGAGAGTTCCACTGCTGAACGGCTCTCACAGTCAGGAAGTTCTTCCTAATGTTCAATGCAATCTCCCAATGGAAGTATACCATAAAATTGCACTGGAGAACCTAGGAAATGTCTAGAGGGGACACCTTTCTCAGCATCCCTAGATCCTCCAGTGTGACTCTGCAGAAACAGGGATTTCTAGTTTCAATCCTGAGCTAATGCATTACTGATGCAATATTCCTGCTTCTTGGCAGAGGGTTGGACTGGATGGCCCATGAAGTCTCTTCCAACTCTTTGATTCTATGATTATATGATGTGATTAGAACCAAATCATCTTCCTTGGATTGAGGAGAAAGAGTCCCATGTCATCTGCATACTGATGGAATGGGACCCCATAGCTAACAATGACTTCTCCCAGCATGTCTTCAACGGCATAGGGCTGGTAAAGCATAGCAATCAATCCATTAATGAACGATTGTGACCCGTGTTTTTTGGACAGTTTCCATGAGACAAGGAGCAAAGTTGTACTCACAGCCACCTCTTCTTCACCTTCCAGTCTCCTGTCAATTCTGCAAAAGCGTTGCTGATGGAGACCTTCAGGCCCACGCCGGGGATTGGGGTTATGGCCGAATTTGGAAGCTGGAAACTGCGTATATTCAAACTGGGGGAAGCAAAAGAAGGAGAGGTGAGGAAATATCTGTCAGGGGTGATTTGAATGCAATATTCCTGCTTCTTGGCAGGGGGTTGGACTGGATGGCCCATGAGGTCTCTTCTAACTCTTTGATTCTATGATTCTATGATTCTATGATTCTATCTGTCATGTTGAGATGGATCACATGAGACGCTGGAGCTCTAACAATTTATGGGACAAGGTTTAGAGTTGCAATTCAAGTGGGTGATCCTTATTCTAAAACTAGTGTATACACACATGGCATTATCTATGGGGATTTTTCTTTTCTTATTCCCGTTCCATCACACTGTTACCTTGTTCTTTTCTTCCCCTCATCCCTTGCTTTCCCTCATACACCTTCCCTTCCCTTCCTTTCCCTCTCCTCCTTTCCTTTCCTTTCCTTTCCTTCCTTTCCTTTCCTTCCTCTCCTTTCCTTTCCTTTCCTTTCCTTCCTTTCCTTCCTCTCCTCTCCTTTCCTTTCCTTTCCTTTCCTTCCTTTCCTTCCTCTCCTTTCCTTTCCTTTCCTTTCCTTCCTTTCCTTCCTCTCCTCTCCTCTCCTCTCCTTTCCTCTCCTTTCCTTTCCTTTCCTTTCCTTTCCTTCCCATCCCCTTCCCTTCCCTACAACAACCCAGGACATATATTGTCATATAGTGTTTCTCACCTATAGAAACTGTAGTCTACGTTTCCAAGAACTTTGACATGGAAGGAGCCGGAGAAATCGGGCAGCTTTATCGTGGCCAGTTCCTGTTGGAGGACGGCAACCCCTTCTTGGCGAGCTGAAATGGAGCAAGAAGAGCACTGAAGAAGGTCAGAAGAAGGACGTTGCCTTCAAGAGGGAAGCAAAGCCATGGAAGGAACCCATTATCCCAATGCAAGAAGAACAGCCAATGAAGATCTGCAAGTGAGCTGAGTGGGACACATTGACTGTGCCCGTAGAGGAGAAATCTGTGACCAACTTCAAGAAGGATTTTCACAGCGACGTTGTGGGCAAACGTTAGCTATTGCAAATATGAAAACAGAAAATTGTTACTAGGAGTAGAAGTGTGATACTATAGTTTGACCTAAAGGGAGAAGGATACCAAGGGGTAAAAATCAACACACAATGAGTGGAAAGTTAGTAGAATAGTTTCTGTATCTGTGTGCTTAATATATATGGTGTCGGTGAATCTTAGGTTAATTTGTTTGGTTTAGATTTGTTTTAGACAGGGCCAGAGGTTTAGCACAGCTGGAAAATCGTCAGCAATTATAAGATCTATCAACCAAAAGGTTGCAAGTTCGAAGTCCCGGGTTGGTGTGAGCTGCCAACTGTCAGCCTAGCTCATTGTTTACCTAAGCAATTCGAAAACAGCTTTAGCTGTGATTAGAGAAATTAGGTACTGCTAAAAAAGCAGAGGAGGTGTTTTACGACTCCATAAAGAAAGAAGATCAGAAAATGCTGGGTGACCAAAAGGAAGGAGGAAGTCCTGACGGCTCTTCGTCATAGAGGAAAGAGCAACAGCACCCCTCCTACGGTCTTTTTTTATTATTATTATTTCTGATTAAAAATTAAAGGTGAAGGTGTTTCAGGCCATCAAGGGTTGCTGTGATTTTGTGATGTGATTGTATATGCTTTTACGGTTTAAACCTAGATTGTTTTAATATTAATGTTGTTTAATATGGTTTCAGTATAGGTATATTTTTAGTTGTAATGAAATGCTTTTAGTTGTGAGCCACTTTGAGTCTCCGTATGGAGAGAAAAATAGGATATAAATAAACATAATAATAATAATAATAATAATAATAATAATAATAATCTAAAATAAAGATGGAAGCATGTTATGCAGTTTTGTTTAAGACAGTGTTTCCCAACCTGGGGGTCGGGACTCCTGGAGGGGTCACAAGGGGGGTTTCAGAGGGGTCACCGAAGACCATCAGAAAATACATATTTCTGATGGTCTTAGGAATTCCTTTGGCAGAGAAAGCTAAAGATCTTTCCGCCTCTAGAATCATAGAATCAAAGAGTTCGGAGAGACCTCCTGGGCCATCATCCAGTCCAACTCCATTCTGCCAAGAAGCAGGAATATTGCATTCAAAGCACCCCTGACAGATGGCCATCCAGCCTCTGTTTAAAAGCTTCCAAAGAAGGAGCCTCCACCACACTCCGGGGCAGAGAGTTCCACTGCTGAACGGCTCTCACTCAGGAAGTTCTTCCTCATGTTCAGATGGAATCTCCTTTCTTGTAGTTTGAAGCCATTGTTCCGCACCCTAGTCTCCAGGGCAGCAGAAAACAAGCTTCTCCCTCCTTCCTATGACTTCCTCTCACATACTTATACATGGCTATCATGTCTCCTCTCAGCCTTCTCTTCTTCAGGCTAAACATGCCCAGCTCCTTAAGCCGCTCCTCATAGGGCTTGTTCTCCAGACCCTTGATCATTTTAGTCGCCCTCTGGACACATTCCAGCTTGTCAATATCTCTCTTCAATTGTGGTGCCCAGAATTGGACACAATATTCCAGATGTGGTCTAACCAAGGCAGAATAGAGGGGTAGCATTACTTCCCTAGATCTAGACACTATGCTCCTATTGATGCAGGCCAAAATCCCATTGGCTTTTTTGCCGCCACATCACATTGTTGGCTCATGTTTAACTTGTTGTCCACGAGGACTCCAAGAACTTTTTCACACGTACTGCTCTCGAGCCAGGCATTGTCCCCCATTCTGTATCTTTGCATTTTTTTTTCCTGCCAAAGTGGAGTATCTTGCATTTGTCACTGTTGAACTTCATTTTGTTAGTTTTGGCCATCTCTCTAATCTGTCAAGATCGTTTTGAATCCTGCTCCTGTCCTCTGGAGTATTGGCTATCCCTCCCAATTCGGTGTCGTCTGCAAACTTGATGATCCTGCCTTCTAACCCTTCATCTAAGTCATTAATAAAGATGTTGAACAGGACCGGGCCCAGAATTCAAAAACATTCCAACCCCCAACCTCACCAGTATTCAATATTGGCCATATAGGTCGTATGCCAAGTTTGGTGAAGCTCCATTGTGGACTGCATTCAGAGGGCTCTTTGATTCTAGGTTAACTATAAATCTCAGTATTTACAACTCCCAAATGTTGTAGCAAGTGTGAAACTGGCAAATGTCATAGCAATTTTACAGGGACCTCAAGCGGAGATAAAGATTCTCTGGGAGAAAGGTGAAGCCAAAGTGCGGGATTAGACATGCGAGGTCCCTGATAAGACCATGCCCTTCCTGTTCACAAGGATGCAGACATGTCAGGAATTAGCAATGAATTCTCATCTTCAGGAGAGCGATGGAGGAGATAACAAAGATGGAGGAGAGAGAGGGCAACCAGAAACATTCTTCAAAATCCAGACTAATTTCCCTCTTTGCACTGCCCTGTGGGACTGACACTAGTGTTTCTCAACCTGAGGGTCGGGACCCTTGGGAGGGTCGCAAGGGGGGTTCAGAGGGGTTGCCCAAGACCATCACAAAACATATATTTCTGATGGCATTAGTAACCTCTTTGACAGAGAAGGCTGAAGATCTCTCCACCTGTTCTTCTATTTTGGAAACAGATGGTGAATCCTCCCACCAAAAGTCCTCCATCTGCTCTCTGGATGTAGGTGAACTACAACTCCAAAACTCACGGTCAATGCCCACCAAACCCTTCCAGTATTTTCTGTTGGTCGTGGGAGTTCTGTGTGCAAAGTTTGGTTCAATTCCATCGTTGGTGGAGTTCAGAATGCTCTCAAAGTCAAGGTCTATTTTCCCCAAACTCCACCAGTTTTCACATATGGGCATATTGAGTATTCGTGCCAAGTTTGGTCCAAATCCATCATTGTTTGAGTCCATAGTGCTCTCTGGATGTAGGTGAACTACAACTCCAAAACTCAAGGTCAATGCCCACCAAACTCCAGTATTTTCTGTTGGTCGTGGCCGTTCTGTGTGCCAAGCTTGGCTCAATTTCATTATCGATAAGTTCAGAATGCTCTTTGATTGTAGGTTAATTATAAATCCCAACAACTACAACTCCCAAATGTCAAGATGTATTTTCCAGAAACTCCACCAGTGTTCACATTTGGGCATATTGAGTATGTGTGCCAAGTTTGGTCCAAATCCATCATTGATTGGGTCCATAGTGCTCTCTGGATGTAGGTGAACTACAATTCCAAAACTCAAAGTGAATGCCCACTAAACCCTTCCAGTATTTTCTGTTGGTTGTGGGAGTTCTGTGTGCCAAGAATGGTTCAATTCCATCGTTGGTGGAGTACAGAATGCTCTTTGATTGTAGGGGAACTATAAAATCCCAACAACTACAACTCCCAAATGTCAAGGTCTATTTACCCCCAACTCCACCAGTGTTCACATTTGGGCATATCGAGTATTCGTGCCAAGTTTGGTTCAAATCCATCATTGTTTGAGTCCATAGTGCTCTCTGAATGTAGGTGAACTACAACTCCAAAACTCACAATGCCCACTAAGCCCTTCCAGTATTTTCTGTTGGTCATGGGAGTTCTGTGTGCCAAGTTTGGTTCAATTCCATCGTTGGTGGAGTTCAGAATGCTCTTTGATTGTAGGTGAACTCTAAATCCCAGCAACTACAACTCCCAAATGTCAAGATTCTATTTTCCCCAAACTCCACCAGTGTTCACATTTGGGCATATTGAGTATTCGTGCCAAGTTTGGTCCAGATCCATCATTGTTCGAGTCCATAGTGCTCTCTGGATGTTGTGTGCCAGCTGCTCCCATACCTTGGGAAGTCTGACTTGGCCACGGTAGTCCACGCTCTGGTTACATCCCGCTTAGACTACTGCAACGCTCTCTACGTGGGGTTGCCCTTGAAGACTGCTCGGAAGCTTCAAATGGTCCAACGTTCGGCAGCCAGGTTGCTAACAGGAGCGGCACTCAGGGAGCACACCACTCCTCTGCTGCGCCAGCTCCACTGGCTGCCAGTTTGCTACCGGGCACAATTCAAGGTGCTGGCTTTAACCTATAAAGCCCTAAACGGTTCTGGCCCTACTTACCTCTCCGAACGCATCTCCTCCTATGAACCGACTAGGACATTAAGATCTTCTGGGGAGGCCCTGCTCTCGGTCCCGCCCGCATCGCAGGCGCGGTTGGCGGGGACGAGAGACAGGGCCTTCTCGGTGGTGGCCCCTCGGCTGTGGAACGCCCTACCTGTGGACATCAGACAGGCCCCTTCACTGCTGGCATTCCGGAGGAAGGTCAAGACTTGGCTTTACGAACAAGCGTTTGGCTAAATAGTGCAATGAAATACAGTAAGATGGTACAACTGAACATAGGAATTGGTATAAAGGATTCTGATTACGGATTCTGATTCTGATTTGTCTGCTGAGGCGCACGTCTATGATAATGATTGTTTTTGACTTGATATGTTTGTATAATGTGTTTTTAATTGCCTTTTTGATGTTATTGTGTTAATCTTTACTGTGTAAACCGCCTTGAGTCGCCATTTCGGCTGAGAAAGGCGGTATAGAAGTAAAGCAAATAAATAAATAAATAAATAAACTCCAAAACTCAAAGTCAATGCCCACCAAACCCTTCTAGTATTTTCTGTTGGTCATGGGAGTTCTGTGTGCCTAGTTTGGCTCAATTCCATCATTGGTGGCATTCAGAATGCTTTTTGATTGTAGGGGAACTATAAATCCCAGCAACTACAACTCCCAAATGACAACATCAACCCCTGCCTCCCAACCCCACCAGTATTCAAATTTGGGTGTATTGGGTATTTGTGCCAAACTTGGTCCAGAGAATGAAAATACATCCTGCATATCAGATGTTTACATTACGATTCAGAACAGGAGCAAAATTACAGTTATGAAGTAGCAATGGAAATAATTTATGGTTGGGGGTCTCCACAACAAAAGGAACTGTATTAAGGGGTCACAGCATTAGGAAGGTTGAGAAACACTAGTTTGAGAGCTCAATCAATGCAAAAGATGGGTGCAACTACACCAGGCATGAGCAAACTTCGGCCTTCCAGGTGTTTTGGACTTCAAAGTTTGCTGAAGTTTGCCCTTGCCTGATCTACACTGTAGAATCAATGCAGTTTGACACCACTTTGGCTGGATCTGCCATATAATGCAGTTTGAGATGGTAGCAAAACAAAACAGGGTGCCTTACCATAATCCAGGCCTTTGTTGGTGATCCTGCCCACGAACCCAGGATTCGAACCCAGGACTCTGGAACGGAGGGTCAAAAAGCAAAAGGAGAAGAGGAGCGATGCCAGGGACACCCCGGCCATAGACATCCTGGGAGCCCTAAATTAGCCTTCTGCAGAAGAAACAAACCGTTGCCTTTCAGCTCATGGGGAAAGGAAGTGAGAATGAGCTGAAAAAGGAAGCCCAAAGGAGTATGCATTTCCGTAAGAGGGTTTTCCCCAAGTGGCGCAATTATAAGAATTGTTCAGAGTGTCATTGTCTTAAACTGGACTGCTCTAGTAGTTTCTCTCCACTCATGCTCTGCCTGGCTCTGGCGCTTCAGGTAGTTTGTTCTGTGACTCACCAAATGGCTTTTATTGCTCCGGTGTGTGGTCATTCCTGCATTCTGCTTGCCCTGAGCAGCACACCCAACTCTCGATCTCAAGACAGTCTTTGCACAATAAATCTCTATGGCAGACACACACTTCCGGTATGTAACAACAATAACACCGTAGACCAGTGTTTCTCAACCTGGGGGTCAGGACACCTGAGGGGGTCGCGAAGGGGTTTCAGGGGGGTCGCCAAAGAACATCAGAAAACACAGTATTTTCTGATAGTCATGAGGGTTCCATGTGGGAAGATTGAGCCAATTCTATGGTTGGTGGAGTTCAGAATATTCTTTGATTGTAATGAACTACAAACTACAAGAGAGGAGATTCCATCTGAACACGAGGAAGAACTTCCTGACTGTGAGAGCCGTTCAGCAGTGGAACTCTCTGCCTTGGAGTGTGGTGGAGGCTCCTTCTTTGGAAGCTTTTAAACAGAGGCAGGAAGGCCATCTGTCAGGGGTGATTTGAATGCAATATTCCTGCTTCTTGGCAGAATGGGGTTGGACTGGATGGCCCATGAGGTCTCTTCCAACTCTTTGATTCTATGCTTCTATGATTCTATGAACTATAAATCCCAGCAACTACAACTCCCAAAAGTCAAGGTCTATTTTCCCCAGGCTCCACCAGTGTTCACATTTGAGCACATTGAGTATTTGTGCCAAGTTTGGTCCAGATCAACCATTGCATGAGTCCACAGTGCTCTCTGGATATAGGTGAACTACAACTCTCAAACTCAAGGTCAATACTTACCAAAACCTTCCAGTGTTTTCTGTTGGCCATGGTTCTGTGTGGCAAATTAGGTTCAAATCCATTGCTGGTGAAGTTCAGAATGCTCTTTGATTATAGGTGAACTATAAATCCCAGCAACTACAACTCCCAAATTACAAAATCAATCCTCCCTGAACCCCACTAACATTTACATGTGGGTGCATTGGGTATTGGAAGCTTGTTTTCTGCTTCCCTGGAGACTAGGACGCAATGGAACAATGGCTTCAAACTACAAGAGAGGAGATTCCATCTGAACATTAGGAAGAACTTCCTGACTGTGAGAGCCGTTCAGCAGTGGAACTCTCTGCCCTGGAGTGTGGTGGAGGCTCCTTCTTTGGAAGCTTTTAAACAGAGGCTGGATGGCCATCTGCCAGGGGTGATTTGAATGCAATATTCCTGCTTCTTGGCAGAATGGGGTTGGACTGGATGGCCCAGGAGGTCTCTTCCAACTCTAGGATTCTATGTTGTGGTGACCCCCAACCATAACATTATTTTTGTTGCTACTTCATAACTGTAATCTTGCGACTATTATGATATGCAAGATGTATTTTCTTTCACTGGACCAAATTGGGCACAAATACCCGATACACCCAAATTTGAATACTGGTAGGGCTGGGTCGTGGCATTAGGAAGCATTCCTGACCATGAGATCATATTCAATTTTGCACAAGTTTCCCAAAATCGTCCTTCTTAAAACCTAGAATGCCTGTCTGTATAGCAAAGACCTTGTAAAGCTACAAATTCCCAGGATTCCATAGCATTGTGCCATGACAGTGAAAGTGGCGTCAGACTGCATTCATTTCACAGATCCACCCAGTCTCCAGCCTTTGGGTCAGGGCCGATCTGTGTTGCTTGCCAAGTGCCAGTTTTACTTCTGTTTTGCTCTGCCAAAGAGCCAGTTTCTAAATTGAAAGAGAAAGAAGAATTGAGGTGTTGTGTGGTTTCTGGGCTGTATGGCCAGTGTGGTCTAGCAGCATTTCCTCCTTTCTTTTGTTTTGCCTGCATAGAATCATAGAATGATAGAATCAAAGAGTTGGAAGAGACCTCCTGGGCCATCCAGTCCAACCCCATTCTGCCAAGAAGCAGGAATATTGCATTCAAATCACCCCTGACAGATGGCCATCCAGCCTCTGTTTAAAAGCTTCCAAAGAAGGAGCCTCCACCACACTCAGGGGCAGAGAGTTCCACTGCTGAACGGCTCTCACAGTCAGGAAGTTCTTCCTAATGTTCAGATGGAATCTCCTCTCTTGTAGTTTGAAGCCATTGTTCCGCGTCTAGTCTCCAAGAAAGCAGAAAACAAGCTTGCTCCCTCCTCCCTGTGGCTTCCTCTCACATATTTATACATGGCTATCATATCTCCTCTCAGCCTTCTCTTCTTCAGGCTAAACATGCCCAGCTCCTAAAGCTGCTCTTCATAGGGCTTGTTCTCCAGACCCTTGATCACTTTAGTCTCCCTCTCTGGACACATTCCAGCTTGTCAATATCTCTCTTGAATTGTGGTGCCCAGAATTGGACACAATATTCCAGGTGTGGTCTAACCAAAGCGGAATAGAGCATGGGGAGCATGACTTCCCTAGATCTAGGCACTATGCTCCTCTTGATGCAGGCCAAAATCCCATTGGCTTTTTTTGCCGCCACATCACATTGTTGGCTCATGTTTAACTTGTTGTCCACGAGGACTCCAAGATCTTTTTCACACGTACTGCTCTCAAGCCAGGCATTGTCCCCCATTCTGTCTCTTTGCATTTTGTTTTTCCTGCCAAAGTGGAGTATCTTGCATTTGTCCCTGTTGAACTTCATTTTGTTAGTTTTGGCCAATCATCTCTCTAATCTGTCAAGATCGTTTTGAATCCTGCTCCTGTCCTCTGGAGTATTGGCTCTCCCTCCCAATTTGGTGTCGTCTGCAAACTTGATGATCCTGCCTTCTAACCCTTCATCCAAGTCATTAATAAAGATCCTGAACAGGACCGGGCCCAGGACGGAACCCTGCTTGTGACACTCCGCTCGTCACTTCTTTCCAGGATGAAGAGGAAGCATTGGGGATCTGATGGTGGTCAAGCAAGTAGAAAATATATACCGTATATACTCGAGCATAAGCCGACCCGAATATAAGCCAAGGAACCTATTTTTAGCCACAAAATAACTGGGAAAACAGATTGACTCGAGTATAAGCCGAGCAGCAGCAGCTACTGGTCAAAATGCAGCAGCTACTGGCCAATTTCAAAATGGAAATAGATACCAATAAAATTATATTAATTGAGGTATCGAGAGATTAAATGTTTTTGAATATTTACATAAAACTGTGATTTAAGATAAGACAGTCTAACTCTGATTAAACCATTATTCTAACCTTCTTCAATGTAAATGTGCTTACGTATCCTTCCAATAATAATAGAGTAAAATAATAAATGTAATAATAATAGAGTAAAATAATGGAAACATAATAATAACAGTGATAATAGAGTAAAATAATAAATGTAATAATAACAATAATAGAGTAAAATAATAAATCTATATAAATAAAAATGTAATGTTCGTTTGTGCTATTCACAGAACTCGAAAACCACTGGGGGAATTGACACCAAATTTGGACACAATACACCTAACAACCCAATGTATGTCCTTCGCTCAACCCCCCCCCCCAAAGAAACAGCAGAAACCCCAAAAATCCACACAAGGGAAGAGCTGCCGTTACAGCATTGAGAGCCAAGTGCGTGTGCACACACGGCCATACAAACAGAACTGGCACAAATGGAGGGCAAAAGGGAGTAACGTGCCAAGAGGAAAACTGTGGCATAGACACCAAGAGAGAACTGGGAAGCCCTGGTCCTTGAGCACTCTAACTGGAGGTCAGCTGTGACCAGCAGTGCTGCAGAATTTGAAGAGGCACAAATGGAGGGCAAAAGAGCCAAGAGGAAGGTGCATCAAGCCAACTCTGACCAGGACCGCCTTCTGTCTGCAAACCAATGTTCTCACTGTGGGAAAACATGCGGATCAAGAACAGGGCTTCAGAGCCTCTTATGGACCCACCACTAAGATACTACACTTGGAGGACCATCATCTTTGGGCTATGAGAGGGATTGCCTAAGCAAGGTCCAGTGAACACCGCCCAGGCAAAGGATGTTTCTAGGCAATGAACAGTTCAAAGGGAACAAAGGCCTGGTTCAGTGTTTCTCAACCTGGGGGTCGGGACCCCTGGGGGGGTCACGAGGGGGTTTCAGAGGGGTCATCAAAGACCATCAGAAAACACATATTTCTGATGGTCTTAGGAACCTCTTTGGCAGAGAAGGCTCAAGACCTCTCCGCCTGTTCTTCTCTTCCTTTTTGGTGTTGGTGAACTACAACTCCCAAAATTCAAAAACACCCCTGCCCAATGCTACCAGTATTCAATGTGGGTCATGTAGGTAGTGTGCCAATTTTTGTGAAGATCCATTGTGGGCTGGGTTCGAAGTGCTCTCTGATTGGTGGTTAACTATAAACCCAAGCAACTACAACTTTCAAATGTCTTAGTCTATTTTCCCCAAACTCCACCAGTGTTCACATCTGGGCATATTGGGTATTCGTGCCATGTTTGGTCCAGAACTATCATTGCTTGAGTCCACAGTGCTATATGGATACAGGTGAACTACAACTCCAAAACTCAAGGTCAATGCCCAACAAACCCTTCCAGTATTTTCTCTTGGTCATGGGAGTTCTGTGGGCCAAGTTTGGTTCAGTTTCATTGTTGGTGGAGTTCAGAATGCTCTTTGATTGTAGATGAACTATAAATCCAAGCAACTACAACTCCCAAATGACAAAATCAATGTCCCACCAACCCCACCAGTATTCAGATTTGGGCGTATTGGGTATTTGTGCCAAATTTGGCCCAATGAATGAAAACACATCCTGCATATCTGATATTTACATGACGATTCATAACAGTAGCAAAATCACAGTTAGGAAGTAGCAAAAAAAAAAAATAAAGTTATGGTTGGGGGTCACCACAACATGAGGAACTGTATTAAGGGGTTGCGGCAGTAGGAAGGTTGAGAACCTCTGGCCTGGTTACTTGCCAGCCACAGTTACAGGCAAAACTTCAGGAGACAACACTGCTAGAACACATTGGCCATCCAGCCTGGAAACCACACAACACCCCAGGGATTCCGGCCACGAAAACCTTCGACAAGACAAAGAAGAAATGGGAGAGGAGTACATCCTTAAGAAAGTTTCAGTATTTTCTTTGAAGGGAAAGTGCACGAAGCCGCAGAGAAGGGAAAGCAAAGCAAAGCAGAAGTCGAATGTAGGGCAAATGTCCTAGTTTGGACTTTATGTGTTTTCTTCTTGCAAAATAAGGCATTTTTCGCTTCAGTGAGCTTCCTGCTTTCGGTGGGGATCTACGCCTTCATCGGTTTCGTTATTAGTGCAAGACTAAATGGTAAAGTGTCAATTGTCGTTAAATTGTCCAGTTTATGGAGAAAGACCCCTGGACGAGAGACCTCTTGCAAAATCTGGGCTGCAGCTTCCTGGACTGAATCTATGCATCTGCAATGGGTTTCTTTCCTTTGCATGATCTTCCACTTTGCCAAGAATTACTGTCTTCTCATAATAGGCTCCAAACGTATTTTCCCACACTGGAGAGGAGAATGCAACTTTTTGGGGCATTTTTGTTGTTCTTCAGGAGGAATTTCGAGGGAGAGAAATGTGCACAAAGCATGTGGACAATTTCAACAGAAAGAAGGAAACCATGAAAATGAACAAAATCTGGCTACCAGTATTAAAAAACTCTAAAATTAAAACAGGAAAACAACAGAGGGGAAACAATCAGGGACAGATAATCACCTCTCAACAAAAGATTCCCCCAGGCACTGCCAGACCATCAAATGCTGTGACGGCACAAGTGGCGCCACCTATGTGTAGAACTGTTAGTTGCAAGATTTAAACTGTTGTATCATGCTTAATCCTCCCCTTTTACCCTGCTTATGTATAGTTGTATGGATTGTTTACTTATAGCTGTCAATCAGTACTGTTTGGCTCCACCTCTTCTTGCAGGAGGGGAGTGCTTCCTTTTTTCTTCATTCTGCCATCAGAGGTTCTACCAGATGGACGTGAGTAAGAGACTTGACTCTAAAAGACCCTGATTTAAATTACCTCTCAGCACCAATTCTGAGGTTTTTTACCCTTGAGACTTATGCTTCATGTTCAGACCAACCTGAACGACGTTGGAAGTCTCAAGCGCCTTCAAACCGGTTCTTTTGGCACCAGAGGAAGATCCTGAGTCTTCAAACATAGGCCATTTGAACTGGGGTTGTGGTTTGCTCCGGCATTCACAGCCATTGAGGAAAGAGGAAATTTGGTGAGGCTTCTCAGCTTCAAACGAAAGCGGAAACTTGGTGAGGCTTCTCAGCTTCAAACCCCTTGGACCCAGGACTGATTGAGACTGTAACGTATATTTTCCTTCACCCCTCTGAAGTTTCCAGTTCATTGCTTTAAAGAAATAACTCTTTGTGATCAATAAAACTTATTTTGAGTTATTTACAGCATTTTGGGTTTTTGGGAGTTCCAGTTTCCTATAGGAGGGCAAGAAGCAATCCCCTGGGGAAAGATGCCACGTCCATCCCTCCTTCATTAAGAAAAATAGCCCCAGGCACTGCCAGGCCAACAAATGCTAATCAAGGTGGTCAGTTGAAACATTCACACCTAGCTCCAACAGACAAGAGTCCTTTGTCCCACCCTGGTCATTCCACAGATATATAAACCCATTTTCCTAGCTCCAACAGACCTCACTACCTCTGAGGATGCTTGCCACAGATGCAGGCGAAACGTCAGGAAAAAACCTACAACAACCCAGTACCTATTGATCTACTCACATTTGCATGTTTTCAAACTGCTAGGTTGGCAGAAGCTAGGGCTGACAGCGGAAGCTCACACCATTCCCCGGAATTGAAACTGTGACCTTTTGGTCAACAAGCTCAGCAGCTCAGCGGTTTAACCCACTGCGCCACCGGGGGCTCCTATTTATTTATTTACAGTACTTGTATTCCTCCTTCTCAAACTGAAGGGGACTCAGGGCGGATCACACAACACATATATGGCAAACATTCAATGTGGATGATACAATGCCAAGACAGGCAACAGATAGAAGTATATATGTTATAAAGCTGGAATTTAGGGGTCTTTGCCAGGAGGCAGAGACCGATCAGACTCTTTAAAGAGTTTGTTACCCTGGCGAGACAGAGAGAACCACCCAATCCCTGATTTTTCCCAATAAAAGGTCTCTCCAAGTGGAAGGAAGTGCCACCAAGGTTTTTTAGCAATTCAGCTGAAAAGGATGCAGAGCGGCAATCATTCGCCAAGCAGAGCATGTGGTTACAGAAATAAATGCTATTTTTATAGAAATACAGAGTTGTATGGTTCAAATCTCCCGCGCCCGCCCCCTGTTCGGTCTTTGTCGTGATTGGCTGACGTGCCAACAGCTGGGAGGGGGCTCATCCGCCCCTAGCGGACCAATCAGGGAGCCACTGCAGTGCGTCATGGCCAATGAAATGGCTTCTACCGTTCTGGCATCTCGACAAATCAGGAGGGAGGCGGGACGAGGGAAAAACAATGGATACTTGAATGGATTATAAAGTAAGGCAATGCCAGCGGCTTAATCAGCCTTCTAATCAAGCAATTCTATTGATTCATGAATGGTGATAATTGAATACAAACAGGAAAATCCGGGCTTTCTGTGGTGGCAATACAGAAGGACAAAAGGGGCAATACTGGGTGAAGTTTTTGATGAAAGATTGAATGGGGCAACAGGGCGGAAAGGGGGATGGCTTTCGAAGGCGCCCCCCATCTCCAATTAGAAAAGTAATCAAAAGTCTGCCAAGGGGCGACCTCCCTTCTGGGCGAAACTCTGAGGGCAAGGATGTCGCCTTTGTTTCTGTCCAAGCAAAGATTTGTTGATAAGAGTTCTTTGTGATTGATTTAGGCTCTGCACCCTTTCAGTATTGGGGGCACTTCCTGGTGGGATTTCATCAAAGGGAAAGGGGAGGAAAAGGTCAAGGGGGAAACTCAGCCACAAGGAAAATCATGAAAATATATCATAAGTCCATAGTCCATAAAGGAAAAAGTTCATGAGGGGGAAAGAGAGTCCCTTGTTTGTGAGATGGGGGACCCTCAGGAGCCCAGGTGTGCCTCAGGTGGGAAAAGTCAAATACTTTTGTGGCATGATTTTCAGAAATAAATGGGTTACTTTCTGCTGTAAACATATGAAAATAGGGCATAAAGCCTTGATTAAATGATTCACACCAAACTGACCAAGGCTTAACCCTTATTATCCAGCCTGGGGTCCTTGCCCTTAGCAAAACTATAAATTACTATCTCTTATGGGGGGGGGGGTCATGTTTGACTTCATATATAGGGTCCAAGGAGTACTGGACCTGAGTATTCCTGGCAGAAGAGGGTTGGGCTGGATGGCCTTTGGAGTTTCCTTCCAAGATGCTGGGATTCTGTTTCACCTGGCCCTTACGTTGCCTCACTGCACCAAGAAGGACTGCTCTAAAACCCTGTTTGGCCCTGGAGCTCCCTCTTTCTCCTCCTCGCTTCCAGTAAAGAGAACAAAAGAAGAAGACGGAGAGCAAGAGAGGGAGTGCGTGAGAAGGGAAGGTGGCCAAGGAAGGCAGAAATCATTCCCAGCTGTTTGGAACCAGAGTCGGGCAGAAAGACATGGCCTGGCTCTGGAAAATTGCGAGCAGAGTGAGGTTACCTCCAGAAAACATATGAATTTGCAGACCTGCCTCCTCAATTTCTCATATATATATGAGAGAGAGAGAGAGAGAGAGAGAGAGAGAGAGAGAGTTGATCCCTTACATGTGTGTGTGTGTGTGTGTGTGTGCATGTGTGTATGAGGAAGCCACAAGGAGGAGGGAGCAAGCTTGTTTTCTGCTTCCTTGGAGACTAGGACGCAATGGAACAATGGCTTCAAACTACAAGACAGGAGATTCCATCTGAACATGAGGAAGAACTTCCTGACTGTGAGAGCCGTTCAGCAGTGGAACTCTCTGCCCCGGAGTGTGGTGGAGGCTCCTTCTTTGGAAGCTTTTAAACAGAGGCTGGATGGCCATCTGTCGGGAGTGATTTGAATGCAATATTCCTGCTTCTTGGCAGAATGGGGTTGGACTGGATGGCCCGTGAGGTCTCTTCCAACTCTAGGATTCTATAATATAACATCTCATTAGCGTCTCATAGGTAGAATCAAGATCCAATCTCATCATCCAATCGTTCCATATTCCTATATTCATTACACTGCTTATTCAAATGCCTGCTCGAACAACCAGGTCTTCACTTTCCTCCAAAATGCCAATAGGGAGGGGGCCGATCTAATTTCTGTAGGAAGGGCGTTCCACAGCTGAGGGCCATCACTGAGAAGGCCCTGTCTCTCGTCCCCGCCAGACGTACTTGTGATGTAGTCGGGACCAAGAGCAGGGCCTCTCCAGATGATCTTAAAGTCCTAGCTGGTTCAAAGAAGGAGATGCGTTCGGACAGATAAGGTGGATCTGTAATTGGTTAAGTGGACGAACACAGAGAGTGCTCACTAATGCTTCCTCTTCATCTTGAAAAGAAGTGACAAGAGTACCATGGGCAGGGTTCCGTCCTGTGCCCGGTCTTGTTCAACATCTTCATTAATGACTTAGACGAAGGGCTAGAAGGCAGGATCATCAAGTTTGAAGACAGGACCAAATGGGGAGGGAGAGCCAAGACTCCAGAGGACAGGAACAGGATTCAAAGGGATCTTCACAGATTAGAGAGATGATGGGCCAAAACTAACACAATGAAGTTCAACAGGGACAAATGCAAGATACTCCACTTTGGCAGAAAAAATGAAATGCAAAGATACAGAATGGGGGACGCCTGGCTCGAGAGCAGTACGTGTGAAAAAGATCTTGGAGTCCTCGTGGACAACAAGTTAAACATGAGCCAGGAATGTGATGTGGCAGCAAAAAAAGCCAATGGGATTTTGGCCTGCATCAATAGGAGCATAGTGTCTAGATCTAAGGAAGTAATGCTACCCCTCTATTCTGCTTTGGTTAGACCACATCTGGAATATTGTATCCAATTCTGGGCACCACAATTCAAGAGAGATATTGACAAGCTGGAATGTGTCCAGAGGAGGGCGACTAAAATGATCAAGGGTCTGGAGAACAAGCCCTATGAGGAGCGGCTCAGGGAACTGGGCATGTGACTCTGCTGGTTCTCTTGGACATCTCAGCGGCTTTCGATACCATCGACCATGGTATCCTTCTGGGTCGTCTCTCTGGGATGGGCCTCGGGGGCGCGGTTCTGTCGTGGCTCCGGTCCTTCCTGGAGGGACGGACCCAGATGGTGAAGCTGGGAGACGCCTGCTCTGGACCCCTGGCCTTTGACCTGTGGGGTCCCGCAAGGCTCTATTCTGTCTCCCATGCTTTTTAACATCTACATGAAACCGCTGGGAGAGGTCATCCGGAGTTTGGGAGTGCGGTGCCATCTTTATGCAGATGACACACAACTCTACTACTCTTTTCCACCTAATTCCAAGGAGGCTTCTCGGGTGCTGGACGAGTGCCTGGCCGCTGTGTCGATCTGGATGAGGAAGAACAAGCTGAAGATCAATCCCGACAAGACAGAGGTCCTCCTGGTCGATCGTAAACCGGATCGGGGTATAGGGTGGCAACCTGTGTTGGACGGGGTTACACTCCCCCTGAAGCCACAGGTCCGCAGCTTGGGTGTCCTCTTGGATTCTTCGCTTACACTTGAGGCTCAGGTGTCGGCGGTGTCCGGGAGGGCCTTTGCACAACTGAGACTTGTGCGCCAGCTGCGACCGTACCTCGTGAGGGCAGATCTGGCCGGGGTGGTCCACGCCTTGGTCACCTCTAGAATGGACTACTGCAATGCGCTCTACGTGGGGCTACCCTTGAAGACGGCTCGGAAACTTCAATTGGTCCAGCGGGCAGCAGCCAGAATGTTAACTGGGGCCCATTATCAAGAGAGGTCTACCCCTCTGTTTAAGGAGCTCCACTGGCTGCCATTTATTTTCCGAGCTCAATTCAAGGTGCAGGTGCTCACCTACAAAGCCCTGAACGGTTTGGGACCACCCTACCTGCGTGACCGCATCTCCATCTACGAACCCACACGCTCGCTCTGGTCATCTGGGGAGGCCCTGCTCGTGATCCCACCTACGTCGCACGCACGTTTGGTGGGGACAAGGGACAGGGCCTTCTCTGTGGCGGCCCCCCGACTTTGGAATGCCCTCCCAAAAGATCTCCGACAGGCCCCTACTTTAGCAGTTTTCAGAAGGAATCTAAAAACTTGGCTGTTCCGATGTGCCTTCTCAGATTAGGAATCCCCATCCCAAGTCCTAGAAGCACTTTAGCACAATCAATGTTACTGCACACTACACTTTTAATCCTACGTTCCTCCTGCCATCTCAGCACTTTTAACCCTGTACCCCTGCGCCGGCCGAACCAGTTTTAACAGTGTCTTGATGTACTGATGTATTGTCATTGTTGTTATTTTGCTTAATTGTTTTGATTTGCTTTGTTATTGTTGTGTTATGTTTTCTATTGTATTGCGTTCTGAGGCTTCGGCCCGTGTAAGCCGCATCGAGTCCTTCGGGAGATGCTAGCGGGGTACAAATATAGTTAATAAATAATAAATAATAAATAATGTTTAGCCTGAAGAAGAGAAGGCTGAGAGGAGATATGATAGCCATGTATAAATATGTGAGAGGAAGCCACAGGGAGGAGGGAGCAAGCTTGTTTTCTGCTTCCTTGGAGACTAGGACGTGGAACAATGGCTTCAAACTACAAGAGAGGAGATTCCATCTGAACATGAGGAAGAACTTCCTGACTGTGAGAGCCGTTCAGCAGTGGAACTCTCTGCCCCGGAGTGTGGTGGAGGCTCCTTCTTTGGAAGCTTTTAAGCAGAGGCTGGATGGCCATCTGTCAGGGGTGATTTGAATGCAATATTCCTGCTTCTTGGCAGAATGGGGTTGGACAGGATGGCCCATGAGGTCTCTTCCAACTCTTTGATTCTATGATTCTATGTAGCATATTTGTTTTTGGACGATATCCTGCAGACTATTTTGCTTTAGTTTTTCAATGAACATCTCACAGAGTCTCATCCCATTCAACCCAGTTTGTGGCAGCCACAAAAACAAAGTTTCTGGAAGGGAGCAACTACTTTCAAAGTAAGGACCGCACAATTAAACAGGAAATAACACTTTCAAACCAGGAAGAGAAAATGTTTCATTTTTTTACATGGCATAATTAATGCAGTTTGAAAGTGCATTATATAGTCATTGGAGAGATTCAGGCCCCTTCTGCATGGCCATATAATCCAGATCATCAAAACCAATAATCCACATTATCTGCTTTGAATTGCATTATATGAGTCTACACTGCCATATAATCCTGTTCAAAGCAGATAATTCTGGATTTTAGATGGCAGTGTAGAAGGGGCCTTATTTAATGGCCTTCAGATGCACTGAGCTGCATTCTGTGAGTCTACACTGTTCACGTAACTCACTTTCGACCTGCATTATACAGCACTGTAGATGAGGCCATTGAATTGTAGAATCGGAGAAATCTAGAATTAATGTACTTCGACTCCACCTTAACTGCCGTGGCTCAGTAGAATCATAGAATCAAAGAGTTGGAAGAGACCTCATGGGTCATCCAGTCCAACCCCATTCTGCCAAGAAGCAGGAATATTGCATTCAAAGCACCCCTGATAGATGGCCATCCAGCCTCTGTTTAAAAGCTTCCAAAGAAGGAGCCTCCACCACACTATTATACATAATATTATTATTACATAATACTCCACCACAGAATTATGTTATGCAATCCTGGGAGTTGTAGTTTCACATGATCTTTAGTCTTCTCCACCAAAGTGGCCTCCGTAAACTACAAGAGTAGTCCATGCTCTGATTACATCCTGTATAGACTACTGCCATGCGCTGTACGTGAGGTTGCCTTTGAAGACTGGGCGGAAGCTTCAATTTATTCAATATAGAATCATAGATTTGGAAAAGACCTCATGGGCCATCGAGTCCAACCCCATTCTGCCAAGAAGCAGGAAAATCGCGTTCAAAGCACCCCCAACAGATGGCCATCCAGCATCTGCTTAAAAGCCTCCATAGAAGGAGCCTCCACCACATTCCAGGGCAGAGAGTTCCACTGCTGAACAGCTCTCACAGTCAGGAAGTTCTTCCTCATGTTCAGATGGAATCTCCTTTCCTGTTGTTTGAAGCCATTGTTCCATATCCTAGTCTCCAGGGCAGCAGAAAGGAAGCTTGCTCCCTCCTCCCTATTACTTCCCCTCACATATTTGTACATGGCCCTCATCATGTCTCCTCTCAGCCTTCTCTTCTTCAGGCTAAACATGTCCAGCTCTTTAAGCCGCTCCTCATAGGGCTTGTTCTCCAGACCCTGGATCATTTAGTTGCCCTCCACTGGCAGCAGCCAGATTACTCACCAGAGCGGGATACAGGCAGCATACAACCCCCCTGTTACTCCAACTCCACTGGATGCCAGTCTGCTACAAAGCACAATTCAAAGTGCTGGCTTTAGCCTATAAAGCTCTAAATGGTTCTGGCCCAGCTTACCTGTCCAAACGTATCTCCCTCTATGATCCACCTCAGAGGTTAATATCATCTGGGGAGTACTTGCTCTCGGTCCTGCCTCCTTCCCAAGTGCAGTTGGCGGAGACTAGAGAAGGGCCTTCTCAGTGGTGGCTCCTCAGCTCTGGAACTCCCTCCCTGGTGAAATTAGATCAGCACCCTCCCTCCTTCCTGGCATTTAGAAAGTGAACAAAGATGTGGTTGTGGGATCAAGCCTTTGGCTAATGAATAATGCAATCTTGTTCATTTATTCAGTCATTTCCGACTCTTCGTGACCTCATGGACCAGCCCATGCCAGAGCTCCCTGTCGGCCGTCACCACCCCCAGCTCCTCCAAGTATAATGTCTTGGCGATGGGTCCGTAGGTGGCTGTGGAGCCCTATTCTTGATCTGCATGTTCAGTGAGGACATCGGTTTCCAGATGGAAGGCGGTCCTGGTCAGGGTTGGCTTGACATGCCTTCTTCCTCTTGGCACGTTTCTCCCTTTCACCCTCCATTCGTGCCTCTTTAAATTCTACAGCACTGCTGGTCACAGCTGACTCCAGTTAGAGCGTTTAATAGTTTTAATTGATTTCAAGTTTATAGTTAATAATTAGTGATTATGATTTCTTTTTGTACTATAGGTTGGCATTGAATTTTTGCCATTAGTATGTTGCCAACGGCCTTGAGTCCCTCCCAGGGGTGAGAAAAGCAGCATATAAATACAGTAAATAATAAATAAATACATGCAACTCCCAGGAATCCCAAGCTTTATACCATGATAGTTAAAGTGATGTCAAACTGCATTGATTCTGCAGTAAAGATGGAGTCCTAGGCTCAGAAGGGATCCCCAGAGACCATCTAGTCCAGCACCAAATTCAGTGCAGGATCTCCCACCTCCAGAGGATGAAATTAGCAAATGTACTCGTTAAAAACGAAGGCAAAGCATTACGTATTTCTTTAAAATGCTTTAATGTCAAGAAAGTGAATAATGGTTGTTTTATATTACATACATATGAGCTGATAATAGGGGCTGCTTTATATACATATATACATACAATGAGGACCACTGATTCATTATTTTGGAAACAAGACTTGGGGAAGGAAAACATGAGTCATTTGGGGACATTTTTCATGGGTTATTAAAAAAAAGAAAATTGAAAAATACAATTGCATGAATAACATGCCATGTTTACTCATTACACAATTCTGCCATTAACAACTAACTAAAATGACAAAATGCTCCAAAAATCTACCTGGGTGGCTAAAAGAGTGACAACTTCACTTTCTGGTGGCTCAGTTTGGGGAAACAACGGACCATGGATGATGGGATTTGCATTACCTTCACTCTTTTCTACAGACCACTGCGACCACTCTACATTCTGGTGTGGTTTGTGGTATGATGGGCCATGGACGATGGGACTTGTAGTACCTTAACTCACTTCCTGAGACCACTGCAACCCACACCAATGACTGATCAAGACCAAACTTGGCACACAGAGCCCCCATGACCCACTCTACATCCTGGTGTAGTTTGGAGGAGGATGGACCATGGACAATGGGACTTGAAATACCTTCACTCACTTCCTGAGACCACTCCGACCCCCTCCAATTACTGATCAAACTAGGGACACAGAACCCCCATGAGCAATTCTATATCCTGGTGCCATTTGGAGGAGGATGGAGCCTGGATGATGGGACTCGCAGTATCTTAACTCACTTTCTGAGACCACTGCGACACACACCAACGACTGATCATGGCCAAACATGGCCATACACGCCATAACCCACTCTACATCCTGGTGTGATTTGGAGGGCAACAGACCATGGACGATGGGACTTGCAGTACCTTCACTCACTTCCTGAGACCACTGCGACCCACACC
Organism: Anolis sagrei ordinatus; assembly: GCF_025583915.1. Taxonomy (NCBI): domain Eukaryota; kingdom Metazoa; phylum Chordata; class Lepidosauria; order Squamata; family Anolidae; genus Anolis; species Anolis sagrei. Next base: position 3,495,789 of record NW_026847438.1, on the reverse strand, counting down.
AATGACTAATGAATTTTATTTATTTATTTACTTTATTTGTATACCGCTCTTCTCAGCCCTTAGGCGACCAAACTTGAAGACCAAACTTGGCACACATAGCTGCCATGACCCACTCTACATCCTGGTATGGTTTGGAGGAGAATGGACCATGGACAATGGGACTTGCAGTACCTTCACTCACCTCCTGAGACCACTGCGACCCACACCAATGACTGATCAAGACCAAACTTGGCACACAGATCCCCCATGACCCACTCTACATCCTGGTGCGGTTTGGAGGACCATGGACGATGGGACTTGCAGTACTTTCACTCACTTCCTGAGACCACTGTAACTCACACCAATGACTGATCAAGACCAAACTTGGCACACAGAGACCCCATGACCCACTCTACATCCTGCTGAGGTTTGGAGGAGGATGGACCATGGACAGTGGGACTTGAAATACCTTCACTCACTTCTTGAGACTACTGCGAATCCCACCAATGATGGATCAGGACCAAAATTGACACATGGAACCCCCATAACCCACTCTATGTCCTGGTTTGGTTTGTGGGACAACAGACCATGGACAATGGGGCTTGCAGTACCTTCACTCACCTCCTGAAACCACTGCGACCCACACCAATGACTGAGCAAGACCAAACTTGACACACAGAGCCCCCATGACCCACTCTACATCCTGGTGTGGTTTGGAAGAGGATGGACCATGGACAGACACTCATTCTGACCAACCTGGCATTGGACACCAATTCCGACCATCTTGGACTTCGAGTTCAGATAACTTCAATTTCCAATATGCCTTCTGTTCCCTATGACAATAAATAAAGTTCAGGGGCCATCTTTGCAAGTGTGCGACTTGAATTTAGAAAACAAGGCATGCAAATAAAGACAAAGATCAACCCAGAAGAAAACTGTACTTGTCATACATCAAAGGAACCACTGACCGTAGAGGGAAGCTGATGAGGAAACACAACATACAAACAGTCAACAGATCCACCAAGAAAGTCCAACAAATGCTATGTTCAGCAAGCACAAGAAGAGGCTTATTTCTGCCACCGTGGACATTATTCCACAGGTATATATACACTCCAATTGCCTCACTTCCAACAAACCTCTGAGGATGCTTGCCACAGATGGAGGCAAAACATCAGGAGAGAATGCTGTGGGAACATGGCCAGACAGCTCAAAAATCTCACAACAACCCAGTGATTCTGGGCATGAAAGCCTTCCACAATACAGAGAATCACAACAGTTTGGTCCCACATTAGTCGCGATGCTTCCATTCTCTGGGAACCTGGGATTTGTAGTTTGGTGAGACGCCATCACTCTGTGGCAGAGAAGACAAAAGACCTTGGATTCCATAACATTGAGTTTCAATGAAGCCACTTCCAAACTGCCCATCCCTATATCAGTAGAACCCAGGCATGGACAAACTTGGTCCCTCCAGGTGTTTTGGACTTCAAATCCCACAATTCCTAACAGCCTACCGGCTGTTAGGAATTGTGGGAGTTGAAGTCCAAAACACCTGGAGGGCCCAAGTTTGACCATGGCTGGTATAGCTCATCTCTTCTGGAAGTTTAACCCAAAACAGGAGCTGTCTAAGGTGCTGAAACAATTTTGAGGAAGGAAACTCTGCACTTCCTTTAAAGTTCGGACTAAAACCCAGAGCGGATTGAGCACTTTGGAAGTCATCAACCACCAAAAGAAGATAAAACAGCCCTTCCTCCTCCTTTAGTGTTCCTCTATTCTCTATCAGATGCTCTTCTCCATTAATGGCATCGAATTAATGAGCGTTCATCAATCCTGGAAACGAGCGAGGTGCTGATTTGCATCTCCTGGTGGAACCCTGTCTCTCCGAAGTCGCGAAAGGGATGATAAATGGGTCTTAATTACAGCCGTGAGATATTTATCCGCTGATGGAACAGGAGGAAGACAGGTGTCTTTTAATCTCAGGCAGTGATGGAATAGTCTCGTGATTACCCTGCTATCTTCTAATGCACCCCGTTGTGAAATGACACGCAGAGGAGACCCTTTCAATCAACTGCAGTTTCCTATGCCCATACCATTTGACAAGTGATTCCATAAACTCATATAGTGATGGAAGGAACCTCAAAGGCCATCTAGTCAAACCCCCTGAGCACCATAAATTGGGAACAACCATAATAGTTTCAGCTAATATATATAATTCATTGCCCCACCAGCTACTACACCAGCAGCCAATAGTGAAAGGACCAAGGCAGAGACATCTCCAGCTCATCCCCTGTTTGGGTATCAGCCAGCACATCAATGACTTAAATCAAGAAATAGTTTTCTAAGATCTACAGAGACACTCGCTGGAACACCCCAGCAAGCGAGAGTCCAAAAGTGGCAGGCTCAAACCCAGAACCTCAATCCAATGGCTGATACCAAATGAGAGACTCCCCCTGGGCACACAGAAGACTGGGCAACTTGGAAGGCGCTGAACAGACTGCGCTCTGGCACCACGAGATGCAGAGCCAACCTTAAGAAATGGGGCTACAAAGTGGAATCCACAACATGCGAGTGCGGAGAAGAGCAAACCACTGACCACCTGCTGCAATGCAACCTGAGCCCTGCCACATGCACAATGGAGGACCTTCTTGCGGCAACACCAGAGGCACTCCAAGTGGCCAGATACTGGTCAAAGGACATTTAATCAACTACCAAGTTTGCAAACTTTGTGTTTTTTATCTGTTTGTTTGTTTTGTTCTGTTAGAAATGTAATACAATGGTCTGGTTGCCCCTGACACGATAAATAAATAACCAGCTACTTTGAGTGTAACAATGAGTTCTACAAACAGAAAGATGGAGTAGCTATGGGGAGCCTTCTCAGCCCAGTCATAGCTAATTTCTACATGGAACCCTTTGAAAAACAAGCCCCGGAAACAGCAACAAAAAAGCCCACGATATGGTTCAGATCTGTGGATGACACTTTCACCATTTGGAGCCACGGAGAAGAAGAACTCAACAGGTTCCTGGACCATCTCGACAGCATCCACCCAAACATCCAGTTCACCATGGAAACAGAAAATGAAGGAAGACTGCCTTTTCTAGATGTCCTAGTCATCCGCAAACCAGATCAACAATTGGGTCACACCGTGTACAGAAAACCCACACACACAGATAGATATCTCTACACAAAAGCTCCAACCATCACCCAAGTCAAAAAAGAAGCACCATTAAAGCCTTGGCAGACCGTGCAAAAAGAATCTGCGAAGCCCACCTCCTCCAAGATGAACTGAACCACCTCAACTGGGCTCTCCAGGCCAATGGATACTCCACCTCAGACATCAGAAGAGCTGCAAGACCGAGAACAAGCCACGAGAGTAAAGATGAAGATCCACCCAGAGGGAAAGTGTTCTTGCCATACATCAAGGGATCCACTGACCGCATAGGGAAGCTGATGAGGAAACGCAACATACAAACTATCTCCAGACCCACCAAGAAAATCCAACCAATGCTCCATTCAGCAAAGGACAAGAGGGATCCTCTCACCTCTGCAGGAGTCTCCCGGATACCATGCAGCTATGGACAAGTTTACATAGGGACCACCAAACGCAGCGCCCAGACACACATCAAGGAACATGAAAGGCACTGCAGACTCCTTCAACCAGAGAAGTCAGCCATAGCAGAGCACCTGAGGAACCAACCTGGACACAGCATCTTATTTGAGAACACAGAAATGCTGGACCACTCTCACAACCACCATGTCAGGCTACACAGAGAAGCCAATGACATCCACAAGCATGTGGACAATTTCAACAGAAAGAAGGAAACCATGAAAGTGAACAAAATCTGGCTACCAGCATTAAAAAACTCTAAAATTAGAACAGCACAACAACAGAGAGGGAACATTCAGGGACATCTAATCACCTCTCAACAAAAGATTGCCCCAGGCACTGCCAGGCTATCAAAGGCTAATCAAGGTGGTCAGTTGAAACATTCACACCTAGCTCCAGCAGACAAGAGTTCTTTGTCCCACCCTGGTCTTTCCACAGATATATAAACCCAATTTTCCTAGTTCCAACAGACCTCACTACCTCTGAGGATGCTTGCCATAGATGCAGGCGAAACGTCAGGAGAGAATGCCTCTCAAACATGGTCATATAGCCCGACAAAACCTACAACAACCCAATATATATAATCTTTATTTTTTTGAAAATGTACATAGACATTCCTTTGGTTTAAGAAACATATACGCATTAGTTCATGCGCCTCTCACTCCTTCTCCAAAAAAGAAGGGAGAAAAGATTGTCATAAACATCTTTGTTGTTGGAACATAGAAATACTGGCCACTATTCACATTAAAGCATTGTATTCATCACGTATATGACATTATAAACCTTGCAGAGTCTCCAAAACTCCGAACATCAATGCCCACTGCAATGGAGAAGGTGCTTTGCACAGTTGCCATATCTGCTCTGGTTGGATGTCTTATTTTTCGATAGGAAACCCCAGAAGGAGATTCCCCATATCCTCCATTTTTTGTGTAGATATCAGCTCTATTAACCCTAATATAACAAGCTTTAGGTTTTATCCTACTTTCTCCCCACAACAACCCTGTGAGGTAGGCAAGACAAGCATCTTTGCCCGTGAGCTTAGAATCCTAGAGTTGGAAGAGACCTGGTGGGCCATCCAGTCCAACTCCATTCTGCCAAGAAGCAGGAAAATCACATTCAAAGCACCCCAGACAGATGGCCATCCAGGCTCTGTGTCAAAGACTCCAAAGAAGGAGCCTCCACCACACTCCCAAGGCAGAGAGTTCCACTGCTGAACAGCTCTCACAGTCTGAAAGTTCTTCCTCATGTTCAGGTGCTACCTCCTTTCCTGTAGTTTGAAGCCATTGTTCTGCGTCCTAGTCTCCAGGGAAGCAGAAGACAAGCTTGCTCCCTTCTCCATGTGATTTCCACTCACATATTTATACATGGCTATCACATTTCCTCTCAGCCCTCTCCTTCCATTCCTATCATGTCTCCTCTCATTCAAAGCACCCCTGACAGATGGCCATCCAGCCTCTGCTTAAGCCTCCAAAGAAGGCATCTACACCACACTCCTGAGCAGAGAGCCACTGCTGAACAGCTCTCTCAGTCAGGAAATTCTTCCTAATGTTCAAGTGTAGTTTGAAGCCATTGCTCCATAGCACCTTAGTCTCCAGGGGAGCAGAAAGCAAGCCTGCTCCCTCCTCCCTATGACTTCCCCTCATATATTTATACATGGCCCTCATCATGTCTCCTCTAAGCCTTCTCTTCTTCAGGCTGAACATGCTCAGCTCTTTCATCCGCTCCTCATAGGGCTTGTTCTCCAGACCCTTGATCCTTTGAGTCGCCCTCCTCTGGACACATTCCAGCTTGGAGTCAACATCTCCCTTCAGTTGTGGTGCCCAGAATTGGACACAGTGGGATTCCAGGTAGAGTGGTCTAACCAAGGCAGAATAGAGCATGGGGAGCATGACTTCCCTGGATCTAGACACTAGACTCCTATTGATGCTGGCCAAGATCCCATTGGCTTTTTAAGCTGCTGCATGACATTCCTGGCTCCTGTTCCCCTTCCTCTCCACAAAGACTCCAAGATCTTTGAAGCCATGGCTCCATTGTGTCCTAGTCTCCAGGGCAGCAGAAAACAAGCCTGCTCCCTCCTCCTTGTGACTTCCCCCCATATATTTATACATGGCTATCATATCCCCTCTCAGCCTTCTCTTCTTCAGGCTAAACATGCCCAGCTCTTTAAACTGCTCCTCATAGGGCTTGTTCTCCAGACCCTTGATCCTTTGAGTCGCCCTGTTTTGGACACATTCCAGCTTGTCCATATCTCTCTTGAATTGTGGTGCCCAGAATTGGACACAATATTCCAGGTGTGGTCTAACCAAGGCAGAATAGAGCATGGGGATCATGACATCCCTGGATCTAGGTCAGTGGTTCTCAACCTGGGGTCCCCAGTTGTTTTTGGCCTACAACTCCCAGAAATCCCAGCCAATTTACCAGCTGTTAGGGCTTCAGGGAGTTGAAGGCCGAAAACATCTGAGGACCCCAGGTTGAGAACCACTGATCTAGACACTAGTGGACTCCTCTTGATGCAGGCCAAAATCCCATTGGCTTTTTTTGCCGCCGCATCACATTGTTGGCTCATGTTCAACTTGTTGTCCACGAGGACTCCAAGATCCTTTTCACACATACTGCTTCCTCTCTGTGAGTTCATGCTCCAAATGCTCAGAACTTGAAGCTCTCCAAAGTTTGGAGAACAGCATTTCCTAAAGATCTGTAAACGTAGGCATCTTTTCCAGTGGAATTATGACCAAGTCCCATTGAAGCCAACGGAACGTTTGGCTGTGTTTGATGTGAGTCTTGTTGCTTTCAATGGAAGCACTGGAGAGGAATACAATCCAAAGGAGGGTTCCATGTCATGGGGAAATAAAAGGAAAAGGCACTTGAATGGTTTCCATTCCAAAATGGTCCATCTCTTGCAAAGTGGAACATGGATGTCCAAGGAGGAGAGAACTTTTGTATAAAAGCCATTGCACAAGGAGTACATGCATGGCATGCAAATGTTCCAGGGTTTCTATGTGCTTCCTTCTCTTCCAGAAGCCCCAAAAGACGAGAGAGGAACTATATCTCCCAGCCATGAATCAGCTTTCCTCTATCATTTTCTAAATGCGCATCGCAACCTGTGATAACTGTGCAACAACAATACATCCTCCATGAAAAAATTGAAAATACAGACTAGAATCTTGTTGGTATCTCACACATGCTATGCAAGAAGTTGCACATGTTTTGTCTTCATGGGGGCGCAATGGGTTAATCCCTTGAGTCAGCAGAACTGAAGAGTGACAGGTCGCAGGTTAGAATCTGGGGAGAGTGCGGGTGAGCTCCCTCTGTCAGCTCCAGCTCCCCATGCGGATACATAGAATCATAGAATCAAAGAGTTGGAAGAGACCTCATGGGCCATCCAGTCCAACCCCCTGCCAAGAAGCAGGAATTGCATTCAAAGCACCCCTGACAGATGGCCATCCAGCCTCTGTTTCAAAGCCTCCAAAGAAGGAGCCTCCACCACACTTTGGGCAGAGAGTTCCACTGCTGAACGGCTCTCACAGTCAGGAAGTTCTTCCTCATGTTCAGATGGAGAAGTCTCCCACAAGGATGTTAAAAACATCAAAACATCTGGGCGTACCCTGGGCAACATACTTGCAGACGGCCAGTTCTCTCACACCGGAAGCTACTTGCAGTTTCTCAAGTCGCTCCTGACATGGAAAATATTTTTTGCAAGGTTGCAGACATAGAATTGCACATGGGCCACCACTGTACATGGGATGCACATGGCAAAGAGATGTGGAATGTTTATGAGCATATATGCCATATTACGTATTGCACAGTGATGCCCCATTCATTTGTACATGGATGAACACACATATTTGATTGTCTGTTCGCTTGCATTTTTGGTACCTTGGGTCAGCTGAGCAACAATTGTACTAATCACGCAGCACAATTAATGTGCAATTCCACACACTGCAAAGGACCAATGTAGGATCTTAGCCAAAAGTTTACATTAAGAAAAAAAAACATATGGAATAAGAGGGTTCCAATGCACATTTGCACATAGATGAGCATGCATGGAAAGTTCTCCTTGTACTTTTGGCCCTTGATTCAGCCAAGCAAAAATTGATATTAATTGTGCAGCACATTTTGCTCTAGTTTTTCAATCAATCTCTCATAAGAGTCTCAACCAATTCAGCAGATTTTGTGGCAGCCACAAAAAACAAAGTTTTTGGAGTAAAATGGCTACTTTCAAAGGAAGGACCGCACAATTAAACAGGAAATAATACTTTCAAATCAGGAACAGATTTGTAATTTAGTTACATAGTGTAATGGGAAAACATTAATCCTTGTTGTCAAGAGCTTTCATGGTCAGAATCACAGGATTGCTGTGAGCTTTTAAGGCTGTTTGGTCATGTTCCAGCAGCATTCTCTCCTGATGTTTCACCTGCATCTGTGGTAGGCATCTTCAGAAGCTCTGTTGGCAGTGAGGCAAGTGGAGTGCATATATACATGTGGAATGATGTCCAGGGTGAGAGAAAGAGCCCTGGTCTGTTAAAGCAAGTTGAATATTGCAATTGGTAAGCTTGATTAGCATTAAGTAGCCATGAAGCTGCAAAGTCAATCAGTGAGGGCTATCTAGAGAATTAAAAAACATCAGAATCAAGACAGTACACAAGGAACACCACTCAGAAACAGGAACTCCAAATACCAAGGTCCAGTGGACACCTCCCAAACAGAGGATACTTCCAGGCAACAAATCCCAGTCTACCTCTATGCAGATACCCTCGCTGATTGACTTTGCAGCTGCAAGCTACTCTGTCAGAGTTTGGCGATGCACAGCGGAAGGATTGCTAGATCAGCAGACACTGTGTTGCAAAATAAGGACTCTGCAGGCTTTGAGTTACAAAAGAAACTAAGTTTACTAAGCACATTCAATAGACACGTCTTACTACAGCGAGCTACAATTCAGGAACTAGTCAAAACCGAAAGTCTCTTCACATCTGCTAATCTCTTCTTGCTGAGACCGGTTACTCCCTTCTGTTCCCAGCAAGAGCAAACCTTATCTTACTTCTCTCAAGGTCACATAATCACAGTCTCATGGAATAAACATTCTGCACAGCATTTCTAATACACAGTAGAATCCATCTTGGAAATACATAGAAGCACATTTAAAACACATACATAACTAAATTAATCCTGACATACTCAATGCTATTCAAGCTTGCTAATTGCAACATTCACACTTGCTTTAACAGACAAGGGTTCTTTCTCCCACCCTGGATATTCCACAGATATATATATATATATACACTCCACTTGCCTCACTTCAAACAGACCTCTGAAGATACCATTAGCCACAGATGCAGGCAAAACATCAGGAGAGAATGCTGCTGGAACAAAGCTAGACAGCCCAAAAAATTCACAGCAGCCCAAGCCTTGAAATGCTCAAAAGTGTGGAACTTGAGACTCAGTGCTCTTTGGTTTCATTGGGTGGTTGCATTAGGCATGCAATGCACGTTGTGGTTCTCCAAATAGAGAATGCCCAAAGACTTCTCCTGGGCACAGGACGCATTGGCACTTGGAGACTCCACGGATAAGGTGCTGGATCCCAAGGTGTCTTCGGCAGAGTTCTGGGAATCTGCATCTTCTGAGGAAAAGCTCTCGTGCCTGGAGAGCTGGAAGTATTGGGCCGCCTCGGTCCTCCGGCGATTGCGACCTCTGGCCGGCATGGAGGCGCAAGGCTGTTTGGTGGAGGGCAGCTTCTCACAGGTCTTGGTGGAGAGGTCAGGAAGCATGGAAGGCAAGCTCTGAGTTGAGACGTGGAGGCCATCAGAGATCTCTGCAACCAAGTCCTGAGCTACAGGGTTTCCATATTCCAAGATGGGTTCAAGATAGGTCTCCTCTCTCCCCTTTCCCATACCACCATGCACATGATCAGATGGACGGTCACCAATGGTGCCTGCAAATCCATCCTCATTATTCTTGGTGGGACCATATTCCAGCGAATCAAGATAGGTCTCCTCTCTCTCCTTGCCTGTCTTGTTATGCACAGCATCAGATGAATGGTCGCTATCATCAAGAGCATTTGCAAATCCATCCTTGTTGTTCTTGACTTCACTGCCTTGTTCTCTTGATACTCCATCCAAACCATGGAATTCAGGAACTGGGTTGAAGGATCCATTCTTCTCTCTCTGGTTACTCTCTTCCTTGAATCTCCCCAATGCGCTTTGGAGGGTGAGCTTGGCCTCCTGGCATCTCTCCAGAGCTTCCCTCCACACCGTTAAGCCATTTTGGTTGGAAAGGCTGGAAGCCTGGATCTTCATCTGCTGGAAGGTCTCGGCCGAAAACTCCTTGGAGAGCCTTTGGAGCAATTCATCCATCTCTTGTTGGACATTTGGGTTCTCAAGAGCGTTCCCTTTGGAGGTGGAGTGGACCAGGAGCAGCTTGCAGTCAAGGCTGAATTGGGCAACCTGGGAGGGGAAGAGTTAAGAAAGCCATCCTTACTGCGATTATATAGAACTATCTAAATGAAATATAACAATAAGGCCTAAAATCAACAGACAATGAGTGTGTTGTCTTTCTAGATGTGTGTTTGTTAGTATGTACATGTTCACTGAAGTATGTATTTGTTTAGTGCAGTGTTTCTCAACCTTCCTGATGCCTCGACTCCTTAATACAGTTCCTCATGTTGTGGTGACCCCCAACCATAACATTATTTTTGTTGCTACTTCACAACTGTCATTTTGTTCCTGTTATGAATTGTAATGTAAATATCTGATATGCAGGATGTATTTTCATTCACTGGACCAAATACCTAATAAGCTCTAATTTGAATACTAGTGGGGTTGGAGGGGCATTGATTTTGACACTTGGGAGTGGTAGTTGCTGGGATTTATAGTTCGCCTACAATCAAAGAGCACTCTGAACTCCACCAATGATGGAATGGAACCAAACTTGGCACACCAAACTCCCATGACCAACAGAAAATACTGGAAGGGTTTTCTGGGCATTGACCTTGAGTTCTGGAGTTGTAGTTCACCTATATCCACAGAGCACTGTGGACTCAATGATGGATCTGGACCAAACTTGGCACAAATACTCAATATGCCCAAATGCAAACACTGGTGGAGTTTGGATAAAATAAACATTGACATTTGGGAGTTGTGGTTGCTGGGATTTATAGTTCACCTACCATGAAAGAGCACGCGATACCCAATACTCCCAAATGTGAATGCTGGAGTTTGAGGAAAATAGACCTTGGCATTTGGGAGTTGATGTTGCTCGGATTTATAGTTCACCTACAATCAAAGGCCATTCTGAACTCTGCCAATGATGGAATTGAACCAAACTTGGCACAGAGAACCCCATCATCAACAGAAAATACTGGAAGGGTGTGGTGGGCATTGACCTTGAGTTTTGGAGTTGTAGTTCACCTACATCCAGACATCACTTTGTAATCAAACAACAATGGATCTAAACCAAACTCTACACAAATTCTCAATATGCCCAAATGTGAACACTGGTGGAGTTTGGAGAAAATAGACCTTGACATTTGGGAGTTGTAGTTGCAGGGATTTATAGTTCAACTACAATCAAAGCGCATTCTCAATGTCAACAATGTCAGAATTGGGCCAAACTTCCCACACAGGACCCCCATGTTTTACTATGTTTTCTGATGGTCTTTGGCAACCCTCTGACACTCCTTCACGACCCCCTCAGGGGTCCCAACCCCCAGGTTGAGAAACACTGGTTTAGTGTGTTTGCTTTTAATTTAGTCTTGTAGTATGCGATAGTGGCCAGCAATTCTCCTTCTACACTACCATATAAAAACCGGATTATCTGCTTTGAACTGGATTATATGGCAGTGTACACTTCAGTGTCGACTCAGGCCCCTTCTTGCGGGAGTTGCAGTCCAAAACACCTGGAGGACTCAAGATTGTCCATGTCTGCTATAGCTCATCTCTTTGGGAGTTTAACCCCAAACAGGAGCTGTCTAAGGTGCTGAAAGGAGTTTGGGGGAGGAAACTCTGCACCTCCTTTAACGTTCGGACTAAAACCCAGAGCAGATTGAGTGCTTTGGAAGTCATCAGCCAACACAAGAAGATAAAACAGCCCTTTCTCCTCCTTCAGTGTTTCCTTACACTCAGCCATATAATCCAGATTATCAACACAGATAATCAATATTAATGCTTTGAACTGGATTGTATGAGTCTACACTGCCATATAATCCAGTTCAAAGCAGATAATCCCAATTTTATACGGCAGTGTAGAAGGGGCCAATGTTTGCCATGATTGGTGATTTAACGTAGTTTTATGCCACTTTAATTGCCATGGCTCAATGCTATGGAAATCTGGGAGTTGTAGTTTGTTGCCTCACTTAACTAGAACTCCCAGGATTCCCTAGCACTGAGCCACAACAGCCCAAGTGGGGTCAAACTGCATTAAATCTACAGTGTGGATGTACCCATTGCTCTATAACCCAACACTCTTAAATATCTCCTTGGGTACATCTATGCTTTAGAATGAATGCAGTTTGAGGCCACGTTAACTGTCATGACTCAAAGATACGTAGTTTGGTGAGGCACCAGCATTCTTTGGCAGAGGAGGCTAAAGACCTGTAGTGCTTTGGATTCGTGTAAATACTCTCCCGGAGAATGGGGGATTCGAAAGTTATTCCTGAGGTCCAATTCCTTCCTCTGATGTTTTGCTAAGGTATCTGTTTTTTAATAGTTCAACAAGTTTAGTTGATCAAGTCGCCTTGCTGGGTGTAGAGTGCCACAGTGAATTGATGTACAGTTTAGTTGTATAGTCAGAACTCTTGTGCTTGCTTTCACAGTAGCTTGCATTTCTTCTTCTTCATTATTATTATTGTTATTATTATTATTATTATTATTTACATCACTTTTATCCCGCCCATATCGGCCCAAAGGCGACTCAGGGCAGCGTACAAATTGGCACAATTAGATGCCATATAAAAATCCATACATCGGTTAGAAGCAAAAAAAAAATCACATTACAATACATTTAAAAAACGTAAAAGCAATAACAAAAAAATATTATATATTATTTATTTATTTATTTCACAGTTTTCTATACCGAGCTTCTCAACCTCATTGAGGGACTCAGCCCGGTTTCCAGCCATAAAAAACATATACACTCATTAAAATATCATATATCACAATTACAAAAACAACTTTAAAAACACTATATATAAAACTACAGTGGTCAGTCGTCCTATTAAGATGGATCTACATCAACTTCCATCCAGGGTCCTATGGTGTTGTCTCATTCCTCGAAGGCCTGACTCCACAGCCACGTCTTCACCCGTTTCCTAAATGTTAGGATGGATGGGGCGGTTCTGGCCTCCAGAGGAGAGAGTTCCAGAGTCGCGGGGCCACCACCGAGAAGGCCCTGTCCCTCGTCCCCACCAGGCGCGCTTGCGAGGCCGGTGGGACCGAGAGCAGGGCCTCTCCAGACGATCTTAATAATCTTGATGGTTCATAGGGGAGAATACGTTTGGAGAGGTAAACAGGGCCGGAGTCGTTTAGGGCTTTATAGGTCAACACCAGCACTTTGAATTGTGCTCGGAAGCTAATTGGCAGCCAGTGGAGCTGGCGTAACAGCGGAGTGGTGTGCTCCCTGTACCCAGCCCCCGTTAGTAATCTGGCTGCCGCGCGTTGGACTTGCTGCAGCTTCCGGGCAGTCTTCAAAGGCAACCCCACGTAGAGAGCATTGCAGTAGTCTAAGCGGGATGTAACCAAAGCGTGTACTACCGTGGCCAAGTCAGCCCTCCCAAGGTACGGACGCAGCTGGCGCACAAGTTTTAATTGTGCAAATGCTCCCCTGACCACCGCTGAGACCTGGGGTTCCAATTCTTCAAATACTAAGGCATCTGTTTTGGCATTAGTGCACTTACCTTGTCACCGAACTTGTGCAGGTCAAGGAGTGTCTCGAGCTCGGCCCCTGTCCTCTCCATCTCCATGTAGAAGGTGGTCAGTTTGGCCTGGAATGACCTCTTTGCTGCCTCAAAGGCCCCCATTTCGGGGAAGGAGGAGCCCTGGAATTTGGCTGCATCCTTTGACAGAGACAGGCCCCGGTTGTAGTGCACCTAGCGCAGGAAAGACAGGAAGAGAAGGAAATGTGTACCCACAAAACAAAGGTTGTGCTGGCTGCTTTGGGTCTCAATGAAGAGACAAAAAGAGGGTATCAATCTCCATCATCATCTGCTTGATTCACTGAATGTGGTTTGACAGCCCTCCAGATTGGCACAGAATCTGTACTAGCTAAACATCTTCAAATGCCAATCACTTGATCTCAAGACTATCCATGTCATCCTATTTCATTATTATTATTTTTAATTGCACGTTTCAAAATGTTTTGAATGTTATTGAGGTTGCTAACGGGAGCGGCGCTCAGGGAGAACACATCAAGGGAACCACTGACTGCATAGGGAAGCTGATGAGGAAACACAACATGCAAACTATCTCCAGACCCACCAAGAAAATCCAACCAATGCTCCGTTCAGCAGAGGACAAGAGGGATCCTCTCGCTTCTGCAGGAGTCTACCGTGTACCATGCAGCTGTGGACAAGTCTCCACAGGGACCACCAAACGCAGCAGCATTGCCCAGACACGCATCAAGGAACGTGAAAGCCACTGCAGACTCCTTCAGCCAGAGAAGTCAGCCATAGCAGAGCACCTGAAGAACCCACCTGGACACAGCATAGTACTTGAGAACACAGAAATGCTGGACCACTCTCACCACCACCATGTCAGACTACACAGAGAAGCCATTGAAATACACAAGAAGCATGTGGACAATTTCAACAGAAAGGAGGAAACCATGAAAATGAACAAAATCTGGCTACCAGTATTATTTAAAAAACTCTAAAATTACAACAGCACAACAACAGAGAGGAAACAAACAAGGACATCTAATCACCTCTCAACAAAAGTTTGCTCCAGGCACTGCCAGGCCATCAAATGCTAATCAAGGTGGTCAGTTGAAACATTCAGACCTAGCTCCAGCAGACAAGAGTCCTTTGTCCCACCCTGGTCATTTCACAGATATATAAACCCTTTTTCCTAGTTCTAACAGACCTCACTACCTCTGAGGATGCTTGCCATAGATGCAGGCGAAACGTCAGGAGAGAATGCCTCTAGAATATGGCCATATAGCCCGAAAAAACTTAAAACAACCCAAAAGATATGTGATTTGAATGGAATTGTATGAAAGGTGTATGGTTGGGACCTATACAGTCTAGAGGTGCCACCCTAAGATTGAGGGCTGAAAAACTACAAAAAGAAAAGAATTCATGAACTGTAATTAAAAATTGCTGAACTGCTGACATTAATGACCAGAGAGAAATAATGAGCTGTGAGGTGGAAAACAACATGTTTACATTACCAGAGACAATAACTTTTTTAATTAAGAAAATCAACACTGTGGTTCCATACGTTAAGAATAATAATCAACATCGGTTAAGGAAGTCAATAAGGCTCCTTATGGATCTGGTGGAGACTCCTTCCTTAGAGGCTTTTAAACAGAGGCTGGAAGGCCATCTGTCGAGGGTGCTTGGTTTGTGTTTTTTTCTGCATGGGAATAGGAGGTGGACTGGATGGCCTTTGGGGGTCTCTTCCAATTCTAGGATTCTATATGATTCATTTCTCAACATACTGTGGCCTCTTTGAAGAATTCCTTAAACTTCTGGTAGGACTCTTCGATGGTTCCCCGGCTGCCATCTGCAGATCCCACTGCAAGGAGCTCCGGTTCTCCTTTTTCCTCAAACCACAAACTGACCTGTGCAAAAAAACAAAAACAAAGAGCATATTAAAGGCTCAAGCCAGAAGAAAGTAAGACTTTGGGTGCATCTACACAGTATATTTATTGTGTCAGAAGCAAGTTGATGGTACAGTTAACATGTATTTAAAAACACAAAGTTTAAAAACTTGGCGTTATGCTAAATATCCTTTGACCAGCAGCTGGCCACTTTGAATGGCTCTGGTGTTGCCGTGAGAAGGTCCTCCATTGTGCATGTGGCAGGGCTCAAACTGCATTGTAGTAGGTGGTCTGTGGTTTGCTCTTCTCCACACTCGCATGTTGTGGACTCCACTTTGTAGCCCCATTTCTTAAGGTTAGCTCTGCATCTCGGCATCTACACGGTAGGATTAATGCAGTCTGACACCTTTAATTGCCATGGGCTGTTGAATCTTGGCAGGAGTAGCTTTACAAAAGCTAGAGTTAAAGTGAAGAGGTACCCAAAGGCAGCACCAATATAAGAATCATGTAGTGGTTCTTTTTTTTGGTATATAGTGCTGACTTTCTTTGGCTACTTTTGCTCTTGGAAGGCTCACATCCATAGGGTCATCATAAGTGAATCTGATTCTTAACGCACAACTTTGCTAGTCGGAGTCGGAGTAAACTCCCGACCATTCATCTAGCTTGCGATCGACCTTTGCAGCCCAAAAGACAGTTGCATCTGTCAAATAGGAAATTTAGGTACTGCTTATGCAGGGAGGCTAATTTAACTAATTTTCGACGCCATAAAATTCTCCAGCAGTGTGCAAAAGAATGAGGAAGTACTCCATCGGTGTCACAAGTGGACGGTGAAGCGACAGCTCTCCCGGTGGCTGGAATCCAAAAAGCAGACCCTCATGAAGCTGGAAAGTTAAATAGCCTCTGTGTGTCTGTTTATATATGTTGTGTGTCTATGGCATTGAATGTTTGCAATGTATATGTACATTGTAATCTGCCCTGAGTCCCCTGTGGGGTGAGAGGGGCGGAATATAAATACTGTAAATAAATAATATATTTATTTATTTACTTATTTACTTCCCTTGTATACTGCTTTTCCCACCCTAGGGGGGAGGGGCTCAAAACAATTTCCAACATATTTGTGGCAAACATTCAATGCCTCATATGCGTACGAAATATAACCTAAACCAATAACATATAACAGTTCCATCTTGTGGGTTGTTGTAGGTTTTTTCGGGCTATATGGCCATGTTCTAGAGTCATTTTTCCTGACGTTTTGCCTGCATCTATGGCAAGCGTCCTCAGAGGTAGTGAGGTCTGTTGGAACTAGGAAAAAGGGTTTATATATCTGTGGAATGAACAGGGTGGGACAAAGGACTCTTGTCTGCTGGAGCTAGGGGTGAATGTTTCAACTGACCACCTTGATTAGCATTTGATTGCCTGGCAGTGCCTGGAGCAAACTTTTGTTGAGAGGTGATTAGATGTCCTTGTTTGTTTCCTCTCTGTTGTTGTGCTGTTGTAATTTTAGAGTTTTTTTTAATACTAGTAGCCAGATTTTGTTCATTTTCATGGTTTCTTCCTTTCTGTTGAAATTGTCCACATGCTTCTTGTGGATTTCAGTGGCTTCTCTGTTCCATCTTGTCTTTACTAATAATGTAATATAGTATATTGTATATACATATAATATTTATAATATTATAATGTAATACAATAAAGTACTAGTAATAAAAATACAATATTATAATTATAATTATATATTTACATTACATATAATATTACTAATAATATTACAATATAATGGTATAGTGCAATATAGTAATATATAATAGTGATATTGTACTATGCTGATAATATAATATATTGTATGAAAATATATCTTGTAAGCTGCTCTGAGTCCCCTTCGGGGTGAGAACGGTGGCATATAAATGCTATAAATAAATAAATAAATAACATATCTATATAAATAAAAATGTAATGTACATCTGTGGGATTAACATAACTCAAAAACCACTGGACAAATTGACACCAAATTTGGACACAAGACACCTATCAGACCAACAAGTGACCATCACTCATAAAAACACTGAAAAACACAGCAGAAGAGGCTTAAAAAACCAAAAAATAAAAATACATTACAACAGATGCGCAAAACCACATATATACATATTGTTGTTGTTGTTGTTCATTCGTTCAGTCGTCTCCGACTCTTTGTGACTAGGGCTGGGCGGTTTCGTTTCGTTAATTCGTAATTCGTTAATAATTCGTTAAATTTTTCAATTACAAAACGATAACGAACCATTCTGGAGCAATTATTAAAAAAAACGAATTTTCAAAGATGTTTTGTAAATGCTTCGTATTTCGATATTGTATTCGTTTCGTTATTGTTTTGAGGTCGTTTCGTTATTATTTCCGCATGTCTGGGCCAGTTTTATGGTTTAATTAGTGAAAAAAAATTATAATATCACACCAACAGTCAACAACAGAGGGAGAGGGAAGCTTCAGAGGTTTTGGAGGTTTTTTAGAGTATTTCGCGGTCGCGTCCGCCATTAACGAATCGATTCGTTATTGTTTCGGAAATCGATTCGTTAATTTTTTACCATTTACGAAATTTCGTAAATATCGAACTTTTTAAAAGGAAAATTTTGTAATTATTTTAAATATCGAAACAAAAAAACCCCCCCAAATACAAATCGATTTTAGAAACAAATTTTTCCGTTGTTACCCAGGCCTATTTGTGACCTCATGGACCAGCCCACGCCAGAGCTCCCTGTCGGCCGTTACCACCCCCAGCTCCCTCAAGGTCATATACACACATATATACACACACATATACACATATATACACACACAAAACACATATACACAGACTGGGCCACAGCAACGCGTGGCAGGGGGCAGCTAGTTAAATCATAAAAACGTAAACAACATTTAGCCATTAAACACATTGAGTTAAAGGCATATTAATACAAATGTTTGAAATTTCATGATCCAAAAATCTTGCTGCATATATTCTGATTTCCTAATGCACATAAACAGTGCTTCTCAACAGACTAATGAACATTCCGAAAACGCCCAGTTCCATGTCTGGAAATGATACAGTTTTGATGAGAGACTCCAAAAAGAAGACTGAAGGCATTTAAAAAGAAGAACCTTCTAAATGAAGAGGTCCCTTGATTGGCAGTCTATTCCTGAACGGTCCATGAATGCCAGCTTTGTTTTACAAAGTCCATGCTTCCCAGATTTTTCCCCCCTGAACAGACATAACCAGGCTATTTTTAACTGGCGTTCTACCCCTCTGACCTGAAATGAAAGTACCTATTTATTGCCTTAGGAATGAATACGGTTTAGGGCAGACTTATTTCTGACAGTGTGCAATCTAGGAAACACCCGACATATATGTCTAGGAATTTTAGTCAATATATCGAGACAATATATCGGAACCCAGATGCCTTAAAGAGCCAGACACAGGAGTATGCCCAAAACAATAGTTAATTAAAGCAAAATAAACAGGACTCAGAGACACTTGCTTCAGTGCCTCTGGTCAAAACTCAAAGTTTGCAGCAATTTGCAGCTTGAAAAACAAACTCAGAAAATAAACTGGATTAAACTGGCAAAAAATCCGGATTAAACAAGAGTTCTTCCTAAAACACACTAAAATCACACAGTTCAAAGGTAATAAGCAAACAAAGAGCCATGAAGAGAAGCTGTCGTCCAGAAGCAGTCCAAAGTCGAAGAAATCCCAGTTGAAAGTTCCACAGTCCAAAAGGCAGCGTCGTCGTCAAAAACAGTCCGAAGTCAAGGAGAGGGGAAATCCGCACTTACAAGATTCCAAGCCGGTTGGTACACGAAGCAAAACAGCAACCTGCAGATCCAGGACCCAAGCCCAACAGGAAAGCGACAGCGACAAGACCCAAGGAACGAAACCAACACTTTGCCTACTGCAAAGTTCTATCACTCCAGTGCCTTCATTTATCTTACAGCTCATCATCTGATGATGAGCTGCCCTCCACCCCATCCTCATCACTGTCAGTTGGCTTACCCTCTACAGCTGAACGCCAGCGCCCATCCCTCCAACTCTTCCACCTCTTGTCAAGACTTAGGTCTCCCCATGATTCTACAGTATCACCTGATTGCCAATCCCCGCCACCAGAAAACCCCTCAAAAGTGTCACTGGACGTTGGTTGAGTACACACATTCCGAATCTCCTGAACCTTGGTCCAATCCACTGGTTCCTCTTCATCCCCACTACCCTCAGACCCATCATTCCCAGAAAAGCCCATGAAATCCTCTTCCTCTGTGGGAGCAGTAAGTATGTCCTGGATCTTCTTTCTCTGACGCTCCTCGTCTGACTCCTGCTCTCGAGTAATCCTCTTAATGCCTCTATTCCCATCTGTATCTCCTTCCTCCTCCTCCTCACTCATTTCACTCTCGGAGAAACCTTCAAAGGATTCTTCATCAGTGGGTGACATAAGTATCTCCCAAATTCTCTTCCTTTGCTGCTCCTCATCTAACACCTGGGCGCCTCGTTTCCCTCCTCTACCACTCCTACTACCAGTTGCAGCGTTGCCAACAGACTCTACTACAACACAAAAAGCATGGGTCAACCTATCCATAGGTCATATAAAAATCCATAATTTTGGACCCCAGACATGCCCTCGACTGATATATGAGGTCAACTTATGCATAAGTATACATAATGTGAAATATGACATTTGTTTTTACCAGGGCTGAACGGTCAGCTATCATGCCGCTGGAATAGTGACCCTATCTTCTTTGGCTCTCATATCCTTCCCTACAGTGAGCAGTCAGGCTTTCTTTTCTTCAGGATGGACTGGTTGGATCTTCTCGCGGTCCAAGGCACTCTCAGAATTTTCCTCCAACACCACAGTTCAAAAGTGTCAATCTTCCTCCGCTCAGCCTTCCTTACGGTCCGGCTCTCACATCCATAGGTTATACTATTGCTTTAACTATGTGGAGCTTGGTTGCCAGTGTGATGTCTCAACTCTTCACTATTTTGTCGAGATTGGTCATTGCTCTCCTCTCAAGGAGGAAACGTCTTTTGACTTCCTGGCTGCAGTCTGCATCTGCCGTCATCCTTGCACCTAGAAGTACAAAGTCTGTCACGGTCTCCATGTTTTCTCCCTCTATTTGCCAGTTATCAATCAGTCTGGTTGCCATAATCTTGGTTGCTTTGATGTTTAGCTGCAACCCAGATTTGCACTTTCTTCTTTCACCTTGGTTAGAAGGCTCCTTGGCTCCTCTGTGCTTTCGGCCCTCAAAGTGGTATCATCTGTGTTCTGGCACGGCTGTGCCAGGGGTTTGAATTCCCTTTTTCTTTCTTTGCTTGTTTGCATGAATTCCTTTAGGAGATTGCATTTTGCAATCTGGCAGCTTCTTCCAGGTTGCAATCATAGGGCCAACGACCCATCAATCATCGTTAAGTTCTTTAGTTCCGCCCCTTTTTCCAGGTTTGGAGGGAAAAAGGGACCTTTAGCTCTGTTTGTAGAGTGAAGCCTTTCTTAGAGGACATGTGAATTTCTCCCACTTGTAGAAAGCTTCATTTCTCACAGCCTCTGGGGAAAACAGTCCTATAGCTTTTGCTGGGGAATACAGTCTTGCAACTCTTGCTGGGGAATATCGTTCCACAGCTCTTCGCTGGAAAAGAGGGAAAAAACAGCCAGCCTTGCTGGAAAAGGACTTCCTGTGTCTTGGTAAAGCTACACAGAGACTTTGCCTGGTAAGGACCACTCGGGCTAGCCATAAAGCAAATTGGAACCGGAGTAGGGGCCCAGTGCCAGCAAAGCCTAAAAACAGATTGCCCAGGGAGGGGTCAAAGGATTTCCCTTTCAGAAGAAACAGTTCATGAAGCAAGTTGCCTGTCCTTTGTGGGCAAGTTAAGAAAGCCACCAATTTTCCTGAGTTTTAAAGTGTTTAGTCTGTGTGTTGAAGATCTAAGAAGTATTTGATTGATTTGTTGAAGATTTAAGCACCAATAAAGAACTTTGTTAAACTTTCTAAGCTTCTAAAGACTTTGTATAGGGAAATTCATAGCGCCTCTCAGCAGAGGCACCCCGGTGTCCCGCTGGGCATATAGAGAGCACGTCCTGTTGATAGACAATTGCCACGGGCCCAGCGTGTGACAGCACAATCTGCATATCTAAGGTTGTTAATGTTTCTTCCAGCCATTTTACATCCAGCCTTAGATTTGTCAAGCCTCGTACATTGCATGATGTGTTCTGAATACAAGTTGAATAGGGAGGGTAAGAATACACAACCCAGCTGTACTCCTTTCCCATATTTTCCCCATACTTTATTGCTGTGTAGGAAAATACTGTGTAGGAAACAGTATTTTCTATGTAGCTATGCAGAGAAAATAATATTTCTGTGCAGAACGATGCTACTTAAGAAATATTTTCAGTGCAGAAAATACTATTTCTTGCATGTGAATTTTTTCACAAAATAAATATCGTAAATAAAGAAATATTGTAAATAAATTAAAAAAATCACAAACTGTAAAGTTTCTCATCAGCCTTGCATCCTCATCATCAGTTTAAAAATGTTTTCTCACTATTTTCCAGATGTTTTAGAATATTTTTCCATCCTGTTTCAGTCTGATTCCCGAGCATTTAATTCACTTTCTCCCACTGCCTGAGTTGTTATAATTAGTTTCGTTCATCTATTTTTAATTCACCCTAAAAAAAATGAGAGTTTAAGTGGATTCATATCAACGCAACCAAATATATCTACCTGGAGTCAATGAAGCTTTGCCAGACATTCACACATTTTATGCACGAGGCTGCATGGCACCGTGAAAAAATGAAGATGGAATTCCCATTTCATGCTGTTTCGATTCCTTTGCAATTAAATAGAAAATTAGTCTAGCCTTTGGATATTAAGAACTAGAAAGACAATTACTTAATAATTGGCCTTCATTCCTTGAGCAGAGCAATGCTTTGGGCCAATTAGACCTCAATTCTACTTAAATGCCAATCTGGGGGCAGAGAGGAAGAAGGTGCATCTACATAGAATCATAGAATCAAAGAGTTGGAAGAGACCTCTTGGGCCATCCAGTCCAACCCCATTCTGCCACGAAGCAGGAATATTGCATTCAAATCACCCCTGAGAGATGGCCATCCAGCCTCCGTTTAAAAGCTTCCAAAGAAGGAGCCTCCACCACACTCCGGGGCAGAGAGTTCCACTGCTGAACGGCTCTCACAGTCAGGAAGTTCTTCCTCATGTTCAGATGGAATCTCCTCTCTTGTAGTTTGAAGCCATTGCTCCACTGTGTCCTAGTTTTCCAGGGAAGCAGAAAAAAAGCTCGCTCCCTCCTCCTCCTCCCTGTGGCTTCCTCTCACATATTTATACATGGCTATCATATCTCCTCTCAGCCTTCTCCTCTTCAGGCTAAACATGCCCAGCTTCTTAAGCCGCTCCTCATAGGGCTTGTTCTCCAGACCCTTGATCATTTTAGTCGCCCTCCTCTGGACACATTCCAGCTTGTCAACATCTCTCTTGAATTGTGGTGCCCAGAATTGGACACAATATTCCAGGTGTGGTCGAACCAAGGCGGAATAGAGATGTAGCATTACTTCCTTAGATCTAGACACTATGCTCCTCTTGATGCGGGCCAAAATCCCATTGGCTTTTTTTGCCGTCACATCACATTGTTGGCTCATGTTTAACTTGTTGTCCACGAGGACTCCAAGATCTTTTTCACACGTACTGCTCTCGAGCCAGGCAGTGTCCCCCATTCTGTATCTTTGCATCTGCTCCTGTCCTCTGGAGTATTGGCTATCCCTCCCAATTTGGTGTTGTCTGCAAACTAGTTGACCATGCCTTCTAACCCTCATCTAAGTCATTAATAAAGATGTTGAACAGGACCGGGCCCAGGACGGAACCCTGCGGCACTCCACTTGTCACTTCTTTCCAGGATGAAGAGGAAGCATTGGTGAGCACCCTCTGGGTTAGTCCATTTAACCAATTACAGATCCACCTCACCGTAGTTTTGCCTAGCCCACATTGGACTAGTTTCCTTGCCAGAAGGTCATGGGGGACCTTGTCGAAGGCCTTACTGAAATCCAGGTAGGCTACATCCACGGCATTCCCCGCATCTACCCAGCTTGTAACTCTTTGGAAAAAAGAGATCAGATGAGTCTGGCATGACTTGTTTTTGATAAATCCACGATGACCGCATTTGTTTCTAAGTGTTTGCAGACCACGTCCTTGATAATCTTTTCCAGAATCTTGCCTGGTATCGACGTGAGGCTGACCGGACGGTAGTTGTTTGGGTCATCCTTTTTTCCCTTCTTGAAGATTGGGACCTCATTGGCCCTCCTCCAATCTGCTGGAACCTCTCCTGTTAAAGCAGTTTGACACCACTTTAACTACATGGCTCAATAATAGGGAATCATGGGAGTTGTAATTTTGACAAGGTGCTCAGCCTTCCTGTCCAAGGAGTATGGGAGTCTCACTAAACTGTAAATCCCAGGAACCATGGAAGTTAACGTGGTGTCAAATTGCATCCATTTTATAGTATAGATGAATCCTTTTGCAATCACCGGTGAGTTGTATTGCATTCAAAGTTTTGGAGTTTCTTGTTAATTGATGTCTTTCCTGGAAGTTAGGAAAGATACTACATTTTTGCAGGTATACTGATGTGAGTAAATCTATTGGCTTGGTCCTTTCTAAAACAAAATCACATCCAACACCATCTCAAAGTCCCAGGATTGCATGGAGTGGAGATACATCTTTCCATTCTTTTTTTTCATGTCAGGAGCGACTTGAGAAACTGCAAGTTGCTTCTGGTGTGAGAAAATTTACGGTCTGCAAGGATATTGTCCAGGGAACACCCAGATGCTTGATGTTTTACCATCCTTGGGGTAGGTCTCTCTCATGTCCCCGCATAGGGAGCTGGAGCTGACAGAGGGAGCTCAACCCACTCTCCCCATATTCAAACTGTCTTGCCGGCACAAGAGTTTAGTCCATTACACCACAGGGGACTCCTGCATCTTTCCATGAACCTTATGTATGGAAAAATGGATACCAAGGGCTTTTTCTGTTAGATAGAAATGTATTAGCAGTGAATATATTGTGCAAAATACAGTTCTAATGGACATGTGATCACATACCTGCAGAATGATTAAGTGGGTAGTGATGTATTAACTGCAGAAAAGGCTGAGTCATGATCATGTGAAATTCATGACAAAGGGTTCCATCATTCATTTGTCCCTAGAGGTAGGTATAAAAGAAGGAAGGAAATGCCATTCTTTCTCTTGCCATGCGTGTCTTGCCATCGTGCCTCTTGACTGTGTCTTTAGTCTACATCGTGAGTATATTATTGCATATGCCATTGACTGATTGTGGATTAGGGGATCCTGATCTGTGTACATATCTGTATATATAGAGCAACGTGTCAAGATTATAAGCCTCCCGATAGTTTGCCAAAACCAAGGTTACAACAACACCGGTTATAGAACTCCAATATGCTGATGACATCGTCTGTGGGCATTCAGAAGAAGACCTACAAGCCACTCTAAATACCTTCGCAGAAGCATACGAGAAGCTCGGCCTGTCATTGAACATCGAGAAGATCAAAGTGCTCTTCCAGCAGTCGCTAGCCAATCCCTCTCCAATGCCAGAGATACAGCTTAATGGTGTAACATTAGAAAATGTTGACCATTTCCACTCCCTTGGCAGCCACCTCTCCACAAAAGTCAACATTATTTATTTATTTAGCAGTTTTGTATACCGGTCTTCTCACCTCAGTTCGAGGGACTTAGGCCGGTTTCCAACATCAATATTACAGACAGTCATTAAAACACCATATTCTAAATCACACTAAAACATTAAAATAGCAAAATACAATCATATAATTACAGTGGTCAGTCGTCATCAAAAATCATTATTCGTCGTCATCCATCCATATCACAGGATCATGGCTCATTCGTTGAATGCCAATCCCCAATGCCAAGTTTTCACCTGTTTCCTGAACATTAAGATAGAAGGGGCAGTTCTGATCTCCAGTGGAAGGGAGTTCCAGAGTCGAGGGGCCACCACCAAGAAGGCCCTGTCTCTTGTCCCCACCAGCCGCGCCTGTGAGGCCGAAATTCATTGATACCGAAATTCAACACTGCCTGAGCTCTGCGAGTGCAGGTTTTTTCTGACTGAAGCAGAGAGTGTTTGAGGACCGGGACATCCGTAGGGAAACCAAGGGGCTTGTTTATAAAGCTATTGTCCTCCCAACCCTGCTATACTCCTGCGAGATGTGGACCGTCTATAGGCATCACATGCAACTCCTAGAACGATTCCATCAGCGCTGCCTCCGGAAAATCCTGCAAATCTCTTGGGAAGACGGGCGGACAAATGTCAGCGTGCTGGAAGAAGCAAAGACCACCAGCATTGAAGTGATGGTCCTCCACCATCAACTCCGCTGGACTGGCCACGTTGTCCGGATGCCCGACCACCGTCTCCCAAAGCAGTTGCTCTACTCTGAATTCAAGAAGGGAAAATGGAATATTGGAGGACAGGAAAAGAGATTTAAAGATGGGCTCAAAGCTAAACTTAAAAACTGTGGCATAGACACTGAGAACTGGGAAACCCTGGCCCTTATGCGCTCTAGCTGGAGGTCCGCTATGACCAGCAGTGCTGTAGCAGACTGGTATCCAGTGCAGTTGGCGTAAGAGAGGGCTTGTATGCTCCCTGTACCCCACTCTGGAAAATAATCTGACTGCTGTCCATTGGACACTGAGAACAGGGAAGCCCTGGCCCTTGAGCACTCTACCTGGAAGTCAGCTGTGACCAGCAGTGCTGTAGAATTCAAAGAGGCACGAATGGAGGGCGAAAGAGAGAAATATGCTAAGAGGAAGGCACATCAAGTCAACCTTGACCAGGACCACCATCCACCTTGAAACCAATGCCCTCACTGCGGGAGAAGATGCGGATCAAGAATAGGGCTCCACAGTTACCTACGGACCCACCGCCAGGACACCGAACTTGGAGGACGGTCTTACTCAGACAACGAGGGATTGCCTAAATTACTATACCAGTGTTTCTCAACCTTCCTAATGCCGCGACCCCTTAATACAGTTCCCCATGTTGCGGTGACCCCCAACCATAACATTATTTTCATTGCACTTCATAACTGTTATTTTGCTGCTGTTGTGAATCGTCATGTAAACTATCTGATCTGCAGAATGTATTTTCATTCACTGGACCAAATTTGGCACAAATACCCAATATGCCTAAATTTGAATACTGGTGGAGTTGGGGGGGGGGGGTTGATTTTGTCATTTGGGAGTTGTAGTTGCTGGGATTTATAGTTCACCTACAATCAAAGAGCATTCTGAACTCCACCAATGATGGAATTGAACCAAACTTGGCACACAGAACTCCCATGACCAACAGAAAATACTGGAAGGGTTTGGTGGGCATTGACCTTGAGTTTTGGAGTTGTAGTTCACCTACATCCAGAGAGCACTGTGGACTCAAACAATGATGGATCTGGACCAAACTTGGCACAAATACTCAATATGCCCAAATGTGAACACTGGTGGATTTTGGGGAAAATAGACCTTGACATTTGGGAGTTGTAGTTGCTGGGATTTATAGTTCACTTACAATCAAAGAGCATTCTGAATCCCACCAACAATAGAATTGGGCCAAACATCCCACACAGACCCCCCCCCATGACCAACAAAAAGTACTGTGTTTTCTGAGGATCTTTGGTGACCCCTCTGACACCTCCTCATGACCCCCACAGGGCTCCCGACCCCCAGGTTGAGAAACACTGTACTATACTGATGCCTGACCACCGTCTCCTACTCCGAACTTAAGAACGGAAAACGGAACGTTGGTGGACAGGAAAAGAGATTTAAAGATGGGCTCAAAGCCAACCTTAAAAACTCTTGCATAGACATTGAATCATAGAATCATAGACTCAAAGAGTTGGAAGAGACCTCATGGGCCATCCAGTCCAACCCCATTCTGCCAAGAAGCAGGAATATTGCATTCAAATCACCCCTGACAGATGGCCATCCAGCCTCTGTTTAAAAGCTTCCAAAGAAGGAGCCTCCACCACACTCCGGGGCAGAGAGTTCCACTGCTGAACGGCTCTCACAGTCAGGAAGTTCCTCATGTTCAGGTGGAATCTCCTCTCTTGTAGTTTGAAGCCATTGTTCCATTGCATCCTAGTCTCCAGGGAAGCAGAAAACAAGCTTGCTCCCTCCTCCCTGTGGCTTCCTCTCACATATTTATACATGGCTATCATATCTCCTCTCAGCCTTCTCTTCTGAGGCTAAACATGCCCAGCTCCTTAAGCCGCTCCTCATAGGGCTTGTTCTCCAGACCCTTTATCATTTTAGTCGCCCTCCTCTGGACACATTCCAGCTTGTCAATATCTCTCTTGAATTGTGGTGCCCAGAACTGGACACAATATTCCAGGTGTGGTCTAACCAAAGCAGAATAGAGGGGTAGCATTACTTCCCTAGATCTAGACACTATGCTCCTATTGATGCAGGCCAAAATCCCATTGGCTTTTTTTGCCGCCACATCACATTGTTGGCTCATGTTTGACTTGTTGTCCACGAGGACTCCAAGATCTTTTTCACACGTTCTAGACACTGAGAACCGGGAAGCCCTGGCCCTTGACCGCTCCAGCTGGAGGTCAGCTGTGACCAGCAGTGCTGCAGAATTTGAGGAGGCACGAGTGGAGGGTGAAAGAGAGAAACGTGCCAGGAGGAAGGCGCGTCAAGCCAACCCCGACCGAGACCGCCTTCCGCCTGGAAACCAATGCCCTCACTGCGGGAGAAGATGCAGATCAAGAATAGGGCTCCACACCCACATACGGACCCACAAGGAAATCCATAATGGAAGACCATCTTACTCGTCCAACGAGGGATCGCCTAAGTAAGTAAGTAAGTAAGTAAGTAAGTAAGTACTATACTCTGCTGATAAGAACTCTGCTGTATTTGTTTTTGCTTGCCTCTGAAGCATTCAGTTCAGTGTGCAACGTTTCCAGGGAGGGCGTGATTGGAGAACTGCAAATCACGCACCTATCCTACAACATTTTCTCTCTTAGTGACCAGTTTACAAAAGGCTGACCCACCTTGCTGAATTCTCCTTCCAGTTCCCGGATCTTCGAGAGGAACTCCAGTCTCCCTGAATGGCTGTTGGATTTGGTGACCAAGGAGTGGACCTGATCCTCCAGCAGGCTGTAGAGCGCCAAGGCCCGCTCGATGCCCATCCTAGAAAGGAGGTGGTTTAAAAAAGGAAGGAAACGTAAACACCATGCGCATTACGGAAATACATTTCGTTCTTCTAGACATGCATGGGTAGGACTGAAATAACCAACCCTTCTGTGTGGGACAGCGGAGCTAGGATGAGACCTGAGACACCAGGAAGGCAAAGACAACAAACAATACGTTTGGACAAAGCCTCCAAGAAGCCCACCAATGCTTTTGGTCCAACCTACTCACTGCACTAGCTGAGCATAAGTATTGTATCTGACTTTAGAGTCCTGATGAGCAATATCTAATTCAGGCATGGGCAAACTTCAGCCCTCCAGGTGTTTTGGACTTCAACTCCCACAATTCCTAACAGCCTACATAGCATACTATTTGAGAACACAGAAATGCTGGACCACTCTCACAACCACCATGTCAGACTACACAGAGAAGCCATTGAAATCCACAAGAAGCATGTGGACACCTTCAACAGACAAGAGTTCTTTCTCCCACCCTGGACCTTCCACACGACCTTTCTACATGGGGTTGCCTCTGAAGACTGCCCGGAAGCTTCAATTAGTCCAACGAGCAGCAGCCAGATTGCTAACAGGAGCGGGGTACAGAGATCATACGACCCCTCTGTTACGCCAGCTCCACTGGCTGCCGATTAGCTTCCGAGCACAATTCAAAGTGCTGGTTTTGACCTATAAAGCCCTAAACGACTCCAGCTCAGTTTACCTGTCCGAACGGATTCTTCCCTATGAACCATCAAGATTACTAAGATCGTCTGGAGGGGCCCTGTTCTCGGTCCCACCACCTTCGCAATCGCGTTTGGTGGGAACGAGGGACAGGGCCTTCTCGGTGGTGGCTCCTCGGCTTTGGAATTCCCTCCCACAAGAGATTAGACCTCATGGGCCATCCAGTCCAACCCCATTCTGCCAAGAAGCAGGAATATCGCATTTAAATCACCCCTGACAGATGGCCATCCAGCCTCTGTTTAAAAGCTTCCAAAGAAGGAGCCTCCACCACACTCCAGAGCAGAGAGTTCCACTACTGAATGGCTCTCACAGTCAGGAAGTTCTTCCTCATGTTCAGATGGAATCTCCTCTCTTGTAGTTTGAAGCCATTGTTCCGCGTCCTAGTCTCCAGGGAAGCAGAAAACAAGCTTGCTCCCTCCTCCCTGTGGCTTCCTCTCACATATTTATACATGGCTATCATATCCCTCTCAGCCTTCTCTTCTTCAGGCTAAACATGCCCAGCTCCTTAAGCCGCTCCTCATAGGGCTTGTTCTCCAGATCCTTGATCATTTTAGTCGCCCTCCTCTGGACACATTCCAGCTTGTCAATATCTCTCTTGAATTGTGGTGCCCAGAATTGGACACAATATTCCAGGTGTGGTCTAACCAAAGCGAAATAGAACATGGGGAGCATTACTTCCCTAGATCTAGACACTAGGCTCCTATTGATGCAGGCCAAAATCCCATTGGCTTTTTTTGCTGCCACATCACATTGTTGGCTCATGTTTAACTTGTTGTCCACGAGGACTCCAAGATCTTTTTCACACGTACTGCTCTCAAGCCAGGCCTCATCGTCCCCCATTCTGTCTCTTTGCATTTCGTTTTTCCTGCCAAAGTGGAGTATCTTGCATTTGTCACTGTTGAACTTCATTTTGTTAGTTTTGGCCCTTCATTTCTCTAATCTGTCAAGATCCCTTTGAATCCTGCTCCCGTCCTCTGGAGTATTGGCTATCCCTTCCAATTTGGTCCCGTCTGCAAACTTGATGATCCTGCCTTCTAGCCCTTCATCCAAGTCATTAATAAAGATGTTGAACAGGATCGGGCCCAGGACGGAACCCTACAGCACTCCACGGGTCACTTCTTTCCCTTGTTTGCTTACCGGATGTCCGGAGAGGGGCTGAGCCGAGCGGCCTCCCTTCGGAGCCTGGCCAGCGTGGCCCCACCTTCCCGCTGCAGACCCTCCAGCCGCGTGTCGGACAAGACCTCCTGCATCAACTGCCGGTGGCGCTGTATCTGCTGTTGAACGGCCTGGAGGAGGAAGACAGCAGGGGGTTGAGACATTGGGGGGCAAAGCAGATCTCTCCCTGGTTAGAGACTAGGAGACAATGGAGCAATGCATTCAAATTGCAGGAATACAAAAAATGAGATTCCATCTGAACATTAAGAAGAACTTCCTGACTGTGAGAGCCGTTCAGCAGTGGAACTCTCTGCCCCAGGGTGTGGTGGAAGCTCCTTCTTTGGAGGCTTTTAAACAGAGGCTGGATGGCCATCTGTCAGGGGTGATTTGAATGCAATATTCCTGCCTCTTGGCAGAATGGGGTTGGACTGGATGGCCCATGAGGTCTCTTCCAACTCTATGATTCTATGAATAGAGATACCACTTGAATATTAGGAGGAACTACCTGAGGATGAGAGCAGTTGCATTGTGGAATACACTGCTATCTTGGAGACCAGTGGAATCTCCATCCCTGGAGGTTTTTAAGCAGAAGCTGAATAGCCATCTGTCTGGAGGGCTTAGATTGTGTCTTTCTGTCTGGCAGAAGGGAGTGTTGCACTCCAGGTCATGAAAAGGCCCTCTGACTTTAAAACACACCACTCAAAGAGTGAAGAAACAAATCTTCTTTTATTGAAGCTTAGTAAATAGCCAGAAGAAATAAATGCTTGTAAGTAAATAAGAAAGTTTCAAAAAGTAATACGTCCATAAAAGGCAGTTGCACAAAGCAATGTCCACACAAGAAATAAAAGCAATCCAAGACAGCATTAATCCAGACAGGAATCATCAGGATGCAAAGATAATCCAAAAGGCTAAAAAACTCCACACGAACAAGACCCCTTGAACTGGATTTCCATGGCACATGAATTTGGTTTCCAAACGATGCCTGATCTAACAGGTTTCCCCTTTAGGCAAACCTTATATCCCAAAACTCAGAAATTGGTTTCGCTTCCCTCCACATTTTCCCCTTATCAGACAAAGCCTTTCGGAGCGACGTAAACACTGAGTTAGCTGTCGATCCTGGCTAATAGTTAAAAGTAGAGACATCACACAGGCAACGAATATCCACATAGTTAAAGCAATGCTATTCCTTGTAGTAACTATGGATGTGAGCGCTGGACCATAAGGAAGGCTAAGTGCAGGAAGATAGATACTTTTGAACTGTTGTGATGGAGGAATAGCTATTCTTCAGCTCCCTATCTGGCTGCTCATTAAAATCCCCAGGTGTCAGATTGTTTTCCAAACCCAAATCTTGAGAGCTCACAGAGAGAGGGAGTGAACTATCATTGCTAGGCCCAGCAGGGATATTCTCATGAGAAACTGCCCTTTGCACTGGGTCCTCTCTGTCATTGTCTGCCTGAAAATCATTGACCAAACCATCTCCATCTTGAACCTCAGCCTCGGCACCATCACTTCCCTCATCATTTCCCACATCAGGATCCTGAAACACAAACACAGGCTGATTCACAACAGGGAGTTCATTTGGATGCCTTCTGGGGGTCCTTTCCAGTCTTTGATTCTATGATCCACACCCAATGCCATTCTGCAATGCCTAATTACAAGGCCAATATCTCACCTGGAAAGTCTCTGGCACTTTGCCCCGCTCCAGTTCTTTGATGGCACTCCGTAACAACTCCGAAGCCTTCGTGAGGTCATTTACGAAATGGTGCAACTTCTGCAAATTGGAAGCAAGAAAACATATTGGCAATTAAAACTAATAACTAGCAACAAAGACTATGCATACATATCCTTTGTTGGGAAAAAGTCTCCTGAAACATTGATGCATCTTGCTGAGAAACCTATCTACTGCTCTGGAATATTTTTGTATTATTATAATTATTGTTTACTTGTTTTCCCATTCCTTTGCATTGTTTGCTGCACACATACCAACATCTTCTTGAAAAGAATAACAAGAGTTGGGAAGATTAATTATCTTTAATTTTCTGGACCACAACTCCCAAAACCCACTGACTGCATTGAGTGGGGAATATGGGAATTATAGTCATAAAAAGTAACTTCTCCAGGGTTGCAGCCCATGTTCCAGGAACAAGAAGATACACTTTGCTAGATAAGGAATGGGTCTGTGGCCTCTATCAGGAGACCTGACAATACCCAATAGACAATCTCTTACCAAATGACAATGGAATGTCTGTACACACACAAACTATGTAACCCATTGTAACTCAAGATTTGGTGCATCCAAGAATGAAGGAGGGATCCTGCTTGTGAGCCCAACTGTAAATAAAATCCTGCGTTTTTCCCATTTCAGAAGACTCAGGGCCCTTCCACACAGCCATATAACCCAGAATATCATGGCAGATAATCCACAATATGTGCTTTGAACTGGGTGTGGACTGGGCTGTGGCACAGATGGTTGGGTGTCAGCTGCATTAAAATGACTACTGACTCATGAGTTTGAAGCCAGCCTGGGTCGGAGTAAGCTCCCGACCATTTCTCTAGCTTGCTGTCGACCATTGCAGCCCAAAAGACAGTTGCATCTGTCAAGTAGGAAATTTAGGTACTGTTCTGTTGCGCACTGGGCCTGTAACAGCTGACTTTTCTATAGGACGTATACTTTAAGCCCAGCGGGAAGCCAGGGCACCTCAAAGAGAGGTTCTCAGGGATTTTTCTGAAGTGATGGTCTTTAGAGTCTTTGATGATGCAACAAGGTCTTTATTATGGAACAAACAACAAATCTTCAATGGTTCAAACAACACTTCAAGGCTTTCTTAGTCTAGTCCTCAATGGACTGGTACCTGACTTTAATTAACTGTACTTTCTCTGTAGGAAAAAACCCTGTTTAACCTCTCCAAGGCTGTTTGCTATCTATGCCTCATTGGTGTGGGTCCTACTACCAATTCCACATGCGTCTGGGTATCAAGTAGACCTACCAGCCGAGGCTTGTAGATATTTCAGCTGGAGTTCCGTGGATCTGTAATGCTGTTCTCCCTTCGAGAATTCTTAGAAACTTCAGGGCTGTTTTTCCTCTGATTGCTGTGAGGCTGAGAGGCTGTGAGCTCTCAGCCAGAGCCTTGGGACCTTTTCCCTGGAATTTCTGTTTCCCCGGATGTTCTTGAGAAAAGAAGCTTTTCTACGGGACGAGCTGGTCTACATCCTATAGTTTAGCTTCCTTATGTGAGACAGCCCAAAAAATGGCTCCTTTCCCTCCCAGAGCCCTGAACAAGGGGCGGAACCAAAGCTTAATTATGATGGACAGGAGGCCTGCCCTATGACTGCAAACAAACAACAGAAAGAAAATAAAGTTGGAGCTCCTGGTACAGCCGTACCAGCACAGTAATATATAATACTAATATTGTACTATGTACAGGTACCGCTTTATGTGGGGAGACTAATTTAACTAATTTACGACACCATAAAACTCTCCAGCAGCGTGTAAAAGAATGAGGAAGTACTCCATCGGTGTCACAAGTGGATGGTGAAGCGACAGCTCCCATGGTGGCCAGAATTTGAGCATACCCACATGAAGTGGAATGCTAAATAGCCTCTGTGTGTCTGTCTATATATGTTGTGTGTCTATGACGTTGAATGTTTGCCATGTATATGTGCATTGTGATACGCCCTGAGTCCATTGCAAGGTGAGAAGTGCGGAATATAAATACTGTAAATAAATAAATAAACAATCGAAGTCCACACTGCCACATAACCTAGTTCAAAACAAATAGTATGGGTTGCTCAACCATTACATCATGGCGATGGCAATCGGCACCTGAAAGTACTGGACCCACTCGCTGTGGCAGTATGGGAACTGGCCATCCAGGGTCTGGGTCAACTGACTTCCATCCACGAATCGGGACAGCGCCTTCAGGTTGCTCAACAGCTCCACCTGCAGGTAGGACACAACAAGACACCCAGTGGTCAAGATGGTAAAAGCTGGATTACAACAAAATGTGCATCTGTGTTGAAGAATGAATACAGTTTGATACCACTATCTCATCCATGACTCAAGGCTATGGGATCCTTGGGAGTTCTAGTTTGGCAAGGAAGCAGTCCTTTAGGGCAGAGAAGGATCAAAACCTTGTGATAACAGCAAAATATATACAATTTTGTAGAATAAAAATAAATAAAAATATATTTACAACCTTGAAAACACTAATGGTTCTATATATTTTTACAGACATGGTTCTAAATGCCCTTGGTGTACAATTATTTATTTATTTATTTATTTATGTTGCAACCCAGAGCAGGAAACTGGACCCTCAGACAACAATCCACCACACTTGACCTCCGGAAAACAATCCTTCTTTATTGATGAAAGATGAATACAAAATAGAAGAAATATGCAAAGGTAAAAAGTCACTGTAAAAATCAGCAACAAGAAATGTCCATAAACAGGATCATGAAATCTACAGCAAAACTGCTGAATCCTGGAACCTGTTAGCAATCCACTAACTGTACTTGGAACAACTAGAAAACCTCCGAGGAACAAGGCCACTTGAATCAGGAGACCTGCAAAAGCTTGCACGTGAATCTGGAACGATGCCTGGTCTGAAGCTGCATTTAGGCCAGGCATACTTAAGGCCGAGAAATCTATTGCGAGACACGCCTGAAGACTTTGTTTGCATTTCTCTTAATCTAGCTGACCTACGTAAACGTTGTGCTTCCCCCCGGCTCTGCCAAATCTGCCCCCACCTATCCTCATTAGGCAGACCAGGTGTCAGATTCTCTGGAGAACTAAGATTGGGAGGAAAAGGGAGTGAAACGTCTCCGCTCGGCTCAGAATGCATGTTCTCATGGGAATCTTGACTTTCACTTTCCAAGGCTGGAGGATTTTCACTACTCAAACCATCATCATCTAAATTGGCCTCAGAATTCACACTGACATCTACATTGGCACCAGAAAATACAATCAGAGAATCAGGTTCAGGTTCACACACAGGCTGAACCCCAACAATTTATTTATTTACAGAATTTATATTCCGCCCTTCTCACCCCGCAGGGGACTCAAGGTGGATCACAATGCACATATACATGGCAAATATTCAATTCCATAGACACACAGCATATATAGACAGAGACACAGAGGCTATTTAACTTTCCAGCTTCAATAGGTTATGCTTTTTGAATTCCGGCCACTTGTGTCACCAATGGAGCACTTCCTCATTCTTTTGCACGCTGCTGGAGAGTTTTATGGCATCGTAAATTAGTTAAATTAGCCTCCCCGCATAAAGCGGTACCTAAATTTCCTACTTGACAGATGCAACTGTCTTTCGGGCTGCAAAGGTGGACAGCAAGCTAGACGAATCGTCAGGAGCTTACTCCGACCCGGGCTGGCTTCAAACTCATGACCTTTCGGTCAGTAGTGATTTTAATGCAGCTGACACCCAACCAGCTGCACCACAACCCGGTCCATCCACAATGGCACCATGATGATTCACAGGAGTGCCAAAAAACCCCAATAATACTAATTATGCAAATATATGCACCATTTTCCTATACTGTTGAAACAATAGAGTTTGACCCCACTT
Source organism: Anolis sagrei ordinatus (assembly GCF_025583915.1). Lineage (NCBI taxonomy): Eukaryota > Metazoa > Chordata > Lepidosauria > Squamata > Anolidae > Anolis > Anolis sagrei. Next base: position 3,459,769 of record NW_026847438.1, on the reverse strand, counting down.
TCATTGCCATGGCTCCATGCTATGGAAACCTGGCAGTTATAGTTTGGGGAAGGTTTCTTTTGCAGAGAAAGCTGAAGACCTTGCAAACCACAATGTTCATGATTCCATAGCACTGAGCCAAATCAGTTCCAAGTGGTGCCAAACTGCATTAATTCTACAGTGTAGATGCACCTTTAATTCAATTTAATGGGAAGTGTGTACATCTATATACATATTTCGCACTGTATTTGCATGCAGCTTTCTTGGGTCTCGCCTCTCCGGCAATCCATCATTTCTGCCAAGAGTAAAACCAAAGCCTCGTCTGAGTTTCCCATCGGGGGAAAACGCCAGCCGTTTAATCATTTGCAGCCGAGGCCGTTCATCAGGCTCGTTAATATTTCATATTACATTAATTAAGCCGAGCAGGGTGAATAAAAGAACCGTCAAGGCTTTCCAGCGCTGAATTATTATCTTAATGCCCGTGTCTGGCCCATGGCGCTATAATTGGGAGCGCGAGCTCCCTTCGCTGCCGGCAATGGCACTCTATTAGGGGACTCCCAGAATCCACATAATTAACCAGGCTGGGAGGAAGAGGAGGAGGAAGAGAAGGGGCAAAGTGGAATAGGGGAGATGCAGAGGAATGGGGAGGCGGCGGGGGGACTGGGACAAGCAAGGTGAGACTGATAGGGTTGGAAGGGACTCCCAAAGGCCATCCAGTTGAACCCTGCACACCATTGCAATGACGTTTTAGTTTCCACTATTGTTGGAGTTCAGCTTGTGCTTGTATTTAAGGATCAGGGTCCTTTGGATGTTGGGAATGATGACAATGAGGTTCATGTAGGTAATGGTCTTTCCAATGATGAGGTGGCTGTTGATGCAGAGAATGGTCAGGAGATCCCTGTTCAAAGTGTATTTTCTGATGAGAATGTTCCTGAAGGGTTTGGGGATGATGTTGTGCTCCTTGAATTGCTACCAGAGAAGTCCCATGATTTGGAGCCTGATAATAGCTCGACACCTGGGCCAGCTGCAGAAATTAATGAGCCTGCAGATAGACTGGATGTTATTAGTCGAAATAGGAAAGCAAACCAGTCGCTTAGGCGTTCTGCCAGGCTCAAAGAAAGAATGATAAAGGATTCAAGGCTAAAACAAAACCCATTTCTGGCCGCTTGGGACATAGCGTAATTAGGAGTTCCCAAGTCCCAAGTACAGGATCTGTAGCCAGATGAAGCATCATTTGGAATCAAGTCAAGACATCTTTCCTGTTCTTTGGAAGCCTTGCTTTGGACAGATTCATGTGTTAAGTGCCTTTGATTCATGTTTCCAATTCTTGAATTTTGCTATAGAAGTTTCTGCCTTTGTTTTTCATGAAATTTGATGGACTAATTTCCTGGATTATTTGTTCCGGCTTATCTTCCTACCTAATTGAATTTACCTCTAACATTCCATTTTCCATTCTTGAGTTCGGAGTAGAGCAACTGCTTTGGGAGACAACTGCTTTCTGGACAACATGGCCGGTCCAGTGGAGTTGACGGCGGAGGACCATCGCTTCAATGCTGGTGTTCTTTGCTTCTTCCAGCACGCTGACGTTTGTCCGCCTGTCTTCCCAAGAGATTTGCAGGATTTTCTGGAGGCAGCGCTGATGGAATCGTTCCAGGATCTCTAAAACTAGCACGGTGTGAATAGGCCTCTGAGGTCTGTCTACAGTGTAGAATAAATGAACTTTGGCACCACATTAACTGCCATGGCTCAGTGCTGTGGAATGATGTCATTTGGTGGATGAAAAGACTAAAGACCTTGTGAAACTACGACTCCAAGGGTTCAGTAGCATTGAGCCATAGCAGTTACGTCAAACTGCATTCATTCCACAGTGTAGATGTTCAACCAACTTCTCAAAGTCCCACTGCCATTTTCAGCCAAGGAATTGAACTAGCAGGTAAGGTTTTTTTTTAAAGGAACAGGAAACAGCATAAAACCAATCAGCAACACAAGTTATCATTGAAAAAATCATTCTAGCTATGAGTATGGGTCACTTGTTCAAGGTATTGTTCCAAATTCTGCAACTCACCTGCACCCCAGGTAACTTTTCCAGGTGGGAAGCCGCTTCCTTTTCTGCGAGAAGCAAGATGGTGTGAATGGAGCCAGGCAAGGCTTTCTGCAACAGAGAGAGAGAGAGAGAGACAGAGAGAGAAATTGCGGGGTGATTGGGACAGGGAGCCATTATGTACCCTGACAGCTTCAGTTCTGACCCTCCAAAAAGATTAGTGCAGCTTGAAAATGTTGCTTTTTGACCATAACTCCCAGCGTACGGAGTAAAAGTTTTGAAGATTGTTGTTTCCAAAGATTAATTGGTTGAGACTCATTGAGATAATCATTGAAAAAACAATGAAAATGTGCTCTAGCAGGATGTTCCCTCCTGCAAAAACAAAGTTTTGGCAGTTTAATAAACCTTTTCCATGTTTTATGTTAGAACCAATTGTTGTTTGTTGTTCATTCGTTCAGTCGCCTCCGACTCTTCGTGACTTCATGGACCAGCCCACGCCAGAGGTCCCTGTTGGTTGTCACCACCCCCAGCTCCTTCAAGGTCAATCCAGTCACTTCAAGGACGACATCCATCCATCTTGCCCTTGGTCTGCCCCTCTTCCTTTTGCCTTCCATTTCCCCCAGCATCATTTCTTCTCTAGGCTTTGCTGTCTCCTCATGATGTGGCCAAAGGACTTCAACTTTGTCTCTAGTATTCTTCCCTCCAGTGAGCAGCCGGGCTTTATTTCCTGGAGGATGGACTGGTTGGATCTTCTCGCAGTCCAAGGCACTCTCAGAACTTTCCTCCAACACCACAGCTCAAAAGCATCGATCTTCCTTCGCTCAGCCTAAGGTCCAGCTCTCACATCCGTAGGTTACTACAGGGAATACCATGGCTTTGACTAGGCAATGGATCTTTGTTGCCAGTCTGATGTCTCTACTCTTTACTATTTTATCGAGACTGGAAATTGCTCTCCTCCCAAGAAGGAAGCGTCTTCTGATTTCCTGGCCACAGTCTGCATCTGCAGTCATCTTTGCACCTAGAAATACAAAGTCTGTCACGGCCTCCACGGTTTCTCCCTCTATTTTCCAGTTGTCAATCATTCTTGTTGCCATAATCTTGGTTTTTTTGATGTTTAGCTGCAACCCGGCTTTTGCGCTTTCTTCTTTCACCTTGATTAGAAGGCTCCTCAGCTCCTCCTCGCTTTCGGCCATCAGAGTGGTGTCATCTGCATATCTGAGGTTGTTGATGTTTCTTCCAGCAATTTTCACCCCAGCTTTGCATTCATCCAGCCCCGCACATCGCATGATGTGTTCTGCATACAAGTTAAAAAGGTTGGGTGAGAGGATGCAGCCCCAATCTTGAACCAGTCTGTTGTTCCGTGGTCAGTTCTGACTGTTGCTACTTGGTCCTTGTACAGATTCCTCAGGAGAGAGACAAGGTGGCTTGGGATGCCCATCCCACCAAGAACTTGCCACAATTTATTATGATCCACACAGTCAAAGGCTTTAGAATAGTCAATGAAGAAGAAATAGATGTTTTTCTGAAACTCCCTGCCTTTCTCCATTATCCAGCGGATATTGGCAATCTGGTCTCTCGTTCCTCTGCCTTTTCTAAACCCAGCTTGAACATCTGGCAACTCTCGCTCCATGTATTGCTGGAGTCTTCCTTGCAGGATCTTGAGCATTACCTTACTGGCATGAGAAATAAGGGCCACTGTACGGAAGTTGGAGCAGTCTTTTGCATTTCCCTTTTTTGGTATGGGGATATAAGTTGATATGAAATGACATTTAGAATCCAGGAACAAAAAAAATCGTGTTACGTAGTGCAATCTGGGTTCAGAAACCATATTATATGGCAGTGTAGATCCAGCCTCAATAAAGGGTCATATCCTTTATTGTAGTAGCCTCTTGGGATGTTTTGACTCGTAATTGTAGGTTATAACTCTGAAACATGCAAAGATTCCCTCTTCCTTCTTCCCATTCACCTGAGTTACCTGAAAAGCCGCCAAGGCTGCAGAGAGAGATGGGAGAAGGGGGTCCTTCCTGGCATCGATTACCACCGTCAGAGCTGCTTCGCTTGACCACTTCCTGTCGGAGGGAAGAAGAGGTTGACCAAAGCAATGGCAAGGAAGGGGTGTCTGCTTTTCATGCAATGGGGAGGATACACAAAGGAAGGGTCAAGGAAAAGAGTTTGGCTGGATGCTGGTAAATGAAGTGATCTATAGTTTCCAAATGGTGACCTCCATGAACTTCTGCAAACTGGATAGCAAGTGACCCAGAAGCAAGTAAATACAACAAAGACCTTTCACAGCAAAAACATGCTTCAACCCGTCTATCAGCAGAGTCCAACTGCCAGCTCCTCACCTTATCTACACACTGTTTGGTAAACTCAAGGATTCAGGTTTTCATCCAAACTATTCAGGGGCTTTAATCTTCACAGTTGCATTGTATACAAATGTACAAACAGGATACTCAGATCCACTTTCCTTATACTAGCAAATAATTAGAGTCACCAGCAGAGGCGACCCTAGGTAATTTTCAACGGTAAGCAAACTATTTGGGGCCCCCCCCCCCAACCAATCATTGATATATATTTTCTGTTCGTCATGGGAGTTCTGTGTGCCATATTTGGTTCAATTCCATCATTGGTGGAGTTCAGAATGCTCTTTGATTGTAGGTGAACTATACATCCCAGTAACTACACTTGCCGCACTTGCTCCCTTGCCTGGCCCGCTTTGGGTCCGGAGGCATGCCTGAAGACCCCGGCATGTGCACCAAAAGTCACCTCTTCTCCTGACTTTCTCCTCAGCCATTGGGACTAAGAGAGAGAGAGAGAGAGAGAGGTGGAGATGCCCACCTTTCCTGAAGGTAGGCGCAAAAACAAAGGAGGGAGCGGAGGTGGGAGATACCTCCAGCCGGAGGGGCTCTCTCTCTCTCTCTCTTGGTCCCAATGGCTGAAGAGAAAGTCAGGAGAAGAGGTGACTTTTGGTGCACACGCTGGGGTCTTCAGACACGCCTCCGGACCCGAAGCGGGCCAGGCGTGGCGGCTCCGCCCCTTGGCCCACCCACGGATTGGGGAGAGGAGAGGAGGCGGGTGGAGCGCCGGGGATCGGGAAAGGGAGCCGGTCATGGGGAAGGGATCGAACGCGGAGAACGATTGAGCGCCGGCTCTGCTCGCGCACCCGGTGGCTGGGTGGAGCAGGAAGGAGAGGGGCTAGGTGAGGCTCAAGGGCCCGGCCCCTTTGGGAAGAGGATCACCCGGCAGCAAGGCAAGAAAGCCTAGGCTCCCCCCGGACTGCTAGGGCTGTTGTGAGCTGAGGGGGGGACGCTCCTGAAGTGGCGGTTGAGAGGCATTTACAGAGGCGCCTCTGCGCCCCTGGCAAAAAAAAGTGTTCTGCGACCACTTAGTTCGCATAATGGATGAGCCGCCCCTGCCAGATAGTCCCATACAACATAGGCAGATACTCACACCAAGTCACACAAGAGAGAGAAAGGTGGATTCTTTCATCCTCTTTATGTAACCACCTGCTGATGGGTCATCAGTAAGGGACACTGGCTGTTGCAAATCCTTTGCAATACACCTCACATGGTTATGGCTCAGTCGTTACCACACCTACTTAAGTATTGCATCATGACATTCACAGACATTACCCAGGTGCTATCAATATACCAAATGCTCATTAAACAGTATTTGCGCTATGACTAGAAATGCTTTGCCATTTCAATCTAACAGGACTTGGTAGAGAGGCCTGGGCAGATGGAACCTCCTTCCTTGGAAAAAGTAAAAGTTGATTCAATTAAACTAGTAAGAATTGCAAAAATGAGAAATAGAGCAGCAAAGAAGGAGGGGTGGAAAGAGAAGCAGGAGGACAAAAGGAGAAGAAAAGGGAAAGGACAAAGAAGAGGAAGGAGATGGGGAAGAAGAATTAAAAGAGGAGGAAGAGGAAATGAGTACATGAATAGAGAAGGAGATGAGGGGAAATAAAGAGAAAAAAAAGGGATAGAAGACGGAAAAGAGAAAGGAGAAGAGGAGGAAGAAGTAGGAAGAAAAAAGGAGAAGAGGAAAAGGAGGAGGGATAAAGAGGATGAAGGAGATGGGAAACAAAAGGAAGAGGAGAGCTGTAAATAAAAGGAGAAGGAGAGGAGGAATAGGAATATGAAGGAGAGAAAAGGGAGATGAAAGAGATGATGAAGAAGAGAGAACAGGAGGAAAAGGAGTAGAAGAGGAACAAGAAGAGTGAGAACAGAACAAAAGCAGAATAAACAAAAAGAACATCCGTAGGGATACCAAGGTGCTTGTCTATAAAGCTATTGTCCTCCCAACCCTGCTCTATGACTGCGAAACGTGGACTGTCTACAGACGTCACATGCAACTCCTGGAACAATTCCATCAGCGCTGCCTCCGGAAAATCCTGCAAATCTCTTGGGAAGAACTTAAGAATAGAAAATGGAATGTTGGTGGACAGGAAAAGAGATTGAAAGATGGCCTCAAAGCCAACCTTAAAAACTCTGGCATAGACACTGAGAACTGGGAAGCCCTGGCCCTTGAGCGCTCTAGATGGAGGTCAGCTGTGACCAGCAGTGCTGCAGAATTCGAGGAGGCATGCGTGGAGAGTGAAAGAGAGAAACGTGCCAGGAGGAAGGCGCGTCAAGCCAACCCCGACCGGGACCGCCTTCCACCTGGAAGCCAATGCCTTCATTGTGGGAGAAGATGCGGGTCAAGAATAGGGCTCCACAGCCACATACGAAACCACAAAAATAGTCATCAAGGAAGACCATCTTACTCGTCCAACGAGGGATCAAGTAAGTAAGTAAGTAAGTAAACAAAAAGAAAGAATTGCCTTCCAACCCTTCCTTTGGTAGTTCCTTCGTTTCTCTTCAAAATATAATCCAAGTATTCCACAAGGGCCTTTTTCTTGTTTGTGGAGATGTATAATAAACCTCAGAAATACTGGAACAAAATGCATCAGATAACAGAGGAAGTTTGGAAATTCACTTGCAGAAAAGTCCAGAATTTTACATGTTGGGAAGAATGGAGCTTCACCTGGGGCATTACAGGGAAATACCTCACAACCTCTGAGGATATTTGCCACAGATGCAGGTGAAACATCAGGAGGGAATGCTTCTAGAACATGGCTATACAGCCCAAAAAACCTACAGCAACCCAACTACAGGGAAATACTTTAGTATATGACTACAACAGTGAAAATTATTTATGCACAAAGATGGAAAGGTTGTACCAAGAAGAGAAGACTGGATGGTGAAAAGGTATGAATGAGTAGAAGCACTTTGACTCAATACTATGGAATCCCAGGAGTTGTAGTTTGGTGAGGCACCAGCACTCTTTGGCAAAGAAGGCTCCAGATCTTGTGAAACTACAACTCCCGGGACTCCATAGCACAGAGCCATGACAGTTCAAGTGGGGTCAAACTCCATCCATGCTACAACGTAGACACACTCCAAAACAAAGGAGAAGCTTCACTCCAAACCCTGGAATGACCTCAGCCATGGACAACGCGCCAAAAATCCAGATGTTTCCTTTCAAGTGAAGATTCGTCCAAAATGGTTCCAACAGAGTCCCTGGCAGTAAGTGGATATTCTATATATGGTGTCTTTTAATGCACTGACTCTGCCAAATCAATCATTTCTAAAGTCATAGTTTTGGCTCTGCTGTTTGCTGGAAAGGGAGATGTGCATTGCAAGGCTTTGTTGACTTGCAATGGGATATTCTTGTTGTTATTGCATTGGTTTAGTGTTTTTTAGTTGAAATGTTTTAATACTTGTACAAGTTGAATTCTATTTTGATATTAACCTGTTGCATGCTTCTAAATGTGTGCGTGTGCGTGTATATGCAGATGTGTGTTTATAAACATACATACATACATACATACATAACATACATATTAGTTTAGATACCTGGTGATTGTGTTTTGTAATGCTATTTATTTATTGCACCGGGACTGTGGAGCTGCATTAGATCAATACTGACCGAAAGTCATGAGTTCGAAGCTAGCCTGGGTCAGAGTGAGCTTCCAACCATTGTGTAGCTCGCTGTCGATCTTTGCAACCCAAAAGACAGTTGCATCGGTCAAGTAGGAAATTTAGGTACCTCTTATGTGGGGAGGCTAATTTAATTAATTTGTGATGCCATAAAAATCTCCAGCAAGCATGCAAAGAATGAGGAAGTACTCCATCAGTGTCACAAATAGACGGTGACGCAACAGCTCCCCCGGTGGCCAGAATTCAAGCATACCCTCATGAAACTGGAAAGTTAAATAACCTCTGTATTGTTGAAGGCTTTCATGGCTGGAATCACTAGGTTCTTGTGGGTTTTTTCGGGCTATATGGCCATGTTCTAGAGGCATTTTCTCCTGACATTTCGCCTGCATCTATGGCAAGCATCCTCAGAGGTAGTGAGGTCTGTTGGAAATAGGAAAAAGGGTTTATATATCTGTGGAATGACCAGGGTGGGACAAAGGACTCTTGTCTGCTGGAGCTAGGTGTGAATGTTTCAACTGACCACCTTGATTAGCATTTGATGGCCTGGCAGTGCCTGGAGCAATCTTTTGTTGAGAGGTGATTTGTGCCTGATTGTTTCCTCTCTGTTGTTTTGCTGTTGCAATTTTAGAGTTTTTTAATACTGGTAGCCAGATTTAGTTCATTTTCATGGTTTCCTCCTTTCCTATGTTTTTTGTGATATAACCAATTAGGAAATGACATTTGTAACCCAGGAACCACAATTGTGTTACATAGTGTATTGCTTTATGTTTTTTTTACCACTTTACACATAAAGTATTTGCGCTGCTACAATCATATAATGCAAGAACGTGGGATTTATATTTGTGTGTTTGCTCATTTGGAAGTCTTTTTAAAGTCGGATCTAACATTGGGTTGTTGTAGGTTTTTTCGGGCTATATGGCCATGGTCTAGAGGCATTCTCTCCTGACGTTTCGCCTGCATCTATGGCAAGCATCCTCAGAGGTAGTGAGGTCCGTTGGAACTAGGAAAAAGGGTTTATATATCTGTGGAATGACCAGGGTGGGACAAAGGACTCTTGTCTGCTGGAGCTAGGTGTGAATGTTTCAACTGATCTAACATTCTTCTGGTTTTGGAGATCGGTTTGTGACTCACCTGGACAAGGAGAAAAGGTAGAGGAGGAGGCGCAGCACTTCCGCGGCTGAGCACCAAGAGGCGCTCCACTCTGGGCCACTCCTGATGTGGATCATGGGCCTTCCCGCCTTATCGGTGCTCCCTGCAGCCCAGAAAGGAAAGAGGAGACAGCTTTAGCCAATAGGGATGTGCAATTTTTTGTTTTTAAATCTTAAGTCGTATCTAAGTTTTGTAAATACAACAGATATTAAGAAACACAGGAGGGCGCCCATGCAAAAACTCAAGAATGAAAACTCACTCAATACTTTTTCATTTGAATTTTGCAATGCTTGGAAGTCAGTTTCATTTTCAGCGCAAGCGAAGCAAAGCCAAAAAGGCTGCCATTCCTCTTTAAATTAAGAAGAGATGGGCTGCGTCTAGGACTGTGTGATGTATCGGTAAATAATGCATGCAGATCCCAGTAAGGTGGCCTTTTGCAATTATTACTATCATCATCATCATCATCATCATCATCATCATCATCATCATCATCATCATTATTATTGTATTTGCAATACTTGGAGAGGATGGGCTCTTGCATCCCGAGGGAATTTTCAGGCCTGTATTGAAATGAATGGGAATTCCACAATTGGTATCATTGTATTGGTTTCTTTCATACTTTGGTGGCAAGGTTGGGTTTCCCATTCTTCAAGAGTTGGTGTGCTATCTGATCTGCCTTTATGTTGGCATGGGTATTAGTTTGTGAGGGGTCATTACTCAACCGTCTTAGCAGCCTCTGTGCCTTCTGGTTGGAGCATTGCAGCGCACCCAAATACCTGGGAGTCACTCTGGACCATGCCCTAACCTACAAGAAGCACTGCCTGAACATCAAGCAAAAAGTGGGTGCTAGAAACAATATCATTCGAAAGCTGACTGGCACAACCTGGGGATCACAACCAGACACAGTGAAGACATCTGCCCTTGCGCTGTGCTACTCTGCTGCTGAGTATGCATGCCCAGTGTGGAACACATCTCACCACACTAAAACAGTGGATGTGGCTCTTAATGAGACATGCCGCATTATCACGGGGTGTCTGCGCCCTACACCACTGGAGAAATTACACTGCTTAGCCGGTATTGCACCACCTGACATCCGCCGGGAAGTAGCAGCCAATAGTGAAAGGACCAAGGCAGAGACATCTCCAGCTCATCCCTTGTTTGGGTATCAGCCAGCATGTCAACAACTTAAATCTAGACATAGTTTTCTAAGATCTACAGAGACACTCGCTGGAACACCTCAGCAAGCGAGAGTCCAAAAGTGGCAGGCTCAAACCCAGAACCTCAACCAATGGCTGATACCAAATGAGAAACTCCCCCTGGGCACACAGAGGACTGGGCGACTTGGAAGGTGCTGAACAGACTGCACTCTGGCACCACGAGATGCAGAGCCAACCTCAAGAAATGGGGCCACAAAGTTGAATCCACGACATGCGAGTGTGGAGAAGAGCAAACCACTGACCACCTGCTGCAATGCAACCTGAGCCCTGCCACATGCACAATGGAGGACCTTCTTGCGGCAACACCAGAGGCACTCCAAGTGGCCAGATACTGGTCAAAGGACATCTAATCAACTACCAAACTCACAAATTTTGTATTTTGTCTGTTTGTTTGCTTTGTTCTGTTAGAAATGTAATACAATTTACTGGTTGCCCTGACACGACAAAAAATATATATATATTACAAAGTCACAGGTTGAAAAGGCCATTTAGTCATAGAATCATAGAATCGCAGAGTTGGAAGAGACCTCCTGGGCCATCATCCAGTCCAACCCCCTGCCAAGAAGCAGGAATATTGCATTCAAAGCACCCCTGACAGATGGCCATCCAGCCTGTGTTTAAAAGCTTCCAAAGAAGGAGCCTCCACCACACTCCCTCCGGGGCAGAGAGTTCCACTGCTGAACGGCTCTCACAGTCAGGAAGTTCTTCCTCATGTTCAGATGGAATCCTCTCTTGTAGTTTGAAGCCATTGTTCTGCATCCTAGTCTCCAGGGAAGGAGAAAACAAGCTTGCTCCCTCCTTCCTGACTTCCTCTCACATATTTATACATGGCTATCATATCTCCTCTCAGCCTTCTCTTCTTCAGGCTAGTCAACCTCTTTCCAGTATGGAAAGGTAAGGTGGCCATCCAATCACTGTTCAAAATCCTCCAATGTTGAAACCTCTTCTAATTAAAAAAAAACCTCCATTAGTGTCTTAGCACACATCTACACTGTAGAATTAATGCAGTTTGACGCCACCTGGGAGTTCCAGTTTTACAAGGTCTTGAGCTTTCCCTGTCAAACTACAGTTCCCAGGATCCAACAGTCATGGGAGTTAAAGTGGAATCTAACTACATTCATTCTGCAGTGTAGATGCACTCTAGATCTCCAGATATTAATCTCTGCTCACAATACCTGGCAGACACACCAGTCCAGAAGACAAAAGCTCCGGATTCAGCGACTCCCAGCGGACAGGATCCCAAGGGCCAGGTCCTGGAGGCTGCAGCTCTTTGAGCAAGGAGTCAATGCTAGAAACACTGGCTGTGTTGCCTTCTATCCTTTTTGGTGATGGTGGCTCTTGAAATATGGCATCAGTCTGATTGGTACCTGGAGAGAGAGGGAAAATTGAAAAGTGAGAGAAGGTATGGTGAGGCTATCTATGTCAGGATGGGAATGGAATGTAGCCAGTAGAGAGGGATGGGATGGGGGGGTGTTCAAATCTACATTTATGTTGCACTCCAGACCAGGAAAAGCCCTCTGACTTTAAACACCACATAGTTGAGTAGAAATCTTCAATCTGTTTATTGAAGATAATTAAAAGCAGTAAAGTAAAAAGCACTTTAAAACAGTGTTTCTCAACCTGGGGGTCAGGACCTCTGTGGGGGTCGCAAGGGAGTATCAGGGGGGTCACCAAAGAGCATCAGAAAACATAGTATTTTCTGTTGGTCATGGGGGTTCTGTGTGGGAAGTTTGGTCCAATTCTATCGTTGATGGGGTTCAGGGTGTTATTTCATTGTGGGTGAACTATAAATCCCAGCAACTACAACTCCCAAATGTCAAGGTGTATTTTCCCCAAACTCCACCAGCGTTCACATTTGGGCATATTGAGTATTTGTGCCAAGTTGGGCCAGATCCATCATTGTTTGAGTCCACAGTGCTCTCTGGATGTAGGTGGATGACAACTCCAAAAACTCAAGGTCAATGTCCACCAGACCCTCCCAGTTTGTGCCAAGTTTGGTTCAATTCCATCATTGGTGATGTTCAGAATGCTCTTTGGCTGTAGGTGAACTTTAAATCCCAGCAACTACAACTCCCAAATGACAAAATCAATCCCCACAACCCCACCAGTAATGAAATTTGGGCGTATTGGACATTTGTGCCAAATTTGGTCCAGTGAATAAAAATATATCCTGCAGATCAGATATTTACATTACGATTCTTCACAGTAGCAAAATTACAGTTATGAAGTAGCAACAAAAATAATGTTATGGTTGGGGGTCACCACAACATGAGGAACTGCACTAAGGGGTCACGGCATTAGGAAGGTTGAGAACCATTGCTTTAAAAGAATAGGTAAATCCAATTAGGTAGGAAGATAAGACGGAACAAAACAGTCCAGGGAATTAGTCCATCAAAGTCCATGAAAAACCAAGGCAGAAAGTTCTAAAACAAAATCCAAGAAACTAGGAAACGTGAATCCAAGTGAATACAAAATCATAGAATCCAAGAATCAAAACCATGAAACAAAGGCACTTTAAACATGAATCTTTTCCAAGCAAAGCTTCCAAGAAACAGGAATGAGATTCCAAACGATGCTTTATCTGACTACAGATCCCGTACTTGGGAATTTTATCTCCTCGTTAAGCTATGTCCCAAGCACTCAGAAATTGGTTTTACTTTAGCTTTGACTCTCTTATTTTTCTTTCTCTGAGCCTGGCAAAATGCTGAAGCCACTGCTTTGCTTTTCTGCTTTGACAAAGCCAATGGGATCTTGGCCTGCATCAAGAGGAGCCTAGTGTCTAGATCTAGGGAAGTCCTGCTCCCCATGCTCTATTCGCTTTGGTTAGACCACACCTGGAATATTGTGTCCAATTCTGGGCACCAAAATTCAAGAGAGATATTGACAAGCTGGAATGTGTCCAGAGGAGGGCGACTAAAATGATCAAGGGTCTGGAGAACAAGCCCTATGAGGAGCGGCTTAAGGAGCTGGGCATGTTTAGCTTGAAGAAGAGAAGGCTGAGAGGAGATATGATGAGGGCCATGTATAAATATGTGAGAGGAAGCCACAGGGAGGAGGAGGGAGCAAGCTTGTTTTCTGCTTCCTTGGAGACTAGGACGCAAGGAACAATGGCTTCAAACTACAAGAGAGGAGATTCCATCTGAACATGAGGAAGAACTTCCTGACTGTGAGAGCCGTTCAGCAGTGGAACTCTCTGCCCCGGAGTGTGGTGGAGGCTCCTCTTTTTGGAAGCTTTTAAGCAGAGGCTGGATAGCCATCTGTTGGGGGTGCTTTGAATGCAATTTTCCTGCTTCTTGGCAAGGGGTTGGACTGGATGGCCCATGAGGTCTCTTCCAACTCTTTGATTCTATGATTCTAATCACCTCCCGTTTATCTATTTGCTCATTAATTTCTGCAGCTGGGCCAGGTGCCGAGCTGTTCTCAAGCTCCAAATCATGGGAATTCTCTGGTAGCAATTCAGTGAGCGCATCATCATCCCCACACCCTTCAGGGACATTCTCATGAGAAACTACACTTTGAACAGGGATCTCCTGGTCATTCTCTGCATCAATATCTTTGACCAGACCATTACCTTCTTGAGACTCATTGTCATTACTCTTCACATGTAAAGCACACTGGCCCTTAAAACACAATAATAGGCTGAGCTCCAACAGGTTGGTGGGAAACCTTTAGAATTGTCTTTCTTATGTCTGTGGTGAGATGGAATACAACTATATCCAAAGATTGTCTTTTGTTAGCGTGCTTTTGTTCTAAGAGCTTCCAGGTTCTGACATTAAGAAGTTCTCCTTTTATGCTTGTCCCGTACTGTCTGTATTTGTACGGTGAGAGCACTATGTCTATGGAGGGGTCAGAGGACCTGCTAGAAACCGAGAGCGCAATGGTCCCAGGAATGAGCACCCCAGTGGCATTGGCTACAGCACTCGAACTGGATCTAACTGGCGTGGATAGCGAGGCTGACAGTGATATTCTGATGACAGGGATGCCCCTGAACTCTGCCCAAATGTCAGTGGGGAGAGGGGTGATGGTGCAGGGAAAAACACTCCCCCCAGGCATCGGGAGAAGGAGAGCAGGGAAAGAGACTACTTTGAGTCTCATTCAAGAGAAGAAAGCAGGATATTATAATTTGTGCTGGCATGGTTGTGCCAGGAGATTTGAATTTCTTTTCTTGCACTGTTAGTTTGCATGAATCTATTCAAGCTATGCTTTTTTGCAAATGGGTAGCTTTCCCAGGTTGCACTCATAGGGCCAACAATCTATCAATCTATTGTCGAAGGCTTTCATGGCTGGAATCACTAGGTTGTTGTAGGTTTTTTGGGCTATATGGAACACACCTCTGAGGATGCTTGCCATAGATGCAGGCGAAACGTCAGGAGAAATGCCTCTAGAACATGGCTCTATAGCCCGAAAAAACCCACAAGAACCTAATCTATCAATCATCATTAGAGCCTTTAGATCCACCCCATTCCCCAGATTTTGGAGGGAAAGGGGGACTTTCAGTTCAGTCTCACAGTTTGGAGCCCTACAGTAGAACATGTGGGCTTTTCTCTACCCCACCTGTAAAAAGCTTCGCTTCTTACAGCTCTGCTGGGGTCAAAGAAATAGATTGCATGAATCTATTCAAGCTATGCTTTTTTGCAAATGGGTACACCCAGCTTTTGCTGGGAAAAATGAAGACCTCTACAGCTTTGCTGGAGAGTAAAGTTACAGTTCCATAACCTTTTGTGAAGAAACTAAAAGGACACCAGCTTGGCAGATCTGCAGCAACCATTGTCTGGTAAGGGACCACTTGGGCTATCCATAATGCGGCTTGGAGCCGGGTGTTGGGGCCTCATGCCAGCAGGGTTAAGAAAGATTGCCCAAGGAGGGGTTGGAAGGTTTCCCTAAAGAAGATAGGAACAGTTTATCCAGCAGTTGCCTGTCCCTTGTCGGCAGATCGAGAAAGCTATCAGTTTTTCAAGATTATATGGCATTTTATTCTTTTGTTCAAAGATTTAAGCCTTAATAAAGAACTTTGTTGGACTTATTTTGAGCCTCTACAGATCTTTGTTTTGGGAAACCTATGGGACCCTTTAGCTGAGGCACCCCGGCGTCCCATTGGGCATATAGAAAGCACGTCCTATAAACAGACATTATCACAGGCCCAGCGCGCGACAGCACAATAATGCAATATAATCCTAGAGTTGGAAAAGATTGCATGGGCCATCCAGTCCAATCCCATTCTGCCCTGGAGGAAAAGCACCATTAAAGCCCTCACAACAGATGGCCATCCAAACTCTGCTTAAAAGTCTCCAAAGAAGGAGCATCCACCAGACTCTGAGGTGGAGAGTTCCACTGTTGAACAGCTCTTCTTACAGTCAAGGAGTTCTTCCTCATGTTAAGGTTGATATAATATAATATAATATAATATAATATAATATGTAATATAAGAATATATAAAAACAACATCAATAATAATTCTTAAATGTATAGTTAAGGGATTACCTTTCCCTGAAGAAGCCGGCTTTCCTCGGGCTGCTTTCGGAGAGCAAACATTCCTTTTCCGAGGCCCTTCCTGCCCCTTCCCAACTTTCTCCGGAGAAGTTGGAGGAGAAGGAAGAACAGGATGCCGGTATCCTTTTAAGAATGAGAATCGATTGCCTGCTGCAGGACCTTCTGGAGGGGACTTCAGGACTTTCAAGGGCTTTTGTTTGGGAACCTCCTCAACTTTGCTTTCCTTATTTGGACGCTCCAAGGAGATTCTGGAAATCAACTCTCTGGGAGACATAGTGTCCACAATCTCTGGAGCTTGTTGTGTTGTGTCTATCTCTTCCAAGATTGCTTCCATCAACCCTGAGCTGAAGCTGACTGGGTTCTTGAGGGCGGCCACATAGGATTCCCGATACCGGCATTTGGGCTCGTGGACTTTGGGGTCTTGGTTCAGTTTCCTCCTCAAACAAGGAGTGCAAGGACCCTCCTCTGAGTCAGGACCCTTCACACAGCTCCATATTTCCTCCACAACCCCATTCACAAGTCCTTTTTCCATCCCAGGTGATTCTTCTCCAGTAACCTCTTGGTGAGCTCTAGATGCCGTTGACTTGGCCGGAGAGGAGGAATCTGGCTTCTTCTCTTCCGAAAAGCCTAAGAGGTTGACGTACTCCCCTTCCAAGTTCTCACTTATGATATCGCAAAGACTCGGCAGGAGGAATACATTTGATTGTTTCCATGTTCCTTGCTCCACCTTGATAAGGCCTGGATACTTGCCTTGAGTTGACCTCGGGCTTCGGTCACTGCCACCTTTCAGAGAGGAATAGGTCTCCAAGTAGTCTGAGGTGACCTCTTGTTCTTTGCTTTTGGGCAATTGGACGAATTCTGGTGTCACAATTTTGCTCCAGGGCACAGGAACGATGCCATTTCCGGTGGCCACCATGCAAGTATGGAGTGCTGGCTGGTCCAAGTCCTGGTTGACCTCCTCCAGCCATTCCTGGGTGAAGAGCAAAGGGCAGGAGGCTTCCGGGATGGGGATTTTCTGCACCGAGGTCAGGTCCCTGGAGAGACATTTCAGGGAAAGGCAGGCCGATTGATCCCCGCAGGGCTCTGCTTGGAGGTAGAAGTCTCCGGGGCGCAAGAGGAGCGGGTTCAAGGGGCCCAAATGGACCACCACTTTCTCATGGAGGCAGAGCGGCCAGCCTTCGTGGAGGAACACGCGGTTGATGTAAGGGGCCTGGTGGGCAGAGAAAGAAAACAAACATCAGTGCTCAAAAGCAACTCACTCCTAGCATCATAGAGAAATAAGACACCACAAAGGCCATCCAGTCAACTGGATCGGGGTAAAGGGTGGTAACCCGTGTTGGAAGGGGTTACACTCCCCCTGAAGTTACAGGTCCGCAATTTGGGAGTCCTCTTGGATTCAACACTTACGCTTGAGGCTCAGGCGTCAGCAGTGTCCGGGAGGGCTTTTGCTGATCTGGCCGGGGTGGTCCATGCCTTGGTCACCTCTAGATTGGACTACTGTAATGCTCTCTACGTGGGGCTGCCCTTGAAAACGGCTCAGAAATTTCAGCTAGTCCAGCGGCCAGGATGTTAACTGGTGCTCCTTACAGAGAGAGGTCAACCCTCCTGTTCAAGGAGCTCCATTAGCTGCCGTTCATTTTCCGGTCCCAATTCAAGGTGCAGGTGCTCACCTACAAAGCCCTAAAAAGTTTGGGACCTGCCTACCTGCGTGACCGTATCTCCGTTTATGAACCCACGCGCTCCCTTCGTTCATCCGGAGAGACCCAGCTCATGATCCCACCTGCGTCGCAAGCACGGTTGGTGGGGATGAGGGACAGGGCCTTCTCTGTGGTAGCCCCCTGACTCTGGAACACCCTCCCCAAGGACATCAGACAAGCCCCTATGTTGGCAGTCTTTAGGAAGAGCTTGAAGACCTGGCTATTCCAGTGTGCCTTTCCAGAATAGGAAACTCTAGAAGCACTTTATTAGAGATTTAAGATTGTCCGCACACTGCACTTACCCAAAAATCCTTATATTTCACTTGGCATACTCAGCACTTTTTAATCTGTACCCATTACACTTGGCCTGGTCTAGTTTTGTTGTGCTATGGTGTACTGTTTTTACTGTTTACTGTTATTGCTTTAATGTTTTGATTTGCTTTATGGTTTATGTGTATTTGTTATATTGTTGTTTTATTGAGGCCTTGGCCTTTGTAAGCCGCATCGAGTCCTTCGGGAGATGCTAGCGGGGTACAAATAAAGTTAATAATAATAATAATAACCCCATTCTGCCATGTAGGAAGACACAACCCAACCCCTCCTGAGTGATGGCCATTCAGCCTCTCTGTCTATAAGATCTTGGAAGGACTTGGAATGTAGACACAGCTCACAATGTACAGTGTTCCCTCACTTATCGCGGGTGTTATGTTCCAGGACCACCTGCGAAAAGTGAAAATCCACAAAGTAGGGACATATATAATATATATATATATATATATATTTCAATCTGAGGGTGAGGCAGAAGTGAGGAGAGATTTAAAGGCACTGCATGTCATGTATCATGTTGTGCAGTTGATGGTGGTTGGTGGCAGCAGGCATAGCAGTTGGTGATGGCAGGGTTAATATAAGTCTTAGTTCTAAAGCAGTGTTTCTCAACCTGGGGGGTTGGGACCCCTGAGGGGGTCGTGAGGGGGTGTCAGAGGGGTCGCCAAAGACCATAAGGAAACACAGTATTTTCTGATAGTCATGGGGATTCCATGTGGGAAGTTTGAGCCAATTCTATTGTCGGTGGGGTTCAGAATGGTCTTTGATTGTAATGAACTATAAATCCCAGCAGCTACAACTCCCAAATGTCAAGATCTATTTCCCCCAGACTCCACCAGTCTTCACATTTGGTTATATTGAGTATTCATGACAAGTTTGGTCCAAATCCACCATTGCATGAGTCCACAGTGCTCTCTGGGTATAGGTGAACTACAACTCCCAAACTCAAGGTCAATGCCCATCAAACCCTTCCAGTGTTTTCTGTTGGTCATGGGAGCCAAGTTTGGTTCAAATCCATCGCTGGTGCAGTTCAGAATGCTCTTTGATTATAGGTGAACTATAAATCCCAGCAACTACAACTAACAAATTCCAAAATCAATCTTCCCCCAACCCCACTAGAATTCACATTTGGGTGTATTGGGTATTTGTGCCCAGTTTGGTCCAGTGAATGAAAATGCATCCTGCATATCAGATATTTACAATATGATTTATAACAGTAGTAAAATGACTGCTATGAAGTAGCAACAAAACAATATTATGGTTGGGGGTCACCACTGTATTAAGGGGTCGTGATGTTCTGCAGTTGATGGCGCTTGGTGATGGAAAGGTTAATGTAAGTATTAGTTCTAAAGGGTTTAGTAATCTGTAAGTAAGAGTTCATGGGTGAAAGCAATTAAGGGTGGAGGTATGCAAGAGATAGGTTGCAGCTGGGTGTTTGTGGATATAAGGAGCGAGCCTTGGAAATGATCTTCGGGAGAAAAGTATTGTCATATTTTGGTGGTGGATGCTGCTGGTTTCCCCCCCAGGTCTGTTGGATTTTCGGATATCCTGACCTGTCACTTGAACCCTTGGAATCTTGGAACCTTGAATCTTTGGACTGGCTTTTGACTACGGTGTAGATTCTTGATCCCTGGACTTTGCTCATTGAACTCTCAGCGTTTGACCACTGGACTGGACCTTTTGACGATGGTGTTATCTTGAACCTGCAACAGCGTTTGCTGTCAGTTTTGTTTTATATTCTGTGGCTGAGTGCTATCTTTATGTTTTATGTTTTGGACTATTAAAGCAGCCAGAAAGTAAGTGCTGCTTTCATTAAATTGTTTAACACAAACTGGGAGGTTGTTTGGTTCATCTCTACCTGAATAAGGCAGAGCCTTATTCATGACACCGCGCATCACTTTTTGTTTTGATAGCTATAAGGAAGGGGCTATAAGACCGTGATTTACATACTGCTTTATATCTTTTCTCTCTGTCTCTTTTATGATTGGCTGCCCTTCTCCCAAGGGGGAGGGTGAAACCCCCTTCCACACTCCATCGTTGCCAGGGGGCAAAAACCCCGTGAAACAGTGAGTCCGCAAAAAGCGAACCGCGAAGTAGCGAGGGAACACTGTAGTCACTGAAAACACCCCTTTATTTTCCTCCTTGCCAGGATTCAAAAAAGCTAATTCAACTAGTCTAATTCAAACTGCTTACTATATACTCTTTGCAAACAGGTTACATTCCAACATCCCCAGCTCATCAGTTCCCATAACAACCTAGCCAGATGGGCCTTATCTCTCCAACTCTCTTCCTTGCTTCTCCCTCCCTTTCCCAGTCCTTGGCTGTGTCCATGTCAGGGTCAATTCCCACACCTGAATCAGCTTCCTGAGAGCTTCGTAACACTCAGAGAAGGAGACTCCACCAAACTCCACCATTCTGACCATCAGGAGGTTCTTCCTAATGTTTAGGAATACTCAATATGCCCAAATGTGAACACTGGTGGAGTTTGGGGAAAATAGATCTTGACATTTGGGAGTTGTAGTTACTGGGATACTTCACCTACAATCAAAGAGCATTCTGAGCTCCACCAACTATGGAATTCAACCAAACTTGGCACACAGAACTCCCATGACCAACAGAAAATACTAGAAGGGTTTGGTGGGCATTGACCTTGAGTTTTGGAGTTGTAGTTCACCTACATCCAGAGAGCACTGTGGACTCAAACAATGGTGGATCTGGACCAAGCTTGGCATGGATACTCAATATGCCCAAATGAGATCACTGGTGGAGTTTGGGGAAAGCAGACCTTGACATTTGGGTGTTGTAATTTCTGGGATTTATAGTTCACCTGCAATCAAGAGCATTCTGAACCCCACCAGTGATAGAATTGGGGCAAACTTCCCACACATACTGTGTTTTCTGATGGTCTTTGGTGACCCCTCTGACACCTCCCTCATGACCACCCCCCAGGGCTCCCGATTCCCAGGTTGAGAAATGCTGGCTTAGCCCATATTTGACTAGTTTGCTTGCAAGAAGGTCAGGGGGGACACTGGGGGTCCCTTCCAACTCTTATTGCTTGGTGATCCCAATTCCTGGGACGGGGCTTCTGGGCCATGCAAAATACGTCCTTTGCCCACCCAGTGGCACTTACGCAGGCAGCTTGGCGCACGTCTTCCAGGAAGCGTTTGGAGGGGACGAGGAAGTCCAGGAGGCAGCAGAGCCCGTCTCCGTGGTATTTGGCCTCCAGGACCCGGAAGAGCTGACCCAGGACCGTGGGAGCCGTGGCCTCGAAGGGAGGGAAGAGGCCAGAGAGTGTCGTCTGCACCGCCGCATCCAGGGACTGCGGGTCCTATCAGAGGGAAAGGCAGTCAGGATAAGGGACCATGCATTGGGTGGCAAGTTTGCATTTGGGGTACAAATATCCAGGGCAATTCAAGACAGGCAGTGTGGGGCTTGAGAGTCGGACTCTGGAGACCAGTGTTCAAATCATACTCAGCCATGGAAGCACACTTGCACAAGTCATGCTTTCCCAGACTCCTTCCATACTGCCAGGGGCGGCTCGTCCATCACGCGAAGTAAGCGGTCGCAGAACACTTTTTTTTGCCAGGGGCGCAGAGGCACCTCTGTAAATGCCCCTCGACCGCCACTTGAGGAGCGCCCCCTCAGCTCACAACAGCCCTAGCAGTCCGGGGGGAGCCTCGGCTTTCTTGCCTCGCTGCCGGGCGATCCTGTTCCCAAAGGGGCCGGGCCCTTGAGCCTCGCCTAGCCCCTCTCGTTCCTGATCCACCCGGCCACCGGGTGCGCGAGCAGAGCCGGCGCTCAATCGTTCTCCATGTTTGATCCCTTCCCCATGACCGGCTCCCTTTCCCGATCCCCCGGCGCTCCACCCGCCTCCTCTCCCCAATCCGCAAGTGGGCCAAGGGGCGGAGCCGCCGCGCCTGGCCCGCTTCGGATCCAGAGGCGTGTCTAAAGACCCCAGCGTGCGCACCAAAAGTCGCCTCTTCTCCTGACTTTCTCTTCAGCCATTGGGACCAAGAGAGAGAGAGAGAGAGCCCCTCCGGCTGGAGGTATCTTCCACCTCCGCTCCCTCCTTTGTTTTTGCGCCTACCTTCAGGAAAGGTGGGCATCTCCACCTCTCTCTCTCTCTCTTGGTCCCAATGGCTGAGGAGAAAGTCAGGAGAAGAGGTGACTTTTGGTGCACACGCCGGGGTCTTCAGGCAAACCTCCGGACCCAAAGCGGGCCAGGCAAGGGAGCAAGTGCGGCAAGTGTAGTTACTGGAATGTATAGTTCACCTACAATCAAAGAGCATTCTGAACTCCACCAATGATGGAATTGAACCAAATATGGCACACAGAACTCCCACGACGAACAGAAAATATATATCAATGATTGGTTGGGGGGGGGGCAAAATACTGTTTGCTTACCATTGAAAATTACCTAGGGCCTCCTCTGCATACTGCCATCATCATTATTTATATCCCACTTTTATCTGGATTGAGGTCTCATCTATACAGCCATATAGCATCCAGATTATCTGCTTTGAACTGGATTATAGTCTGGATTTTATATGGCAGTGTAAATGGGGCCAGGGCATTACAATCATCTGAAAATGCATTGACATTGTCAAATGAATGGAATTTGACCTCACTTCAACTGCCATGGCTCAATGCAGAGAATACTAAAGACCTTGAAAAACTACAACTCCCAGGTTTCCATAGCATTGAGTCATGGCAGTTCAAGTGGGGACAAACCGCGTTCATTCTACAGTGTAGATGTACCTCCCTTTGTTATGCTAGCTGAGAAACCAAATGATATGTAATCATGGGAGTTGTAGTTATGAAACTACAACTCCCAGGGTTCCATAGCCATGGCAGTTCAAGTGGGGTCAAACTGCGTTCATTCTACAGTGTAGATGTACCTCCCAGGAAGTGTTTGTTTGTTATGCTAGCTGAGAAACCAAATGATATGTAATCATGGGAGTTGTAGTTGTGAAACTACAACTCCCAGGCTTCCATAGCATTAAGCCATGAGAGTCAAGTGGGGTCAAACTGTGTTCATTCTATAGTGTAGATGTACCTCCCAGGAAGTGCGTGTTTGTTTTGCTAGCTGAGAAACAAAATGATATGTAATCATGGGAATTGTAGTTGTGAAACTACAACTCCCAGGTTTCCATAGCATTGAGCCATGGCAGTTCAAGTGGGGTCAAACTGCGTTCATTCTACAATGTAGATGTACCTCCCAGGAAGTGTTAGTTTGTTATGCTAGCTGAGAAACAAAACGATATGTAYTCCTGGGAGCTGTAGTTGTGAAACTACAACTCCCAGGSTTCCATAGCCATGGCAGTTCAAGTGGGGACAAACTGCGTTCATTCTACAGTGTAGATGTACCTCCCAGGAAGTGTTTGTTTGTTACGCTAGCTGAGAAACAAAATGATATGTAACCATGGGAGTTGTAGTTTCACAAGGTGAAAAACCTTGTGAAAACTACAGTTCCTGTGGTTTCATAGCTTTGAGCAATTACAGTGTCAAGCTGCATCCATTGTACGGCGTAGTTGCACTCTCACGTATGTACAACCTGGATGATGGGAGCAGCAATTCAATCCAATTATCACAACTGGAAATGACAATAAGAGTCATAAAACGAGAGTTGCAGTCCAAAACATCCGGGATGCGTCTGCCCACTTGCAAACTTCCCAGACTGTGATATAATGGCTCTGTCATGAGATAATGAGATCAGGATCTCAAGAGCCTCCCTCCGGCTAAGACGAAAACATCTGCTCTCTGTGTGGCTTCCTTTTGCAGAGCAAAGGCTCTTTCTTGGCGGCGTCTGGAACATCCGTCCAACACAAGCAAACTGAAAGAGTCCTCCACCTCCGCATTTCTGGGCTGCCTCCACACTGTAGAATTAATGCAATTAGGCCACACTTTAAGTGCCATGGCTCAACGCTATGGGATCATGGGAGTTGTAGTGTGGTAAAGCACCAACACTAATGAGCAGAGAAGGCGAAAGACCATGTAAAACTACAAGTCTCGGGATTCCAATATATTGCCCAAACGTGGTTTGAAATAAATATTTACACATTTAGCCCAACTGGACGTAATGTCAGGGGAAAAACTGGTAGTTAAGAGTTGCATGGATTCTGAAGGCCATATACATTAAGAACAGGCAAGCATCCCGAGCTCTGAGGATCACCTGGGAAGGAATCCCACTGGAGGATTGTAGCGCACCCAAATACCTGGGAGTTACCCTGGACCCTGGATGAACAACTGCACTGCATCCTGTCAGATCCCCAAAATCTGGAGGAAAGCATCATCGCCATCTTGAAGACAGGCAAAGACCATCATGATCCAAAAATCTACAGACCAATCTCCCTGTTGTGCCACCTCTACAAAGTTCGGGAGAGACTTATTTTGCATAGAATTACTGAAAAAATAGACCCATGTCTGATTCCACAGCAAGCTGGCTTCAGGAAAGGCAAAAGCTGCACATCGCAAGTGCTGAACCTGACTCAGCACATAGAAGATGGCTTTGAAAGGCAGCAGATCACAGGAGCTGTCTTCATAGACCTGTCAGCGGCTTATGATACTGTGAACCACCGCCTCCTCCTGAGAAAAATGTATAATATCACAAAGGACGACCACCTCACCCGCCTCATAGGAAACAGGAGCTTTTTTGTTGAATTCCATGGCCAGAGAAGCAGATGGCAGAAACAGAAGAACGGCCTGCCTCAGGGGAGCGTGCTTGCTCCATCCATGTTCAACATCTACACAAATGACCAGCACTGTCAGAAGGGACAGAGAGTTCTATCTATGCTGATGATTGTGTCATCACCGCCCATGCAAGGCGTTTTGAAATTGTTGAACAGAAGCTCTCTGAAGCTTTAGGTGCTTTTACTGGCCATTACTGGGGAAACCAGCTGATTCCTAATCCATCTAAAACACAGACATGTGTCTTTTATCTCAAAAACAGACAAGCATCTTGAGCTCTGAGTATGACCTGGGAAGGAATCCCACTGGAGCATTGCAGCGCACCCAAATACCTGGGTCACTCTGGACCGTGCTCTGACCTACAAGAAGCACTGCCTGAACAACAAGCAAAAAGTGGGTGCTAGAAACAATATCATACGAAAGCTGACTGGCACAACCTGGGGATCACAACCAGACACAGTGAAGACATCTGCTCTTGTGCTATGCTACTCTGCTGCTGAGTATGCATGCCCAGTGTGGAACACATCTCACCACGCTAAAACAGTGGATGTGGCTCTTAATGAGACATGCCAGCATTATCACGGGGTGTCTGTGCCCTACACCACTGGAGAAATTACACTGTTTAGCCAGTATTGTACCACCTGACATCTGCCAGGAAGTAGCAACCAATAGTGAAAGGACCAAGGCAGTGACATCTCTGGCCCACCCCCATTTTGGGTATCAGCCAGCATGTCAACAACTTAAATCAAGAAATAGTTTTCTAAGATCTACAGAGACACTTGCTGGAACACCTCAGCAAGCGAGAGTCCAAAAGTGGCAGGCTCAAACCCAGAACATCAATCAATGGCTGATACCAAATGAGAGACTCCCTCCTGGGCACAAAGAAAAGTGGGTGACTTGAAAAGCGCTGAACAGACTGAGCTCTGGCCCCACGTGATGCAGAGCCAACCTTAAGAAATGGGCACAAAGTGGAATCCACAACATGCGATTTAAATTAAGATTAAAATTAATACACATTAAAACAGTTAAAAACGTTACATCCATATATTTATTTATCGTGTCATCAGCAACCATACCATTGTATTACATTTCTAACAGAACAAAACAAACAAACAGATAAAAAAACACAGATTTTGAAAACTTGGTAGTTGATTAAATGTCCTTTGACCAGTATCTGGCCACTTGGAGTGCCTCTGGTGTTGCCGCAAGAAGGTCCTCCATTGTGCATGTGGCAGGGCTCAGGTTGCATTGCAGCAGGTGGTCAGTGGTTTGCTCCTCTCCACACTCGCATGTCGGGGATTCCACTTTGTAGCCCCATTTCTGAAAGTTGGCTCTGCATCTCGTGGTGCCAGAGCACAGTCTGTTCAGCGCCTTCCAAGTCGCCCAGTCCTCGGTGTGCCCAGGGGGGAGTCTCTCATTTGGTATCAGCCATTGATTGAGGTTCTGGGTTTGAGCCTGCCACTTTTGGACTCTCGCTTGCTGAGGTGTTCCAGCAACCTCTTATAGCAACACCAGAGGCACTCCAAGTGGCCAGCTACTGGTCAAAGGACATTTAATAGAATGCCAAGTTTGCAAACTTTGTGTGTGTGTTTAAATACAATACAACTGTTTGGTTTGCTTCTGACACGATAAATAAATAAATAAATTTGCAAGGTCTCTCTCTCTCTGTTTTTTTTTTTTTTTTTTTTGGAAGGGGGAGGCAGATCTACTATTTCATCTGGATCCCAGCCGCTCTGCCTGGTTTTATGAATCACGGAGGTTCCCACTCCCCCACACCCGCTTTGCAAACAGCTGCAAAGGATCCCTGCCTCCTTCCCTTTTCTCAGTGCCAAAGTTGCCTTCCCACAACTGGAAAGAGGGACACAGCTCTCCTTCTACATAGGATACTAGGCTTGGAAGAGATCCCAGAGGCCACCCAGTCCAACCTGCATCTGCCAGGTAGGAAGACATAATGGTTAAAAACCTCCAGAGAAGGAGACTACACCAGACTCCCACCACCTCATCGCATTGAGAGGGGGAAACATGGGTGAGAATCCCTTTAAGAGTAGGGAATCACCCCACAAATATCGTCAGCAGTCCTGCTTCACGTTCTGCCTCCCCATCACACTCACACATGGAAACTTAAGAGCTGGCAATGCATTCATCTTTCATATTTATAGAATCCTAGAGTTGGAAAACACCTGGTGGGCCATCCAATCCAACCCCATTCTGCCAAGAAGCAGGAAAATCGCATTCAAAGCACCCCTGACAGATGGCCATCCAGCCTCTGTTTCAAAGCCTCCAAAGAAGGAGCCTCCACCACACTCCAGAGGCAGAGAGTTCCACTGCTGAACAGGTCTCTCTAATAATAATAATAGTAATAATAATAATAATAATAATAATAATAATAATAATAATAATAATGTTAGAGACCCTAAATTGGGTCTTCTTAGATCCACATCATGGGAGCATGAAAGGAAGGAGACAGTCCCAAAAAAGATTTTAAAAAAGGTTTATTTTAGTTTCTTCATGAAGAAGACGGACAGCCTGGCAGCATACGCAGATGCTACCCTTCAAGTGACTGCCGCGGCTTTTGACCACCAATATATAACCTCAAGTAAACAAGAACATTTTTTTGTCATGGAAAGTACTCTCTTTCCAGCCCCTCCCTTGACGTTTTGATGGAAAGTACCTTCTTGTACCTGCAGACTCTGCGCTTAACCACAACCTTTGAACTTAACCACAATACAACTTCTGACCTCTACATGTAACATCTTTATTTGTAGCAGGGTACAAATAAAGGATGATGATGATGATGATGATGATGATGATGATGATTATTATTATTATTATGCAGGGGGAGGGCCCTTGAGCACTCCAGCTGGAGGTCAGCTGTGACCAGCAGTGCTGCAGAATTTGAAGAGGCACGAATGGAGGGTGAAAGAGAGAAACGTGCCAAGAGGAAGGCGCGTCAAGCCAACCCCGACCGAGACCGCCTTCCACCTGGAAACCAATGCCCTCACTGTGGAGAAGATGCAGAGCAAGAATAGGGCTCCACAGCCACCTACGGACCCACAAGAATACTGATCCTGGAAGACTATCCTACTCGGCCAACGAGGGATTGCCTAAGTAAGTAAGTAAAGTATGTAACAAAGTTGGAGGCATTACTTTTCATTCAACCCTGGTAGGCTAAAGCCAGCACTTTGAATTGTGCCCGCTAGCAAACTGGCAGTCAGTGGAGTTGGCGCAGCAGACGAGTTGTATGCTCCTTGAGCATGGATCCTATTAGTAACCTGGCTGCTACCTGCTGGACCATTTGAAGCTTCCAAACAGTCTTCAAAGGCAGCCCCAGGTAGAGCACGTTGCAGTAGTCTATACGGGATGTAACCAGAGTGTGGACTACCGTGGCCAAGTCAGATTTCCCAAGGTACTAGCTCAGTTGGCGCACAAGCTTTATCTGTGCAAA
This sequence comes from Anolis sagrei ordinatus, assembly GCF_025583915.1. Taxonomy (NCBI): domain Eukaryota; kingdom Metazoa; phylum Chordata; class Lepidosauria; order Squamata; family Anolidae; genus Anolis; species Anolis sagrei. The sequence continues at coordinate 3,431,759 of NW_026847438.1, read as the reverse complement.
TGCTCCCCTGGTCACCACCGAAACTTGGGTTTCCAGTCTCAGTGATGAGTCCAGGATCTCTCCCAAGCTGCGAACCTGTGTCTTCGGGGGGAGTGTGACCCCATCCAGCACAGCCTGTAACCCTATGCCCTGTTCGGCTTTGTGACAGACCAGGAGTACCTCTGTCTTGTCTGGATTCAATGTCAACTGTAGAGCTAGAACTCCAATGATTCCGTAGCAATGAGCAGTGGTGTCGAGGTGCTTTAGTCCTTTAATCCATCCTGGGCCCGGTCCTGTTCAACATCTTTATTAATGACTTAGATGAAGGGTTAGAAGGCAGGATCATCAAGTTTGCAGACGACACCAAATTGGGAGGGAGAGCCAAGACTCCAGAGGACAGGAGCAGGATTCAAAGGGATCTTGACAGATTAGAGAGATGATGGGCCAAAACTAACAAAGTGAAGTTCAACAGGAACAAATGCAAGATACTCCACTTAGGCAGGAAAAACGAAATGCAAAGATACAGAATGGGGGATAATGCCTGGCTCGAGAGCCGTACGTGTGAAAGAGATCTTGGAGTCCTCGTGGACAGCAAGATAAACATGAGCCAACAATGTGATGTGGAGGCCAAAAAAAGCCAATGGGATTTTGGCCTGCATCAATAGGAGCCTAGTGTCTAGATCTAGGGAAGTCCTGCTCCCCATGCTCTATTCTGCTTTGGTTAGACCACACCTGGAATATTGTGTCCAATTCTGGGCACCACAATTGAAGGGAGATATTGACAAGCTGGAATGTGTCCAGAGGAGGGTGACTAAAATGATCAAGGGTCTGGAGAACAAGCACTATGAGGAGCGGCTTAAGGAGCTGGGCATGTTTAGCCTGAAGAAGAGAAGGCTGAGAGGAGACATGATAGCCATGTATAAATATGTGAGAGGAAGCCACAGGGAGGAGGGAGCAAGCTTGTTTTCTGCTTCCCTGGAGACTAGGACGCGAAACAATGGCTTCAAACTACAAGAAAGGAGATTCCATCTGAACATGAGGAAGAACTTCCTGACTGTGAGAGCTGTTCAGCAGTGGAACTCTCTGCCCCGGAATATGGTGGAGGCTCCTTCTTTGGAAGCTTTTAAACAGAGGCTGGATGGCCATCTGTCAGGGGTGCTTTGAATGCAATATTCCTGCTTCTTGGCAGAATGGGGTTGGACTGGATGGCCCATGAGGTCTCTTCCAACTCTTTGATTCTATGATTCTATGATTCTATGCAGTGTGGATGCATCCCCAGAACTTTGCACACATCCCCATCTGACCAAGAAGCCCTTTCACCCAGTTTTCTCTCTTTATTAAAAGCAGAGCGGCGGCTTCTTCCCATGAATCCCAATCCATCAGGGACGCCCCGCCGAGTCCAAAACAAAACCACTTCTCCAGCCTCCTCTCCCATCTTGTCTCCAACCTCTGGCCCGTTCTTTTTCCAGCTGGGATGGATAGAAGAAAGCTGATGAAACAGCCGCTTCCCGCTGCAATAATAGCCCGCTTTGCAACACCTCTGGCTGGACGCTGCTTTGAGGAAATGAGAACCTTATTTTCAACATTCTTCTTTTAAAGGAGAGGAAACACCCATCTCTTGCATTCAAAACATCTCAGTATCTGGTATCTGCTTTGGTCCACAGCAGGCAAAATATGTCCTCTAAGGATTTTCTAGATCCTAAAGTGCAATTCTGGAGTGCCCAGTGGCGCAGTGAATTAAAGCGCTGAGCTGCTGAACTTGCTGATCGAAAGGTTGGCGGTTTGAATCCAGGGAGTGGGGGTGAGCTCCCGCTGTTAGCCCCAGCTTCTGCCAACCTAGCAGTTTGAAAATATTTAAGTGTTTTAGGTTTTTTCAGGCTATCCTGCCCCTGTTGCCACTCGCTGATCGCCATGGGACTTTGGTTGGTTTGTTTTTATTTTCTTTGGAAGACGCCTGTGCGTGAGTTTTTTTAATGTGTGGAGGTCAGTGCACAACTGATCAACACACAGTCTTCACAGAGTGAGGTCCCACTGGTGATGTAGTTTAACACAATGACCGTGGCTTCTCAGTCTGTTGCAGCCTTCTTCCGCCTTCACAGCCGTTGTAACATGTGCCATGTTATCCTCCTCCTGCTCCGCTGTTGAGGTCTTTGGGTCTTCGGACTGTGCTTGGTCTGGAACATCCCCCGCGGCCACTCCTGGGAGTTCACGACTCCAGTTGTTGTGCCTACAGGTCCTCCGCCATCAACTCCGCTGGACCGGCCACGTTGTCTGGATGCCCAACCACCGTCTCCCAAAGCAGTTGCTCTACTCCGAACTCAAGAACAGAATGTTGGTGGACAGGAAAAGAGATTGAAAGATGGGCTCAAAGCCAACCTTAAAAACTCTGGCATAGACACTGAGAACTGGGAAGCCCTGGCCCTTGACCGCTCCAGCTGGAGGTCAGCTGTGACCAGCAGTGCTGCAGAATTTGAAGAGGCATGAATGGAGGGCGAAAGGGAGAAGCGTGCCAAGAGGAAGGCGTCAAGCCAACCCCGACCGAGACCGCCTTCCACCTGGAAACCAATGCCCTCACTGCGGAAGAAGATGCAGAGCAAGAATAGGGCTCCACAACCACATACGGACCCACAAGAATACTGGAAGACAATCATCCTCGGAAAACGAGGGATCGCCTAAGTAAGTAAGTTTCAGGCTATGTGGCCATGTTCTAGAGGCATTCTCTCCTGACGTTTCGCCTGCATCTATGGCAAGCATCCTCAGAGGCAGTGAGGATGCTTGCCATAGATGCAGGCAAAACGTCAGGAGAGAATGCCTCTAGAACATGGCCATATAGCCCGAAAAAACCTACAACAACCCTGTGAGTAGATCAATAGGAAGGTAACAATACTCCATGCAGTCATGCTGGCCACATGACCTTGGAGGTGTCTACGGACAATGCCGGCTCTTCGACTTAGAAATGGAGATGAGCACCACCCCCAAGAGTCGGACACGACTGGACTTAATGTCAGGGAGAAACCTTTACCTTTTACACACACATCACTTTCCTTACTAGAAACAGAACCTCGGAGGATGCCTGTCACAGATGCAGGCGAAACATCAGAAGGGAATGCTACTGGAACATGACCAAACAGGGGAACACATTTGCCTATGCCTTGTGCAATTCTAAGGGACCGCAGTGGCACAAAGGGTTAAACTAGTGGTTCCCAACCTTTTTTTGACCAGGGACCACTTAACAAGGGACCACTTTGACCAGAGACCAATCTCTAACATTAGTACCAATAGGACTACAAATCAGTTTTTGGTCAACTTTAGATTCTGGGTTGTTGTAGGTTTTTCAGGCTGTCTGGCCATGTTCTAGAAGCATTCTCTCCTGACGTTTCGCCTGCATCTGTGGCAGGCATCCTCAGAGGTTGTGAGGAGGCATCCTCAGAGTTTGTGACCTCACAACCTCCAAGGATGCCTGCCACAGATGCAGGTGAAACAACAAGAAAGAATGCTTCTAGAACATGGCCAGACAGCCCGAAAAACCTACAACAACCAGTGATTCTGGCCATGAAAGCCTTTGATAACTTTAGATTCAGTTTGGGGTTTTGGGGTGCCGATTCAGAAAATTGCACTGGATAGACCACATCAGCTCTAGTTTCTGATACAACACATATGCCATCTAGTAGTCGCAATCTGCTTGCCCACAGAAAATCGTATTTAAAAAGCCTCATCACTATAAGAGAGTTTGGTGAGACCAGTCACATTCGTTGCAACTCCCACAATTCCTAACAGTCCAAAACACTTGGAGGGCCGAGGTTTGCCCATGCCTGCTCTAGATGCTTGCCACTGCTGCATTCCTCTTAGGCCGAGAGAGTGTGACTTCCCTGTGGATGAATGATGATCCAAACCTGGGTTGCTGTGAGCTTTTTGGGCTGTAAGGCCATGTTGAAGTAGCATTCTCTCCAGATGTTTCACCTCCATCTGTGGCAAGCATCCTCAGAGGTTTGTTGAGAGGTCTGTTGGAAATGAGGTAAGTGGTGTGTGTGTGTGTGTGTGTACACGTGTGTATGCGTGCCGGTGGAATAATGTCCAGGGTTGGAGAAAGAACCCCTGTCTATTTCAAGCAAGTGTGAATGTTGCAATTAGCAAGCTTGAATAGCATTGAGTAGCCATGAAGCTGCAAAGCCTGGCTGTTGCTGCCTGGGGGCATCCTCTGTTTGGGAGGTGTTAACTGGCACTTGATTACTTGCAGTCTGGAGTTCCCCTGATTCTGAATGGTGTTCTTTATTTACTTTCTTGATTCTGGTGTTTTTTCCTGACATTTCACCTGCATTTATGGCAGGCATCCTCAAAGGTTGTGAGGTCTCTGAGGATGCTTGCCACAGATGCAGGCGAAATGTCAGGAGAGCGTGCTTCTGGAACATACAGCCCAAAAAACTTACAGCAACCCAACCTTTGAGGATGCCTCCAGGCAACAACAACTCTCAAGACTCTCATGGATTCACTTTGCAAACCTCATGGCTACTTCAATGCTAATTCAAACTTGCTAATTGCAACATTCAGACTTGCTTCAAACAGACAAGGGTTCTTTCTTCAAACCTGGACATTACACAGATATATACACCCCACTTGCTTCATTTCCTGCAGACCTCTGAACAAACTTCTGAGGATGCCTCCAGGCAACAACAGCCAGGCTACCACTATGCAGAGACCCTCACTGGATGACTTTGCATACTTCATGGCTACTCCAAGGCTAATTCAAGATTGCTAACTGCAACATTCACAATTGTTTCAGACAGAGAAGAGTTCTTTCTCTCACCATGAACATTACACAGATATATACAGTATGTATGTATGTATGTGTGTATGTATACACACACATATATATAGCCCACTTGCTGCCTCATTTCCTACAGACCTCTGAACAAACCTCCGAGGATGCCTCCAGGCAACAACAGCCAGGCTGCCTCTATGCAGAGACCCTCACTCATTGACTTTGCAAACCTCATGGCTACCCCAATGCTAATTCAAGCTTGCTAATTGCAACATTCACAATTGTTTCAGACAGACAAGAATTCTTTCTCCCACCATGGACATTACACACACACACAAACATATAGCCTCATTTCCAAAAGTTCATTTCTGAACAAACCTCTCAGGATGCCTCCAGGCAACAAAGGCCAGGCTACCTCTATGCAGAGACCCTCACTGGTTGACTTTGCAAACTTCATGGCTACCCCAATGCTAATTCAAGCTTGCTAATTGCAACATTCACACTTGCTTCAAACAGACAAGGGTTCTTTCTCCCACCCTGGACATTATGCCACAGGTATAATGTCATGTTGATGCTCAAGTGGAGCATGAACATGTGCCCAGAGCTTGAGATGTGCCAGAAGAGAATCCTGCCATACACACACACACCCACACCACTTGCCTCACTAGAAACCAAACCTCTGATGATGCCTGTCACAGATGTAGGTGAAACACCAGGCAACAACAGCCAGGATACCATTATGCAGAGACCCTCGTGAATTGACTTTGCAAACTTCAAGGCTACGCCAATGCTAATTCAACCTTGCTAATTGCAACATTCACACTTGCTTCAAACAGAAAAGGGTTCTTTCTCCCACCCTGGACATTATACCACAGGTATAATGTCATGTTTCGGGGAGTGGCGTGAGCTTCAGCTGTCAGCCCTAGCTTCTGCCAACCTAGCAGTTCGAAAACATGTTAATGTGAGTAGATCACTAGTTACTGCTCCAGCGGGAAGGTAACGGCGCTCCATGCAGTCATGCCAATGGCCACATGACCTTGGGGGTGTCTATGGACAACGCCGGCTCTTGGGCTTAGAAATGGAAGATGAGCACCACATCCCAGAGTCAGGAATGACTGGACTTAACAGTCCTAGCTTCTGCCAACCTAGCAGTTCGAAAACACGCACATGTGAGTAGATCACTAAGTACCGCTCCGGCGGGAAGGTAACGGCGCTCCATGCAGTCATGACGGCCACATGACCTAGGAGGTGTCTATGGACGACGCCGGCTCTTGGGCTTAGAAATGGAGATGAGCACCACACCCCAGAGTCAGGGGACAACCTTTACCTTTTACCCACACACCACTTTCCTTCCTAGGAACAGAACCTCTGAGGATGCCTGCCACAGATGCAGGCGAAACGTCAGGAGGGAATGCTACCGGAACATGACCAAACAGCCCAAAAAACACACAGCATCCCAGTGATTCTGGCCATGAAAGCCTTCAATAATTGGAAACCCTGTTCCCGCAGGTTCCCACCCTCCAACCCCATAAGACCCCTCTGGCTGGGAAACAGGTTAGGCAACGAGCCTCTCCATGCCACCCCTTTGTTTACTTTCAGGGGAGAAGGAGGTCAAAGGTCTCCTTTGGTGTCCTGAGATGCCCTCCCTCCCCAGGCCAAAGCAAAGGAAGAGGAGAGAGTAGCAAAGCAAGGAGACAGAAGAGCCCAAAAGTATCAAAGAAGCCTAAGAGAAGCAGAAAGGCATTGGAGATTACCATGGGGAGGGCTGGGGAGGGAGGCAAGGGGGGCTCAGGGACCCCTCCCCACCTCCCTACAGCCTTGGAGACGGTCACCTTCTCTTTCGGCCACTTTCTCTTTCGGCCACTTTCTCTTTCGACTCCTTTGAGGAAGAGTTTGGAAGGGATTTCTGGAGGTGCTCCTCTTCTTTCCAAAGTCCAACAAGTCCCCTTCCAGCCCCTTTTGTCCCCTTGTTTTTGCAAAAAGTGGGGAAAGAAGGAGCTCTCTTTCTGCTCTCTGGCTGGGAAGGGGAGGGATGGAGGGAAGGAGGGAGTGGAAAGAAGGGAAGCCAAGAAAGAAAGAGAAGGAGGGAAGGGGCTGGGTGAGGGGGGGAAAGAGGGAGGCTGCCTGGTCTTCCAAAGGCCACCCTCCCTCCTCCCCTCCTCTGCAGACACACTGCACGCCTGTCCTGCCTGCAAGACTTCCCTCCACAGTGCCAGGACTGCCAGGGAACAGCAGCCCTCTTTGTGCGGGCAAGCCCTGCCCCTTGGCTTTGCCCACAGAAGGGCGGGTGAGGGCCGGCAAAGCCAAGCCAAGGGCATCGGGGTCCTTGGCCCCCTTTCCCACCCCTATTGGACCCGGCTCTGGGGTCTCTGTACCCGCTTCTTTGCTTCCCTTCCTTGCTTGGCTTCTTCCTTTTCTCTCCTTGCTGAGCAAAGGTCTTGCCAGCCCCAGCTGGGTTTCATTGGGGGGCAAAGCAGGGGGGCTGCCTGGCTTCCTTTGGAAACCTATGACGGCATTTTTGGAAAAGACGGAGCATAGTGTCTATTTATTTATTTATTTCAGAGTTTTCTATAGCGAGCTTCTCACCTCTTAGAGCAGGGGTCCTCAAACTAAGGCCCGGGGGCCGGATACGGCCCTCCAAGGTCATTTACCCGGCCCTCACTCAGGGTCAACCTAAGTCTGAAATGACTTGAAAGCACACAACAACAACAATCCTTCGACAATACAACAACAATCCTATCTCAAAAGCAGGTCCACATTTCCCACTTAAATACTAATAAGTTTATATTTGTTAAAATTGTCCTTTATTTTGATTATTGTATTGTACTTACCTGGCAGACTGTAGCCAGGAAATCAGAAGACGCTTACTTCTTGGGAGGAGAGCAATGTCCAATCTCGATAAAATAGTAAAGAGTAGAGACATCAGACTGGCAACAAAGATCCGCCTAGTCAAAGCCATGGTATTCCCTGTAGTAACCTACGGATGTGAGAGCTGGACCTTAGGGAAGGCTGAGCGAAGAAAGATCGATGCTTTTGAACTGTGGTGTTGGAGGAAAGTGCTGAGAGTGCCTTGGACTGCGAGAAGATCCAACCAGTCCATCCTCCAGGAAATAAAGCCCGACTGCTCATTGGAGGGAAGGATACTAGAGACAAAGTTGAAGTACTTTGGCCACATCATGAGGAGACAGTAAAGCCTAGAGAAGACAATTATGCTGGGGAAAGTGGAAGGCAAAAGGAAGAGGGGCCGACCAAGGGCAAGATGGATGGATGGCATCCTTGAAGTGACTGGACTGACCTTGAAGGAGCTGGGGGTGGTAACGGCCGACAGGGAGCTCTGGCGTGGGCTGGTCCATGAGGTCACGAAGAGTCGGAGACGACTGAACGAATGAACAACAACAACTTACCTGGCAGGGGAGACACCATGATCACGAAGGTGGTTTTCCCAGGGTGAGGCTCATCCATTGCCCTCCGGGTGTGCTTACCCCTGCGATTTCCCCAAATGCTGGAAACTCGACTGCATAATTTGTGGTTGTGGTATTGTTTTTAAGTGTTTCTTGCAGTGTGCATAGGAATTTATTAATGTTTTTTTTCTTCAAATTATAATCCGGCCCTCCAGCAGTTTGAAGGACTGTGACCTGGCCCTCTGTTTAAAAAGTTTGAGGACCCCTGACTTAAACTATTAATATTTTAAAATGTAAACCAGGGATCCTTAAATTAAGGCCGGGAGGCCGGATACAGCCCTCCAAGCTCATTTACCTGGCCCTGGCTCAGGGTCAACCTAAGTCTGAAACGACTTGAAAGCACACAACAACAACAACAACAATCCTATCTCATCAGCCAAAAGCAGGTCCACACTTCCCACTGAAATTCAAATAGGTTTATACTTGTTAAAATTGTTCTTCATTTCAATTATTGTATTGTTTTTAAATGTTTTTGCACTACAAATAAGATATGTGCAATGTGCATAGGAATTCATTCATTTTTTTTTCCTTCAAATTATATTCTGGCCCTCCAACAGTTTGAGGGACTGTGACCTGGCCCTCGGTTTAAAAAGTTTGAGGACCCCTGTCTTAGAGGGACTCAGCCCAGTTTACAACCATAAAAACATACAATCAGTAAAATATCATAGTTCATAATTACAATAACACATTTAAAATAACAACTATATTTAAAACTACGGTGGTCAGTCATCATATTAAAAACAAGTATACCTCATCTTCCATCCACAATCCTAGGGTGCTGTCTCATTCATCGAAAGCCTGTCTCCACAACCACATCTTCACCCGTTTCCTGAATGTCAGGATAGACGGGGCGGTTCTGACCTCCGGTGGGAGAGAGTTCCAGAGTCGCGGGGCCACCACCGAGAAGGCCCTGTCCCTCGTCCCCACCAGGCGCGCTTGTGAGGCCAGTGGGACCAAGAGCAGGGCCTCTCCAGACGATCTTAGTAATCTTGATGGTACGTAGGGGAGAATACGTTCGGAGAGGTCTAGATCTAGGGAAGTCATGCTCCCCATGCTCTATTCTGCCTTGGTTAGACCAACCTGGAATATTCTGGGCACCACAATTGAAGAGAGATGTTGATAAGCTGGAATGTGTCCAGAGGAGGCCGACTAAAATAATCAAAGGTCTGGAGAACAAACCCTATGAGGAGCGGCTTAAAGAGCTGGGCATATTTAGCCTGAAGAAGCAAAGGTTGAGAGGAGATATGATCAGGAAAAATGAAATGCAAAGATACAGAATGGGGGACGATGCCTGGCTCAAGAGCAGTACGTGTGAAAAAGATCTTGGAGTCCTCGTGGACAACAAGTTAAACATGAGCCAACAATGTGATGTGGCGGCAAAAAAAGCCAATGGGATTTTGGCCTGCATCAAGAGGAGCCTAGTGTCTAGATCTAGGGAAGTCCTGCTCCCCATGCTCTATTCCACCTTGGTTAGGCCACAACTGGAATATTGTGTCCAATTTTGGTCACCACAATTCAAGAGAGATATTGACAAGCTGGAATGTGTCCAGAGGAGGACGACTAAAATGATCAAGGGTCTGGAGAAGAAGCCCTATGAGGAGCGGCTTAAAGAGCTGGGCATCTTTAGCCTGAAGAAGTGAAGGTTGAGAGGAGATATGATCAGGGCCATGTATCAAGATGTGAGGGGAAGTCATAGGGAGGAGGGAGCAAGCTTGTTTTCTCCTTCCCTGGAGACTAGGACGCAATGGAGAAATGGCTTCAAACTACAAGAGAGGAGATTCCATCTGAACATGAGGAAGAACTTCCTGACTGTGAGAGCTGTTCAGCAGTGGAACTCTCTGCCCCGGAGTGTGGTGGAGGCTCTGGGAGCTCTGGCCTGGGCTGGTCCAGGAGGTCACCAAGAGTCAGAAGCGACTGAACAAATAAACAACAACAAGGGGTAAAATGGCATGCCTTTAATAATGTGGCAAAATCAAGGTTTGCTTTTTGGAGCAATATTTTCAAGCTGTGGATGGTACAATCAATTGATGCAGAATCTGATGACTTCGCACATGGGCAAGGAAGGCTTTCCCTGCACACTTTATATCTATACGGCAGGATTCCCTTCTGGTACATCTCAAGTTCTGGGCGCATGTTCATGCTCCATTTTGGTGACATGCTGGCTCTGTGCAAATGTTCAGGACTCCATTATGTAAACAAAAAAAAAGCAAATCTAGCCATCTTGGCTCTTGAGAAGGATGCATTTTAAGGGATTTCAAGAGCATGTTTACAAAGCAATTGCAGCTGGTTGGACTCTCCCAGCAATTCCGCCCATTATCATAGACAGACTTGCACAACTTATAGTTAATGTTATAGTTTGTTGTTGTTATTGCATGCCTTCATGTTGCTTTCAACTTATGATGACCCTAAGGAAACTCTATCATGGGGGCAAGATTTGTTCAGAGGAAGTTTGTCCTTGCCCTCCCCTCAGGCTGAGAGAGTGTCACTTTCCCCCCAAAGCTATGCAATAGGTTTCCATTGCCAAGTTGGGATTTGAACTCTGGTCTCCAAGGCCCTATCTACACTGCAATGACAACAACAACAACAACAACAACAACAACATTTTCTGTATAGGCTATTTCTAAATCTAGATTATCTGCTTTGAACTAGAGGTAGCCTGATCACCATCATGTAAATAATAAATAAATAAATAAATAAATGTCAGACTACAAAGAGAAGCCATTGAAATCTACAAGCACATGGACAATTTCAACAGAAAAGAGGAAACCACGTAAATGAACAAAACCTGGTTACCAATATTAAAAAGTATCAGAATTAAGACAGTAAATAAGGAACACCACTCAGAAACAGGGGAAACTCCAGACAGCAAACAATCAAGTGACAGTTAACACTTCCCAAACAGAGGATGTCTCCAGGCAACAACAGCCAGGCTACCTCTATGCGGATTTTGTTGTTCATTCATTCAGTCGTTTCCGACTCTTCATGACCTCATGGACCAGCCCATGCCAGAGCTCCCAGTTGGCCGTCACCACCCCCAGCTCCTTCAAGGTCAAGCCAGTCACTTCAAGGATACCATCCATCCACCTTGCCCTTGGTCGGCCCCACTTCCTTTTTCCTTCCATTTTCCCCAGCATTATCTTCTCCAAGCTTTCCTGTCTTCTCATTATGTGGCCAAAGTACTTCATTTTGCCTCTAATGTCCTTCCCTCCAATGAGCAGCCGGACTTTATTTCCTGGCGTGGTGTGTGCCATAATCTTGGGGGTTTTTTATGTTTAATTGCAACCCAGCTTTTGCACTTTCTTCTTTCACCTTGATTAGAAGGCTCCTCAGCTCCTCCTCTTTGGCCATCAAAGTGGTATCATCTGCATATTTAAGGTTGTTAATGTTTCTTCCAGCAATTTTAACCCCAGCCTTGCATTCATCAAGCCCTGCACATTGCATGATGTGTTCTGCATACAAGCTGAATAGGTTGGGTGAGAGCATACAACCCTGTCACACTCCTTTCCCAATCTTGAACCAGTCTGTTGTTCCATGGTCAGTTCTGATTGTTCCTGCTTGGTCATTGCACAGATTCTTCAGGAGAGAGACAAGGTGGCTTGGTCTCCCGATACATCCCACCAAGACCTTGCCACCATTTATTATGCTCCACACAGTCAAAGGCTTTAGAATAGTCAATATAACAGAAATAGATGTTTTCCTGAAACTCCCTGCCTTTCTCCATTATCCAGCATCCGGATATTGGCCATTGGGTCTCTCATTCCTCTGCCTTTTCTAAACCCAGCCTGTACACTGTTGCAATATCATGGGACTTCACCATCCATGGATTTGGGTATCAAAAGCCCAGTGGATGCAAAAAGAATTGGTGAATATGAGATGTATCCAAATATACGAAAAGCCCAAAACGAGGAATATACTTTCTTGTTGTTGTGAATGAAGAACGTGAAGATTTCCATCCCTTGCCATGGCCTCTCTCTCTCACCCAAACAGAAACAAACGGAGACAAGGGTCTTTCTCATAGAGCCCCTTCCCAAAATCGTCCCGCTTCTCGATGACCTGGGTCTTGCCCTCCAGCGCAGCTGCTATGAGGATTCTCTATAGGGCTTTTCAGCTTCCTTGGCACAGAGTCTTCATTCACAAGCCTATGAAGTCCCCCCAACCTATTCATAAAGCCATGGAAGCCCCTCATTGAAGTCACTAACCCCATCTTTTCTTTTTGGGTTGGTGGCCCACCTCCTGGCCCAGTGCTGTGGGTCTTCATTGTGTCTCAAACTATTCCAATCCCTCCATTTCAAAGGCATCATATACTGAAGTGTGGAGGACAAAGGAGAAGGGCTGAGAATAGTGTCTCCATGATGACCCCATTATGGCTTTTTCATGGAGAGGGTTGACACCAAAGCACTCTGAAAATGACTTTCATGCCATTTATTTTGGATATGAAATGTGTTAATGAGGGAAATTGCCTTCTTCCAGCCAACCTCTCAAATGGAAAGGGCAGCAGATGGTGGTCTAAATGGGGCAGGGGTCCCTGGTGTCCCATCTAAACAAGGACCCCTCAAAAAGAGCCCTTTCCTTCAGTCCACACTTTAGGGAAAGTATGCAAGGAAAGCAGTGTGAGAGCTGGATACGAAGGGGAAAAGCACAAAGGATAGCTGCAAGGGATGTGTATGATTTTAAAAAGGTGGATGGAGGCATCATCCAGACAAGACAGAGGCCCTCCTGGTCAACTGAAAGGCCGAACAGGGTGTAGGATTACAGCCTGTGCTGGATGGGGTTACACACCCCCTGTGAAGGCACATGTTTTCAGCTTGGGGGTGATCCTGGATTCATCACTGAGCTCGAAACCCAGATCTTGGTGGTGGCCAGGGAAGCTTTTGCACAATTAAAAAACTTGTGCGCCAGTTACGCCCATACTTTGGAAAGCCAGAGGGTCACTCTGAGAAGGTGTTGCAGGGGAACACATGTTCGGACCTGCAGCCTTTGTCCTGTGTGGTCCCACAGAATTCAGTATTGAAGCCCATGTTGTTTAACGACTACATGAAGCCATTGTTGTGCCTCAGCTGGAATCACAGAGTGATAGTGTCAATGATTCTGATGAACATGATGGGATTCAGGTTCATAGGGATCTCTATTGATGAGGAACAGGGTGAGGAGCAGGGTGCAGAAGTTCAGTTTCCCACAGCAAGGGATGATGCTGTTGATAATGAAGCTAGCCAGGTGCATGTTGATTCAGGAAGGGGGGGGGGCAGTTGTTCTCAGCCAGATAATGAGCAAGAAAGCACTAACAAACAGATTGACCTTGATGAAGGGGGAACCTTAGATAGAGCTGATCGCTTGGAATTCAAGGTTCGAAGGAGTGTGAGAATAGCTAACAAGAGGGAGGTTAAGGGCCAAAGAAACTCCTTAATGTTTTGCAAAGGGTATTAAACAGGCTGTTTGAGAATATCCCAGCGTCAGAGCAACTTCTCAACATTGTTTGCCTGGATTTATCTCGCAGTTTTCATGTTCATGGTTTTGAGACTTTGTCATGTTCTCATGGGACTTTGCCTTGCTGTTGTCTTCGTGAATCCTGCCTTTAAGTGATTCCTTGTATTGATCCTTGGAACATTACTTTTGCTTTTATGAGCTTCTTATCTTTTACTTTTTAATAAGCCATAAAGACAACAGGCTGTGTGCTGTGTTGTGTTTCAAGAAAGGTGATTCTATAGAGTTCAGTGTCTGATGCCATCTGACATTAAACTCTATTGCTCCTTTCCACCCACTGCTAAAGAGGTTGCTCAGGTACTGAACCAGTGCTTGGCAGCTGTGACGATCTGGATGAGGGCAAAGAAACTGAAATTGAATCCAGACAAGACAGAGGTCCTCCTGGTCAGTCGAAAGGCCAAACAGGGCATAGGGTTACAGCCTGTGCTGGATGGGGTTCCACTCCCCCTGAAGACGCAAGTTCGCAGTTTGGGAGTGATCCTGGACTCATCGCTGAGCCTGGAACCGCAGGTCTTGGCGGTGGCCAGGGGAGCTTTCGCACAATTAAAACTTGTGCACCAGTTGCATCCGTACCTTGGGAAGTCAAACTTGACCACGGTAGTCCATGCTCTTGTTACATCTCAAATAGACTACTGCAACGTGCTCTACATATGTCTACCAAGCTCTACATGCATACAATTACATTATGTAACAGAATTTGGAAAAAAAATCTGTTCCTGGTTTGCAAGTGTTCTTCCTGTTGAATTGTGCAGTAATTACTTTGAAAATAGTTGTTATCCTCCAGAAACTTTGTTTTTTGTGGCTGCCACAAACTATGTTGAATTTGTTGAGGCTCAGTGATGAGATTCATTGACAAACTAGAGCAAAATATGTTGCAGGATGTCATGCAAAAACAAAGTTTTTACAGTTTAATACATTTTCCCCATGTTTTTATGATAGAAACAATTAGGAAACGACATTGATCACCCAGGAACAAGGATCCTTCAGTGACACAGTGGATAAACCGTTGCGCTGGCAGGACTGAAGGCCAACAGATCGCAAATTCAAATCCGCGGAAAGTGCGGATGAGCTCCCTCTATCAGCTTCAGCTCCCCATGCGGGGACATGAAAGAAGCCTCCTACAAAGATGGTAAAACATCAAAACATCCTGGCATCCCCTGGACAACGTCCTTGCAGATGGCCAATTCTCTCCACCAGAAGGGACTTGCAGTTTCTCAAGTCATTCCTGTCATGAAAAAAACAAACAAACCCCAGGAACAAAAATCATGTTACATAGTGGTATCTCAGCTTGACTTGGAGCACATCTGCACTGTAGAATGAATTTCTACATGGCTCAAGGCTATGGAATCCTGGGAGTCATAGTTTGGTGACTTTTTTGCAGAGATAGTTCAAGACCTTGTAACACAACAACTCCCACACCATTGAGCCATGACACTTAAAGCGGTATCAATCTACATTGATTGTACAGTGCAGATGCACCCTCTGAGATACAAACGCTGGTTTTCTCTCTCCAAGGCCTCCTCATTCTCCGCCATTGTCTATCGAGTGTCCAGTCTCCACTTTCCATCTCTCTTCCATCTCTGTTGCCCAGTTTTGCCCAGTAGCCAACCTTAGAGGCAAATGGCCGGAGCCCTGGGGTCAAAGGCCAGGTGGTTGAGATGGGGAGCAACCAGACCATGCAGCTGGAAAAACAAGATGAAAGTAGCTCTCCCTGGTTTTCTCCTGCTCTGGTTCTCCTTGTTTTGCCTGGTTTTAATAGCCTTCAAAGGCCAGGAGAGAGACAGCTGGCACCATTTGGCACAGTTTGCAAGGAAAATCCATCACAGCAAAAGAAGTGGGGGATTCCTTCCCTTTGCATGCATACTATAAGAGACTCTATGGCAGTGTTTCTCAACCTGGGGGTCAGGACCCCTGCGGGGAGGTCGTAAAGGGGCATCAGAGGGGTCACCAAAGACCATCAGAAAACACAGTATTTTCTGTTGGTCATGGGGGTTCTGTGTGGGAAGTTTGGCCCAATTTTATTGTTCGTGGGGTTCAGAATGCTCTTTGATTGTAGGTGAACTATAAATCACAGCAACTACAACTCCCAAATGTCAAGATCTATTTCCTCCAAACTCCACCAGTGTTCACATTTGGGCATATTGAGTATTCGTGCCAAGTTTGGTCCATATCCATCAATGTTTGAGTCCACAGTGCTCTCTGGATGTAGGTGAACTACAACTCCCATACTCAAGGTCAATGACCACCAAACCCTTCCAGTATTTTCTGTTGCTCATGGGAGTTCTGTGTGCCATGTTTGGTTCAATCCCATTATTGGTGGAGTTCAGAATGCTCAATGATTGTAGGTGAACTATAAATCTCAACTACAACTCCCAAATGACAAAGTCAATCCCCGCAACCTCATCAGTATTCAAATTTGGGTGTATCAGGTATTTGTGCCAAATTTGGTCCAGTGAATGAAAAGGCATCCTGCATATCAAATATTTACATTACGATTCATAACAGGAGCAGAATTACAGGTATGAAGTAGCAATGAAAATAATGCTATGGTTGGGGGTCACCGCCACATGAGGAACTGTATTAAGGGGTCGTGGCATTAGACAGGTTGAGAACCACTGCTCTATGGGGACCTATAGATGGTAGAGCTGGGCGGGTTCCCAGGAATCATCTAGTCCAGTGGTTCCCAACTTTCCTAATACTATGACTCCTTAATACGGTTCCTCATGTTGTGGTGACCCCTAACCATAACATTCAGGCGGGATATAATAATAAAGTAATAGTTGTTGTTTTCATAGAATCTAGAATCAAAGAGTTGGAAGAGACCTCATGGGCCATCCAGTCCAACCCCATTCTGCCAAGAAGCAGGAATATTGCATTCAAATCACCCCTGACAGATGGCCATCCAGCCTCTGTTTAAAAGCTTCCAAAGAAGGAGCCTCCACCACACTCCCTCTGGGGCAGAGAGTTCCACTGCTGAACGGCTCTCACAGTCAGGAAGTCTTCCTCATGTTCAGATGGAATCTCCTCTCTTGTAGTTTGAAGCCATTGTTCCATTGCGTCCTAGTCTCCAGGGAAGCAGAAAACAAGCTTGCTCCCTCCTCCTCCCTGCGGCTTCCTCTCACATATTTATACATGGCTATCATATCTCCTCTCAGCCTTCTCTTCTTCAGGCTAAACATGCCCAGCTCCTTAAGCCGCTCCTCATAGGGCTTGTTCTCCAGACCCTTGATCATTTTAGTTGCCCTCCTCTTGACACATTCCAGCTTGTCAACATCTCCCTCTTTTGTGGTGTCCAGAATTGGACACAGTATTCCAGGTGTGGTCTAACCAAAGCAGAATAGAGGGGTAGCATGACTTCCCTAGATCTAGACACTATGCCTATTGATGCAGGCCAAAATCCCATTGGCTTTTTTTGCCCGCACATCACATTGTTGGCTCATGTTTAACTTGTTGTCCACGAGGACTCCAAGATCTTTTCCATACGTACTGCTTTCTAGCCAGGAATCATCGTCCCCCATCCTGTATCTTTGCATTTCGTTTTTTCTGCCTAAGTGGAGTCTCTTGCATTTATCCCCGTTGAACTTCATTGTGTTAGTTTTGGCCATTCATCTCTCTAATCTGTCAAGATGGTTTTGAATCCTGCTCCTGTCCTCTGGAGTATTGGCTCTCCCTCCCAATTTGGTGTCATCTGCAAACTTGATGATCATGCCTTCTAACCCTTCATCTAAGTCATTCCGCTCGTCACTTCTTTCCAAGATGAAGAGGATGCCTTCAAGTTAAACTTCCTACAATGAGTTAAGTGTATTCAGATGTGACGTCTCTGATAGAGAGAAAAATCACCTCCTTGCCCACTCTGCACAAAGCTATCTTTGGCCATTTTAACAGAATTCTCATAATTCAAAACAAATGGGAATGGATTGAGGGTGTCCAGGAGAAGAAGAAGAACCAAGGGCTGGAACGTATCAGGTGCTCAGCTGCCCATGAAGTCATAGATTTCCACCTGCCAGAGTTAAGTGATTTCCATCCCTCTGAGGCATGACCGCACATAGATTGGGCCTCCCCTGGAAAGAGGGTTTTTCATACACAGAGAGCAGGTGTTTCATTACAAGGACGACTCTCCCTAAATTGAGATCCTTTCCTCTCTTGACAGCTTCCCATTTGGAACCAATTACTTGTGACTTGCAAAGAATGGAGGCCAACCTGCCTGTCTCAGACCATACAGGTGCGGTTTGGCTCCTTGGGATGATGGATGGATAGAAGGAAAGAAGGTAAGTCTTCGAATAGGGCCAAAATGGTCCAGGGCTGCATCTCCACTGTAGAATTAATGCAGTTTGACACTGAAAGGGTCTTTGAGTGAAATTTGCAAATGCTAAGCAAGGGGCTTTGAATGAAATCAACAGCAAAAGAGAAATATACCCTTTCTCTGTAGAAAAGGAGCAACACGGAAGAAAATGTTTTTAAGAAACAAGATGTGATATGTGGAGGTCATACAAAGTTCAAGCCGACATAGGAAGTAGTTGTGTTGTGGTTAAGTTCAAAGGTTGTGGTTAAGTGCAGAGTCTGCAGGTACAAGAAGGTACTTTCCATCAAAAGGTCAAGGGAGAGGGGCTGGAAAGAGAGTACTTTCCATGACCTATTACTTGAGTATAAAAGACCCTTTCTATATGGCCATATAATTCAGATTTCCAAAGCAGATAATCCACATTATCTGTTTTCAACTGGATTATATGAGTCTACACTGTCATATAATCCAGTTCAAAGAAGATAATGTGGATTTTATATGGTAGATGAGGCCTCAGATAAACTTCATAGCCTTCCATTCAGAAGATGTTTCCTTTTTCTCTTGGAACAAAGCCATAGGAGGCGTTTGCATCCTGCAGGCAGCTTTCATGCCTTTCGAAACATATCTAGAGGAGCCCCAGTCTTGCTCCAAGAGCCAAGAACAAGCTTTGCAAGCCGTGCCAGGATGTGTAGACAAGCTGTTAACAATGATTGCTACACGGCACCTGGCACGAGGCTTTCCTGTGCCGAAAAGGGTGGAGACGACAGAAGGGCAGGTGGCACAAAGGCTCCAGAATGGCAATATATAGAGGTGGCGCTTGCCGTTTCCATGCCACCACCTGTCCCGATTTCAGCAACATTGAGCACCATCTAAAGCGGAAAGACCAGGCATAGGTTTTGGCCAGGTTCTGCCACCAACTCACCTGCATGTATCTACCCAAATTAATTCAACAGAAGGCCAAGGGCAAGGATACATAGGCAATCAAACCTGGACTCACTCTGAATTGAATTCTGGATGTCTCCATGGTGTTCTTCGGGTTTTCTTGAGCTTGAATCTATAGCCTAGAATGAATGCAGTCTGATTGCCACTGCGCAATGCTATGGGTCATGGAAGTTGTAGTTTTACAAAGTCTTGAACTTTGTAAAATCTTTCTTTCTTTCTTAGGTGATCCCTTGTTGTTCGAGTAAGATTGTTCCCCAAGGTTGGTGTACTGGTGGTGGATCCGTAGGTGGCTGTGGAGCCCTATTCTTGACCTGCATCTTCTCCCACAGTGAGAAGATCGGTTTCCGGTCAAGGTTGGCTTGACGTGCCTTCTTCTTGGCACGTTTCTCTCTTTCACCCTCCATTCATACCTCTTCAAATTCTACAGCATTGCTGGCCACAGCTGACCTCCATCTGGAGCGCTCAAGGGCCAGGGCTTCCCAGTTCTCAGTGTCTATGCCAGAGTTTTTAAGGTTGGCTTTGAGCCCATCTTTAAATCTCTTTTCCTGCCCACCAACATTTCATTTCCTGTTCTTGAGTTTGGAGTAGAGCAACTGCTTTGGGAGACGGTGGTCGGGCATCCGGACAACGTGGCAGGTCCAGTGGAGTTGATGGTGGAGGAGCATCGCTTCAATGCTGGTGGTCTTTGCTTCTTCATCCAGCACACTGACATTTGTCCGCCTGTCTTCCCAAGAGATTTGCAGGATTTTCAGGAAGCAACAGTGATGGAATTGTTCCAGGAGTTGCATGTGACGTCTGTAGATAGTCCATGTCCCGCAGGCGTATAGCAGGGTTGGGAGAACAATAGCTTTATAGACAAGCCCCTTGGTCTCCCTACAGATGTCCTGGTTCTCAAACACTCTCTGCTCCATTCGGAAAAAAATGCTGCACTCGCAGAGCTCAGGTGGTGTTGTATTTCAGTGTCAATGTTGACTTTGGTGGAGAGGTGGCTGCCAAGGTAGCGGAAATGGTTCACATTTTCTAATGTTACACCATTACGCTTACACCATTAAGCTTTCCGGAATAGGGAAATCCCAGCACTTTGTTCCAGAAGCACTTTACTAGAGTTTAAGACTCTCTGCACATTGCACTTGCCCAGAAATCCAATCATACCACCTGTCACTCCCAGCACTTTTTTTAACTTGTACCCATCACTGGCCCGGCCCTGGTTTTTATTGTGTAATAGTGTAATGTTTTGTTATTGCTTATGTTTTTTATTTATTTATTATTTATTTATTTACAGTTCTTATATTCCGCCCTTCTCACCCCGCAGGGGACTCAGGGCGGATTACAGTAAACACATATATGGCAAACATTCAATGCCAGTTTGACAAACAACATTTAACAGACAAAGGCTATTTAACTTTTTTTCTGGCCGCCAGGGGAGCTGCTGCTTTTCATCGTCCATCAACGACACCGATGAAGTTCTTCCGCATTCCACATTCCCCGGAGTCTTCTTCTTTATGGCCTCATAAATTAGTTAAATTTAGCCTCCCACACAAGGTGGTACCTTATTTTCCTACTTGACAGATGCAACTGTCTTTCGGGTTGCAAAGGTCGACAACGGGCTACACAATGGCTGGACACCCACTCCAGCCCGGGCTGGCTTCGAACTCATGACCTTTTGGTCAGAGTGATCTTAATGCAGCTGACACTCAGCCAGCTGTGCCACAATCTTTATTAATGACTTAGATGAAGGGTTAAAAGGCATAATCATCAAGTTTGCAGACGACACCAAATTGAGAGCCAAGACTCCAGAGAACAGGAGCAGGATTCAAAACGATCTTGACAAATTAGAGAGATGGGCCAAAACTAACAAAATGACGTTCAACAGTGACAAACGCAAGATACTCC
Source organism: Anolis sagrei ordinatus (assembly GCF_025583915.1). Taxonomy (NCBI): domain Eukaryota; kingdom Metazoa; phylum Chordata; class Lepidosauria; order Squamata; family Anolidae; genus Anolis; species Anolis sagrei. The sequence continues at coordinate 3,410,962 of NW_026847438.1, read as the reverse complement.
ACTTTGGCAGGAAGAACGAAATGCAAAGATATAGAATGGGGGAATGTCTGGCTCGAGAGCAGTACGTGTGAAAAGGATCTTGGAGTCTTTGTGGACAACAAGTTAAACATGAGCCAGGAATGTGATGTGGCGGCAAAAAAAGCCAATGGGATTTTGGCCTGCATCAAGAGGAGCATAGTGTCTAGATCGAGGAGTTATGCTACCCCTCTATTCTGCTTTGGTTAGACCACACCTGGAATATTGTGTCCAATTCTGGGCACCACAATTGAAGAGAGATATTGACAAGCCACTGGTGTAGATCCGGCCTGAGTTCTACCTGTCCTCCAAACCCTGCAATGGATGAAGTCAAAGTCCCTGTATTTCTCTCCCAAAGAAAGAAAGGAGGAAACTTGCAGAGGGAGGAAAACATAAAGCGTGCATGAATTTTACAGCCTGGGACTGTTGGATCCTGCCAGCTCAGAGTAAAGGGGAAAAACATGTTTGCTCGAGCGATTTCTGGAGATAGAAAAAGGGGTGTTTTTCTGGAAACTCTGAGCAGCCTGAAAGGGCAAAACAGTCCTATAGGGAAAATGGATACGGCACATTCTCCAGCGTGCAAGCAGAGCCATGTTCCACCCGACTGACAATCTGCTTCTCATTAGTTGAATGAGACTCAAAACAGGGAAGAAGGGATGGATTCCGAATCCAGGCACGCAAGAACTGGGCTTTGTCGCTGGAGGAGACGTTGCTGTTTCAGTGTGCCAAAACTGCAGGACTGGAAATCTCCGTCTGGCACACATACAGACAGAAGCATGAACTGGGCATTGCCTAGGAAAGTGACTTCTATGGCTTACAATTCTCATGCTAGTGGTGAATTTGTATGCCAGCAGGGACAGTGCATCCGCTTTGTTCTCTAGTCCGAACAACTGGAAAGATATGCATGGTCCTGAATGCATTTGGGGGATGAAGTGGAACAGTGTTTCTCAACCTGGGGGGATCGTGAGGGGTGTCAAAGGAGTCTCCAAAGACCATCAGAAAACACAGTATTTTCTGTTGGTCATGGGGGTTCTGTGTGGAAAGTTTGGCCCAATTCTATCATTGGTGGGGTCAGGAATGCCCTTTGATTGCAGGTGAACTATAAATCCCAACAAGTACAACTCCCAAATGTCAAGGTCTATTTTTCCCAAACTCCACCAGTGTTCACATTTGGGCATATGGAGTATCTGTGCCAAGTTTAGTCCAGATCCATTTTTTGATTGAGTCCACAGTGCTCTCCGGATTTAGGTGAACTACAACTCCAAAACTCAAGGTCAATTCCTGCCAAACCCTTCCAGTATTTTCTGTTGTTTATGGGAGTTCTGTGTGCCAAGTTTGGTTCAATTCCATGATTGTGGGGTTCAGAGTGCCCTTTGATTGCAAGTGGACTATAAATCCCAACAAGTACAACTCCCAAATGTCAACGTCTATTTTCCCCAAACTCCACCAGTGTTCACATTTGCACATATTGAGTATCCGTGCCAAGTTTGGACCATATCCATCATTGTTTGAGTCCACAGTGCTCCCTCGATGTAGGTGAACTACAACTCCCATACTCAAGGTCAATGACCACCAAACACTTCCAGTATTTTCTGTTGCTCATGGGAGTTCTGTGTGCCAAGTTTGGTTCAATTCCATGATTGTAGGGTTCAGAGTGCCCTTTGATTGCAAGTGGACTATAAATCCCAACAAGTACAACTCCCAAATGTCAACATCTATTTTCCCCAAACTCTTCCAGTGTTCACATTTGGGCATATGGAGTATCTGTGCCAAGTTTAGTCCATATCCATCATTGTTTGAGTCCGCAGTGCCTTGTGTATGTAGGTGAACTACAATTCCCAAACTCAAGGTCAGTGACCACCAAACACTTCCAGTGTTTTCTATTGTTCATGGGCAGACCTGTAGCCATTGACAAGCTGGAATGTGTCCAGAGAAAGAGGGCAACTAAAATGATCAAGGGTCTGGAGAACAAGCCCTATGAGGAGCGGTTTAAGGAGCTGGGCATGTTTAGCCTGAAGAAGAGAAGGCTGAGAGGAGATATGATAGCCATGTATAAATATGTGAGAGGAAGCCACAGGGAGGAGGGAGCAAGCTTGTTTTCTGCTTCCCTGGAGACTAGGACGCAATGGAACAATGGCTTCAAACTACAAGAAAGGACATTAGGAAGAACTTCCTGACTGTGAGAGCTGTTCAGCAGTGGAACTCTCTGCTCCGGAGTGTGCTAGAGACTCCTTCTTTGGAAGCTTTTAAACCGAGGCTGGATGGCCATCTGTCAGGGGTGCTTTGAATGCAATTTTCCTGCTTCTTGGCAGAATGGGGTTGGACTGGATGGCCCAGGAGGTCTCTTCCAACTCTTTGATTCTATGATTCTATGACAGCTAATCACCTCTCCCTGATTGTTCTGGCTACCAGTATTAAAAATAAAATAAAATTATAACAGCAAATAAAGAACAACACTCTCAAACACAGGGGAATTCCAGACAAGAAACGATCAGGGACAGCTAATCACCTCTCAACAAAGGATTCCCTCAGGCAGTAACAAGTCACACCGAAAAAGTGTCAGGCCATCAAATGCTAATCAAGGTGGCCAGTTGAAACATTCACACTTAGTCCAACAGACAGATATATAAACCCCATTTTCCTAGTTTCCAACAGACCTCACCACCTCTGAGGATGCCTGCTTCCTGAGCGCCGCTCCTGTTAACAACCTGGCTGCCATTCGTTGGACTAGTTGAAGCTTCCGGATCGTCTTCAAAGGCAACCCCACATAGAGAGCGTTGCAGTAGTCTATATGGGATGTAACCATAGCACTGAGCCTGTAGTGTCATCTTAGCAAAGAAAATAGCTGGGGAATAAGTCCAGCGTGTGCAATGCTTTGGATATTTGCAATGCACCTACGTGGCAGTAGTCTACATGGGATGTAACCAGAGCATGGACTACTGTGGCCAAGTCAGACTTCCTAAGGTATGAGCACAGCTGGCGCACAAGTTTTAACTGTGCAAATGCTCCCCTGGTCATTGCTGAAACCTGGGGCTCCAGGCTCAGCGATCATGTCTCTGAGTGTTTATGCTTGTACCTTTGGAAGCAGATTGCTTGTACTTGCATCTGTTTTGGCCGAATCATAATAACCTTCTGTGGTTTGTTTTCAACCTGTCCTGGCTTCTCTGTCCTGGCTGATCTGGTTTAGCATGCGCTCACCAGTCATAGACCTCTTAACCACGGTCCTAGCTGAAATCATTACAGTTTGACCTCACTTGAACTGCTATGGCTCAATGCTATGGGATCCTGGGAGCTGTAGTTTGGTGAGGCAGCAGCACTCTTTATAGGAGAAGGCCCAAGTCTTTGTAAAACTACAACTCCGAGGATTTCACAGCACCGAGCTATGGCGATTAAAGTGATGTCAAACTGCACTCACTTTACAGTGTAGATGCACCCACAGCCAACAATGTGTATGCACTGGGATGCAAGCCAAAAAGACCATCATGAGCAAGAAGTAATTAAACTTTTACAGCCGATGGGGACAGATTAGGAACCAGAGACATTTCCCAGCTGCTGCTCTCGTTCTTTTTCCTCCACATCTCTTGGTTTTTGCAGCGCATTGTAAAAATAAATAATAGTGTCGGGGGCCTGGAAGAGTTTTGGGTGTGTGAATTTGTTCTCACATATTACCATCCCCTCCTGCCTTTCAGAGCAAAGCAACGCCGCCAGCTCATGATCAGGCGCCTTGAGTAGACATTGGCCGCACTTCAGAGGGAAGAGCCGCTCTCCTGCCAACGATGGCATCCGAGGCGCCCTGAAAGAGCTCAGATGACTCCCTGCTTTATGGGAGCAAAGGCGTGGGGAGGGGAGGCAGACGCCACCCACCCACTCACTCACTTGGAGATTCCCACATCAGCTCATAACTCTGCAAGAACATATAGAATCATAGACTTGGAGGAGACCCCAAAAGCCACCCAGTTGAAGACCCCAAAAACCACCCAGGCAGGAAGACACAACCCAAGCCCTCTTGACAGCCATCTGCTTAAAAGCTTCCGGAGAAGTAGATTCAACTAGACTCCAAAATAGCATCTTCTTCCATTGTGAAACAGTTCTGACCATCAGAAGTTCCTTCCAATGTTTAGGTGGAATCTATTTTCCTACATAACTCTATGTCCACTTGGGAATGCTGGTACTCCAAACTACAGCTTCCAGGACTTCATAGCATCTTTTCCATTTCAGGTTGGATCTATACTGCCCAGGCATGTAGCCGGGGGGGGGGGGGGGGGGGGCTTGAGGGGCTTCAGCCCCCCACCCCAAAATTCTCATGGTGGTTCGCAAAAAGGCCTTACTGGTGCATTATTTAAACTGTTATGTTTATTCATATCATGATCTGATCACCATACTCAATATATCCCATATGCATGGGGGTATTGGGGTAATGATACAAAAGGTTTGCTAGGCTAGACCCTCTTTCACTCAGACTCAGCCCCCCCCCCCCCCGAAACTCAGTCCCCCCCCGAAACCCCCTCTGAAAAAAACTCAGTTCCCCCTCCCCCGAAACGAAATCCTGGCTACAGGCCTGACGCTGCCCTATATCCCAGGGAAGTCATGCTCCCCATGCTCTATTCCGCCTTGGTTAGACCACACCTGGAATATTGTGTCCAATTCTGGGCACCACAATTCAAGAGAGATATTGACAAGCTGGAATGTGTCCAGAGGAGGGCGACTAAAATGATCAAGGGTCTGGAGAACAAGCCCTATGAGGAGCGGCTTAAGGAGCTGGGCATGTTTAGCCTGAAGAAGAGAAGGCTGAGAGGAGATATGATAGCCATGTATAAATATGTGAGAGGAAGCCACAAGGAGGAGGAGGGAGCAAGCTTGTTTTCTGCTTCCATGGAGACTAGGACGTGGAACAATGGCCTGTCGGCCGTCACCACCCCCAGCTCCTTCAAGGTCAGTCCAGTGACTTCAAGGATGCCATCCATCCATCTTGCCCTTGGTTGGCCCCTCTTCCTTTTGCCTTCCACTTTCCCCAGCATAATTGTCTTCTCTAGGCTTTCCTGTCTCCTCATGATGGGGCCAAAGTACTTCAACTTTGTCTCTAGTATCTTTCCCTCCAGTGAGCAGTCGGGCTTTATTTCCTGGAGGATGGACTGGTTGGATCTTCTCGCAGTCCAAGGCACTCTCAGAACTTTCCTCCAACACCACAGCTCAAAAGCATCCATCTTCCTTCGCTCAGCCTTCCCTAAGGTCCAGCTCTCACATCCGTAGGTTACTACAGGGAATACCATGGCTTTGCCTAGCCAGGATTTGTGCTGGTAACTAGTTTAAACGTGTGCTGGTTTTTAGTCTTCACTATTGGACTGCCATCTTCCCGTGAATTGGGTCATCTTTTCAGAGGACGACGAGGAAGAAGAACCAGGGACTGGGCCAAAGGGCGCCGGTTTGTTCTTCACGGGTCCAGGGAGCTGGGTCCCTTGGTCTTTGAAATTATCGTCCTGACTGACTATTAATATCGGACTCAAGTCAGAAGGCACCAATTTTGCACCTTAAGATTACCATTAGCACTAAGCCACTTTAAATCTGGTTAGTTGGGAGTGTTTAACCCCTTTGGATAACAAACAGTATACTTAGCCGCGGGCAACTGACCATCTTGCCTAGAAGTGGGTAACCTCCCGCCATCATACGAGATTGCCATCATATGAGTTGTCACCTCTCATTTGCTAATTATTAATTCCGGAAAGACTGTATTGACCATCTTTGGGCCCGATTATTGTAGTATTGTGCCGGTTCCCATTTTTGATAGAACTTTGTCAGATTGTGTTGTCCATTTCCTGAATCCTTCTGTGTTATCCCTTCGATTGTGTAACCTGCCACAGAGTATGCTGATTATTCTGCTGTGTCGATCTCTTCTGATTCTGTGAATTGCTGCTAACTGTGCTGACCATTCTCATTACACTAATAAGAACACCTATATTAGTGACCGGAGAAGATTTTAAGAACTAATAGTGCTACTGTTGACGAGTACTTTAGCCCTGACCTGTTTAGCACTTTAATTGTAGTTTTATTACCATTATTATCATCTCTGTGGTAACTGAACTAACAACCTGTGAGTTTCAGCACTTTAATCTGTTTTAACGCACCATTTAGCATCGAATTCGGGGCCCTCCATGACGCACTTTATTCCAGCACTTTAGAGTGGATTGAGGAAACAATTGCACTTCAATTACTTACTCCTTCTTGTATGACCCATTCGTATTAAAAACTTTAGGAATACTCACCCGATAGGCCCTAATACCTACCATCCATGTCATCACCCTTCCCCCGGTACTTGTTAACCTTGCTGTTGATTGTTTACGCTGGAGAGAGGGAACGGAGTAGGCTAACGGGATTTGAGCATTGTAAAGCGGGAGTAGGAAACGGATGGAAGACAGGTTTATGGCACTCTGTAACCACAATATGTCAAACAGCTAATAATGCATTGTTTGTTGACACACTGGCTGCTCATTGCGTCATGGAGGAGGGAGGGAGTTCCGTTAACCGGGGTGCCCCCATAGAAGTCGTGGTGGGGAGGGGGAGATACGGGAAAGGGAGACCTTTAATTCGACCTAGGGAACGGGGAACAACTTTAGTAATCCCAAATCGGTCTCCTGATATGGTAAGTCGGTGTAACCAGGATGGCGGTCCCTCCGGATTGAAAGTGGTGCTGTTGAACGCCAGATCTGTCAACGGTAAAACAACTTTCATCCAGGATTTAATCCTGGATGAACGGGCAGATCTGGCGTGCATCACAGAGACCTGGTTGGACGAAGCAGGAGGTGTAAATTTAACCCAGCTTTGCCCACCAGGTTTCTCTGTGCAGCACCAACCGAGATCCGGAGGGCGGGGAGGCGGAGTTGCAGTGGTCTATAGAGATACCATTCTTCTGACCAGGGCCCCCATCCCGCAGTCAACAAAATTTGAATGCGTCCACCTGAGGGTGGGAGACCGGGACAGATTAGGGATTCTGTTAGTGTACCGTCCACCTCGCTGCACTACAGACTCCCTGACTGAGCTAGCGGGGTGGTCTCGGACCTGGTGTTGGAGTCCCAACGGCTGCTTGTGCTGGGGGACTTCAATATCCACGCCGAGTCCGCCTCATCGGGAGCGACTCAGGACTTCATGTCTACCATGGCAACCATGGGGCTGTCCCAACAAGTATCTGGCCCCACCCACAGTGCTGGACATACATTGGACTTGGTTTTCTGTCAGGGATGGGAGGAAGGTGGCGGTGTTGAGGAGTTATCCATCTCTCCGTTGCCATGGACCGACCACCACCTGGTCAGTTTTAGACTTGCTGCACCCCCTAACCTCCGCAGAGGTGGAGGACCCATTAAATTGGTCCGCCCTAGGAGGCTTATGGATCCGGATGGTTTCCTGATGGCTCTTGGGGATTTTCCCGCCACCGCGGTTGGTGATCCTGTTGATGCCCTGGTCGCTCTCTGGAATGGGGAGATGACTAGGGCAATAGACACGACCGCTCCAGAACGTCCCCTCTCAAGTAGCCGAGCTAAACCAGCTCCTTGGTTTACCGAGGAGCTGGCAGCGTTGAAGCGAAAGAAGAGGGAACTAGAGAGCGTGTGGCGTTCGGATCCGAGCGAGCCAAACCGAACACGGTTTGTGTCCTTTTTAAGGGCATATGCCGCGGCAATAAAGGCCGCAAAGAAAATTTTCTTCGCGGCCACTATTGCGTCTGCGAAGAACCGTCCGGCTGAACTGTTCCGAGTTGTCAGAGGCTTATTAAAACCCACCACTCAGGACGGGTGCCCTGATGACTCGGCGGCTCGCTGCGAAGCTTTTGCTCGGTTCTTCGCAGACAAAGTCGCTTTGATCCGCTCTGGACTGGATACCATATTAACGGCAGTATCTGAGGATGTAACACGAGCATCTGCTTGTCCGGTTTTGATGGATTCATTTCAATTGGTTCAATCCGAGGATGTGGACAAGGTGCTTGGAGGAATGAGAGCTACCACATGCATCCTAGACCCCTGCCCATCCTGGCTTCTAAAGGAGGCCAGAGGGGGATTGGCCGAGTGGGTGAAGGTGGTGGTGAATGCCTCCCTGCGGGAAGGCAAAATTCCAGCCAGCTTAAAGCAAGCTGTAATAAAACCGCTGTTGAAGAAGCCATCATTGGACCCCACTCAATTCGTCAACTATCGGCCTGTTTCCAATCTCCCCTTTTTGGGCAAAGTCATGGAACGTGTGGTGGCCTCACAACTCCAGGCATTCTTGGTAGACACGGATTATCTGGACCCGGCACAGTCTGGCTTTAGGCCGGGGCATGGTACCGAGACAGCCTTGGTCGCCTTAGTGGATGATCTGCGTCGGGAGCTCGACAGGGGGAGTGTGTCCCTGTTGGTGCTGCTCGACCTCTCAGCGGCCTTCGATACCGTCGACCACGGTATCCTTCTGGGACGCCACGCGGGGATGGGTCTTGGAGGTACTGTTCTGCAGTGGCTCCGCTCATTCCTCGAGGGTCGGTCTCAGAAGGTGTTACTGGGAGACTCCTGTTCAACCCCACAACCTTTGTCTTGTGGGGTTCCTCAGGGTTCAATACTGTCTCCCATGTTGTTCAACATCTACATGAAGCCGCTGGGGGAGATCATCCAGAGTTTCGGGGTACGGTGTCATCTGTACGCGGATGATGTCCAACTCTGTCACTCCTTCCCACCTGCTACTAAGGAGGCTGTTCAGGTCCTGAACCGGTGCTTGGCCGCTGTGACGGTCTGGATGAGGGCGAACAAATTGAAATTGAATCCAGACAAGACAGAGGTACTCCTGGTTAGTCGTAAGGCCGAACAGGGTATAGGGTTACAGCCTGTGTTAGACGGGGTCGCACTCCCCCTGAAGACACAGGTTCGCAGTTTGGGGGTGATCCTGGATTCATCGCTGAGCCTGGAACCCCAGGTTTCGGCGGTGACCGGGGAGCCTTTGCACAGTTAAAACTTGTGCGCCAACTGCGACCGTACCTTGGGAAGTCTGACTTAGCTACGGTAGTCCACGCTCTGGTTACATCCCGCCTTGATTACTGCAACGCTCTCTACGTGGGGTTGCCTTTGAAGACAGTCCGGAAGCTCCAGTTAGTCCAACGGGCGGCAGCCATGATTCTAACAGGAGCGGGGTGCAGGGAGCATACAACTCCCTTGCTGAACCAGCTCCACTGGCTGCCGATATGCTACCGGGCTCAATTCAAAGTGCTGGCATTGGCCTTTAAAGCCCTAAACGGTTCTGGCCCAACTTATCTATCCGAACGTATCTCAGCCTATCAGCCCACCAGGACCCTAAGATCTTCCGGAGAGTCCCTTCTCTCTATCCCTCCAGCTTCAGAAGTGCGGCTGGCGGGAACGAGAGATAGGGCCTTCTCTGTGGTGGCCCCCCGGCTTTGGAACACCCTCCCTATAGAGGTACGATCAGCCTCTTCGCTGATGGTGTTTAGGAAGAGACTCAAAACATGGCTGTTCAAACAAGCATTCGGCTAATCTGTGGCAATTCGAATATTGATGACTAAGGACAGGAAACATGGACAATGAATTCTGGATTGCGATTTCAACTCGAGATATATGGGATTATTATTGGTGGCCCAATAATTTGTTATTGAATTTGTTATTATATGTGTATATGTTTTTAAATTGTAGATTGTTTTAACTGCTGTAAACCGCAATGAGTCGCCGTTCTAGGCTGAGATATTAGCGGTATACAAGTGTATCAAATAAATAAATAAATAAATAATTGACTAGGCAATGGATCTTTGTTGCCAGTCTGATGTCTCTACTCTTGACTATTTTATCGAGATTGGACATCGCTCTCCTCCCAAGAAGCGTCTTCTGATTTCCTGGCCACAGTCTGCATTTGCAGTCATCTTTGCACCTAGAAATACAAAGTCTGTCACGGCCTCCACGTTTTCTCCCTCTATTTTTCAGTTGTCAATCATTCTTGTTGCCATAATCTTGGTTTTTTTGACGTTTAGCTGCAACCCGGCTTTTGCGCTTTCTTCTTTCACCTTGATTAGAAGGCTCCTCAGCTCCTCCTCGCTTTCGGCCATCAGAGTGGTGTCATCTGCATATCTGAGGTTGTTAATGTTTCTTCCAGCCATTTTCACCCCAGCTTTGCATTCCTCAAGCCCCGCACATCCGCGCATGAAGTGTTCTGCATACCAGTTAAAAATGTTGGGTGAGAGGATGCAGCCTTGCCGTACGCCTTTCCCAACCTTGAACCAGTCTCCTGTTCCGTGGTCAGTTCTGACTGTGGCTCCTTGGTCCTTGTACAGATTCCTCAGGAGAGAGGGAAGGGGGCTTGGGATGCCCATCCCACCAAGAACTTGCCACAATTTATTATGATCCACACAGTCCAAGGCTTTAGAAGAGTCAATGAATATATCTTAGTGTTTAATCAGGAGGGGGTTTAATTTTTTGATAACAGTTATAAAAGGTCTGCAGCCTTCTCTGCTAAAGTGTGCTGTTGCCTTTCCAAACTCCCAGGATTCCCTTTCATTGTGCAGTGGCAGTTTAAGTGAGGTCAACACCACATCAAGTCTGCAGTGCAGATCCACCCTAAGACATGGGAGCGACTCTCGAAAGGCCCTTTGCAGTGTTTCTTCTGGGAAAAGTGCTGAGTTTGGAAAATGTGCCTTTTTAAGCACTGCAGAAATGATCAGGATCAGGCAAGGCGATTCTGCCAGCCCACTGTATTGATATTATTTCTGTTTTTCTGACTCACGCTCAAGCGCAAGGGACGTTGCCAAATCTCTCCGCCACATGTTTTGTTTGCTGAGAACACATTTGCTAAAAGCATCAACACACCCCCCCCCCCCCCCCCCCCCCCCCCCCCCCGCTTTCACTGGTGTAAGCAAGGCTTCCATCACATCCAAAGGTCAAGTGTTATTTATAGGAGAGCCCAAAATCAGATGAAGCCTTCCCTCCTTGCATTGGGTGCACAGCGTAGTGTCATCACAGCAAAGAAAAGGGCTGGGGAGTGAGTCCAGCATGTGCAACGCTTTGGACCTTTGCAATGCATCTATGCTGCAGAATGAATGCACTTTATTCATTAATGCATGCTGGGAACCTTGTAAGTTATAGTTTTCCAAGGTCTTCGGGGTATTATTATTAACTAGCCATCCCCTGCCATATGTTGCTATGGTCCAGTCTGGTGATCTGGAAAATAAAGTCATGAGAAAGTGTTGGTTTGTAATCTATGTAATGTCTTTCTGCTTGTGGGTAAACAGAATTTGTTGCTGTTTCTTTGTCAGTGTTGATGTGGAGAGTGTCCGGTTTGTCCACCCTGGAACATGCAACGTATCATTGTCCTTCTTTAGGGATCCCTTTCAAATCTTTGATGCTATATCTCGCTGTGTGTGAATCATATCTATCTATCTCTACGGCTGGATGGCTCTTTGTCAGGAGGGCTTTGATTACATTTTCTTGCCCTGGTGAAGGGAGTTGAACTGGATGGCCTTAAGTATTTTCTGTTGGTCATGGGGGTTCTGCGTGGGAAGTTTGCCCCAATTCTGTCATTGGTGGGCTTCAGAATGCTCTTTGATTGCAAGTGAACTATAAATTCCAGTAACTATAACTCCCAAATGTCAAGGTCTATTTTCCGCAGACTCCACCAGTGTACACATTTGGGCATATCGAGTATTCGTGCCAAGTTTGGTCCAGATCCATCGTTGTTTGAGTCCACAGTGCTCTCTCGATGTTAGATGAACTACATCTCCCAAACTCAAGGTCAATGCCCACCAAACCCTTCCAGTATTTTCTGCTGGTCATGGGAGTCCTATGTGCCATGTTTGGTTCAATTTCATCATTGGTGGAGTTCAGAATGCTCTTTGTAGGTGAATTATAAATCCCAGCAACTACAACTCCCAAATGACAAAATCAGTATTTTTGATTGACAGCCACTCTTTGGGTTAGTAGGTGTCTTGCGGCCAAATTTGGCAGCAATTTGTCCAGTGCTTTTTGAATTCTGTTAATCCTGCAAATGAACATTACATTTCTATTCATATAGAAGATTTGTTTTGCTAAAGAGTGTTAGGGCCTCACCAAACTACAGTTCCCAGGATTCCATAGGACCGAGCCTGTAGTGTCATCATAACAAAGCAAAGTGCTGGGGGATAAATCCAGTGTGTGATATTTGCAATGCACGTTCATGGCAGAATGAATGAAGTTTATTAATTAATGCATGCTGGGAAACTTGGGAGTTACAGTTTTCCAAGGTCTTCAGGGTATTACTTTTTTTTTTGGCTAAAGAGTGCTAGGGCCTCACCAAACTACAATTGCCAGGATTTCATCACACTAATTCAGTATATTAATGTGTGATGGGAACTTTGGGAGTTATAGTTTCCTAAGGTCTTCTGGCTATTACTTTGTTTTTGTTTTGTTTTTTTTGCTAAAGAGTGCTAGGGCCTCACCAAACTACAATTGCCAGGATTTCATCACACTAATTCAGTATATTAATGTGTGATGGGAACCTTGGGAGTTATAGTTTTCCAAGGTCTTCAGGGTATTATTATTATTATTATTTTTGCTAAAGAGTGCTAGTTCCTCACCAAACTACAGCTCCCAGGATTGCATAAACCTGAGCCATAGCATTGGTGGCCAAAGTGGTATCAAACTAGATTCCTTCTACAGTGTAGATGCCACCTTTTTGGAGCTGTATTATTATCAGCCTCCCTTGCTACCTCCTCCTTGAGCAGACAAATATGTAAAACATTTAAAGAAATAATAATAACTAGCCGTCCCCTGCCACGCGTTGCTGTGGCCCACATGGGGGTTCAGTGTGGGAGGTTTGGCCCAATTCAATTGTTGGTGGGGTTTAGGATGCTCTGTGATTGTAGGTGAACTATAAATTCCAGCAAGTACAACTCCCAAATGTCAAGATTCTATTTTTCCCAAACTCTACCGGTGTTCACATTTGGGCATATGAAGTATTTGTGTAGGGTTTGGTCCAGATCCATCATTGTTTGAGTCCACAGTCATCTTTGGATGTAGGTGAACTACAACTCCAAAACCAAAGGACACTGCCCACCAAACCCTTCCAGTATTTTCTGTTGGTCATGGGAGAACTGTGTGCCAAGTTTGCTTCAATTCCATCCTTGGTGGGGTTCAGAATGCTCTGTGATTGTAGGTGAACTATAAATCCCAGCAACCACAACTCCCAAATGTCAAGATTCTATTTTCCACAAACTCTAACAGTGTTCCTATTTGGGCATATTGAGTATTTGTGTAGAGTTTAATCCAGTTCCATCATTGTTCGAGTCCACAGTACTCTCTGGATGTAGGTGAACTATAACTCCAAAACCAAAGGGCACTGTCCAGCAAACCCTTCCTGTATTTTCTGTTGGTCGAGGGAGTTCCGTGTGCCAAGTTTGGTTCAATTCAATTGTTGATGGAGTTGAGAATGCTCTTTGATTGTAGGTGGTGAACTATAAATCCCAGCAACTACAATTCCCAAATGACAAAATCATTTTTGAGTCATGGTCACTCCTTGTGTTGTGAGACGTTTTGTTGCCAAATTTGGTGTGATTTCGTTCATTGGTTCTTTTGTTTTTAAGGTACTCATTATGCACAGAGCATTTGTATATAGATTATTATTATTATTATTATTATTATTATTATTATTATTATTATTATTATTATTATTATTATTATTATTCATGCAAGATCTACCCTTAAACAGTTGCCAAGGACAGTGGGCGGAACCTTCGGCGCGGGATGCAGTTTCCGGGGGGAAGGATAAGGCAGCCGGACCGGAAGCAGCTGAAGGAGACCCACGTGGGTGGCACTGCCCAGGAAGAGCGCTTCGGGCTGTGAAAGGGGAGAAGAAGGTTATGTCTTTCTTTCTTCTTTCTCTCTCTTCCTATATTCCCCTAACCCTCTCCCAATAGAGACCTTTGCACCCAGCCCATTATTTTACCCCAACCCAACACCTCATTTATTTAGCACAATCAAAACACTCCTGACAGATGGTCAAGGATATAGTTCTTTGTATTGTATTGTCGAAGGCTTTCATGGCCGGAATCACTGGGTTGTTGTAGGTTTTTTCGGGCTATATGGCCATGTTCCAGAGGCATTCTCTCCTGACGTTTCGCCTGCATCTATGGCAAGCATCCTCAGAGGTTGTGAGGTCTGTTGGAAATAGGGAAAAGGGTTTATATATCTGTGGAAAGACCAGAGTGGGACAAAGGACTCTTGTCTGCTGGAGCTAGGTGGGAACGTTTCAACTGACCACCTTCATTAGCATTTGATTGCCTAAAATTAAAATTCTAAAATTAGATCAGCACAACAACAGAGTAAACAAACAAGGACATCTAATCACCTCTCAACAAAAGATTGCCCCAAGCACTGCCAGGCAATCAAATTCTAATCAAGGTGGTCAGTTGAAACATTCACACCTAGCTCCAAGATTGTTGTTGTTCATTCGTTCAGTCGTCTCCGACTCTTCGTGACCTCATGGATCAGTCCATGCCAGAGCTCCCTGTCGGCCGTCACCACCCCCAGCTCCCTCAAGGTCAGTCCAGTGACTTCAAGGATGCCATCCATCCATCTTGCCCTTGGTCGGCCCCTCTTCCTTTTACCTTCCACTTTCCCCAGCATATTTGTCTTCTCTAAACTTTCCTGTCCTCTCATGATGTGGCCAAAGGACTTCCACTTTGTCTCTAGTCTCCTTCCCTCCAGTGAGCAGTTGGGCTTTATTTCCTGGAGGATGGACTGGTTGGATCTTCTCGCAGTCCAAGGCACTCTCAGACCTTTCCTCCAACACCACAGCTCAAAAGCATCTCTCTTCCTTCGCTCAGCCTTCCCTAAGGTCCAGCTCTCACATCCGTAGGTGACTACAGGGAAGACCATGGCTTTGACTAGGCAATGGATCTTTGTTGCCAGTCTGATGTCTCTGCTCTTTACGATTTTATCGGGATTGGCCATTTCTCTCCTCCCAAGAAGGAAGCGTCTCCTGATTTCCTGGCCACAGTCTGCATCTGCAGTCATCTTTGCGCCTAGAAATACAAAGTCTGTCACGGCCTCCACATTTTCTCCCTCTATTTCCCAGTTGTCAATCATTCTTGTTGCCATAATCTTGGTTTTTTTTATGTTTAGCTGCAACCCGACTTTTGCGCTTTCTTCTTTCATCTTGATTAGAAGGCTCCTCAGCTCCTCCTTGCTTTCAGCCATCAGAGTGGTGTTATCTGAATATCTAGCTCCAAGATTAAAATACAGTAAATACAAGGGTAGTTGTAGGTTTTTTGGGGCTATATTGCCATGGTCTAGAGGCATTCTCTCCTGACGTTTCACCTGCATCTATGGCAAGCATCCTCAGAGGTTGTGAGGTCTGTTGGAAGTAGGAAAAAGGGTTTATATATCTGTGGAATGACCAGGGTGGGACAAAGGACTCTTGTCTGCTGGAGCTAGGTGTGAATGTCTCAACTGACCACCTTGATTAGCATACAAGGGGCTGACTGTGCCTGGGGCAATCTTTTATTGAGAGTGATTTGATGTAGGTTTTTTCTGGCTATATGGCCATGTTCTAGAGGCATTCTCTCCTGATGTTTTGCCTGGATCTATGGCAAGCATCCTCCGAGGTAGTGAGGTTTGTTGGAACTAGGAAAAAGGGTTTATATATCTATGGAATGACCAGGGTGGGACAAGGAACTCTTGTCTGCTGGAGCTAGGTGGGAATGTTTCAACTGACCACCTTGATTAGCATACAATGGGCGGACTGTGCTTGGAGCAACCCTGAAAACCCTATCTAGACAAGATAATATATCTTCCTCTCTGAGCAGGATGTAATACCACTAGAAAAGGGGAAAAAAACCCAACAGAAAAACTGACAAAACACAGGAAATCTAGCTCAAAGAGATTCCTCCTGGACTAGCAGAGACAGCTTTCTGGGCACCATAACCTGTTATGGCCAGAGTTAACTTCACACTTGCACAGCCTCAGCGCGTTCCAGCAGCTTTCCTCCTGCTCAGCACTTTTCAGTCTTCTGCTTCCACAGTAGACACTTGAGCACATGCCCGGCCATTATCAGTTTTTACCATTGTCTTTTCCCCAGTCTAGATGATATTACAGACTCACCACAGTACGCAGTATCTTGTCCAAGTAGACAGGTTCTTTTATAGTCTTTGACGAATAACATCACAACAGCACAACAGCACAACATCAAGGGGGGAGTATACATTGTACATGGTTTCCTTATATACAATACATTTACAATACATTTACACATAGTAATCCTTGATTGGTTACCAACTAATTGACCCAACCCAAACCCAGGATTGTGTCATAGACAATCACTCTGAGTAGGCAAAAACACATTTCCCAAATGATTCCACACATACAATCAATACATTCTCAGCATTCCCAACAGAAGCCCATTAGCTCATTAGCAGTGCATGACTCAGTACATAGTAAAACCTAACACTTTTGTTGAGAGGTGATTAGACTCCATGTCAGACTACACAGAGAAGCCATTGAAATCCACAAGCATGTGGACAATTTCAACAAAAAGGAGGAAACCATGAAAATGATCAAAATCTGGTTACCAGCATTAAAAAAAACTCTAAAATTGCAACAGCACAACAACAGAGAGGAAACAAACAAGGACATCTAATCACCTCTCAACAAAAGTTTGCTCCAGGCACAGTCAGCCCATTGTATGCTAATCAAGGTGGTCAGTTGAAACATTCACACCTAGCTCCAGCAGACAAGAGTCCTTTGTCACACCCTGGTCATTCCACAGATTTATAAACCCTTTTTCCTAGTTCCAAGAGATCTCACTACCTCTAAGGATGCTTGCCATAGATGCAGGCGAAACGTCAGGAGAGAATGCCTATAGAACATGGCCATACAGCCCGAAAAAACCTGTAACAACCCGATATAGTTCTTGCTGTGTATTAAAACTGGCTCCAGCTCAATTCATCAACACAAAAACAATGTTTTAGGTGTCATGTGATAGGCTTATTTGTTTTTTTATATGCTTTCCATAGAGACATTGTCTTGCCCTCCCTTGGAAAGAGAATTCCTGAAATTGCAACTTGTTGTTGTTGTTGTTGTTCCAGGAGCTGCTTCTGCCAAAGATGCAGCCCTTCCGTGGCCTCATTCTGGGGACCCGGTTCCTCTGTCCAAAAGCTCTGGGTTTGACCTCATTCCCGACACCCCAGGCTTGGATTTCCACATGCGAACTGGATTCTGGAGCAAGTGTGGAGGGAGATGCCGGATGCAAGGGAAGCTTGGAAGCCTTTCAGGCTAAGTTGGCGACTGGCCCATCTTTGCAGCAGTTCCTCCAAGGGGCTGCTCACCCCGTGCAAGACACCCACCGCTTGCCCACCGAAGCAGAGGAGACCTCAGCATCTTATCTTGATCCCAGCACCTTTGCAGGGTCACCTGGGAAAGGTGAGTGATGCTCCTCCTTTGCTTTTTCATGCCATGTCAACACTGTTGCACAGAAGTGGATTTTAGCCAGGTCTGGTGCAATAGACACACAGGCTAAGGAACTAAACCAGAACATGTATTGTCGAAGGCTTTCATGGCTGGAAGCACTGGGTTGTTGCAGGTTTTTTGGGCTGTATGGCCATGTTCTAGAAGCATTCTCTCCTGACGGTTTACCTGCATCTATGGCAAGCATCCTCAGAGGTAGTGAGGTCTGTTGGAACTAGGAAAAGGGTTTATATATCTGTGGAATGACCAGGGTGAGACAAAGGACTCTTGTCTGCTGGAGCTAGGTGTGAATGTTTCAACCGACCACCTTGATTAGCATTTGATTGCCTGGCAGTGCCTGGAGCAATCTTTGGAGGAAACCATGAAAATGAACAAAATCTGGCTACCAGTATTAAAAAACTCTAAAATTAGAACAGCACAACAACAGAGAGGAAACAAACAAGGACATCTAATTACCTCTCAACAAAAGATTGCTCCAGGCACTGCCAAGCAATCAAATGCTAATCAAGGTGTTCAGTTGAAACATTCACACCTAGCTCCAGAAGACAAGAGTCCTTTGTCCCACCCTGGTCATTCCACAGATATATAAACCCTTTTTCCTAGTTCCAACAGACCTCACTACCTCTGAGGATGCTTGCCATAGATGCAGGCGAAACGTCAGGAGAAATGCCTCTAGAACATGGATCTATTAAAAAGCCCCAAAACCTAAATGATGATACAATGCATGTGTGGAAACAACTCCCCTGACTCCGCCCCCTCCTGCGCAAGTGAAAGAGCTGGCCATACCAGCTTTGAGAGGAAATAAAGAGGTAGAGAAGTAAGAAAGAAGAGAAAGATGGAGGGAAAGAAAAGTGGGGAAGGAAGGAAAAAGGGAGGGAAAGAAGGGAGGAAGGAAGGAGAAAGAATGAAGGAAGGAAAGACATAGGAAAGGGTGGAAAGAAGGAAGGAAGGAGAAGGAAGGAAGGAAGGAAGGAAAGAGACATAGGAAAGGGTGGAAAGAAGGAAGGAAGGAGAAGGAAGGAAGGAGAGAAAGAAGGAAGGAGGAAAAGGGAAGGAAGGAGGGAAAGGGAAGGAGAGAAGAAAAGAAGGAAGGAAGGAAGGAGAAAGAAGGAAGGAGGGAAAGGGAAGGAATGAGAGAAGGAAGGAAGGAAGGAAGGAAGGAAGGAAGGAAGGAAGGAAGGAAGGAAAGAGAGGCATAGGAAAGGGTGGAAAGAAGGAAGGAGGGAAAGCAAAGGAAGGAGAGAAAAGAAGGAAGGAGAAAGAAGGAAGGAGGGAAAGGGAAGGAAGGAAGAAGAGAAAGAAGGGACAGAAAGGAAGGAGAGCAAAGAAGGAAGGAGAAAGAAGGAAGGAGGGAAAGGGAAGGAAGGAGAAAGAAGGAAAGAAGGAAGGAGGGAAAGGGAAGGAAGGAGAGAAGGAAGGAAGGAAGAAGAGAAAGAAGAAGGGACAGAAAAGTGGGGGGAGGATAAGGAAGGAAAGAAGTAGGGAAGGAACCAGACTGAGGCCACAGCAAAGCGTGGCTGGGGACAGCTAGTACTGAAATTAAACAGTCAGTTTTGCTGGAATTGCAAGGTCTTTACCTGTCAATGAAAGGAGGGATTCCCTTAAAAGGCAATTACAGATTCTGGAAGCAACTTCTTCTTTTAACAAAATGAGAATTCATTGGAATTCTTCTCCTTGGGCCTTTTCAGCTCCTTCCCAAAAGGAATCCATCCTTCTCTTCTTTTTCTCTGCCTCCTTGCAGTGTATTTGGAGACCTACGGCTGCCAGATGAACGTCAATGACACTGAGATTGCCTGGTCCATTCTCCAGAGGAGCGGCTACCAGAGGACCACCAGGCTGGAAGAGGTAGGTCTGGGTTTTCAAGCAGAGGTTGAGTGGTCCACCTTTATGGGCCACTTTAATTCTGTATTCCTACAAGGGGAATGGAGTATAGCGTTGGACTGGACGGGGCATTCCAACTCTGTGATGTTGTCGTTCTTCCCCAACAGGCTGATGTGATTCTGCTTGTGACATGCTCCATCAGGTAAGAATGGGATGAGAGTTGGTTTCCCTAGTGATACTAACCTAGCAGCTTTTGCCAAGCTAGCAGTTTGAAAGCATGCAATGTGAGTAAATCAATAGGTACCACCTCGGTGGGAAGGTAAAAGGGTGCCCCATGCAGACATGCGGGCAAAAAGACGTCTGTTGACAGCAGACTCCTTTGGCGTGGAAAATTGAACAAGAGCACCTTGTTGAGCATTGCCTCCAGACGCCGGGAATGAAAAAGGGGAGGAGGAGGAGGCCTTTACCTTATCTATTAAACATGAGCCAGGAATGTGATGTGGCGGCAAAAAAAGCCAATGGGATTTTGGCTTGCATCAATAGGAGCATAGTGTCTAGATCTGGGGAAGTCATGCTACCCCTCTTTTCCGCTTTGGTTAGGCCACACCTGGAATATTGTGTCCAATTCGGGACACCACAATTCAAGAGAGATGTTGACAAGCTGGAATGTGTCCAGAGGAGGGCGACTAAAATGATCAAAGGTTTGGAGAATAAGCCCTATGAGGAGCGGCTTAAGGAGCTGGGCATGTTTAGCCTGAGGAAGAGAAGGCTGAGAGGAGATATTATAGCCATGTATAAATATGTGAGGGGAAGCCACAGGGAGGAGGGAGCAAGCTTGTTTTCTGCTACCCTGGAGACTAGGACGCAAGGGAGCAATGGCTTCAAACTACAAGAGAGGAGATTCCACCTGAACATGAGGAAGAACTTCCTGACTGTGAGAGCCGTTCAGCAGTGGAACTCTCTGCCCCGGAGTGTGGTGGAGGCTCCTTCTTTGGAAGCTTTTAAACAGAGGCTGGATGGCCACCTGTCAGGGGTGATTTGCATGCAACATTATTGCTACTTGGCAGAATGGGGTTGGACTGGATGGCCCATGAGGTCTCTTCCTACTCTAGGATTCTATGATTCAATGTATTATATGTTGTTGATCATGTAAATTGTGTGCCTCATATGTGTACCATAATCTGCTCTGAGTCCCTCTGGGGAGATAAAGCAGAATATAAATAAAGTGCATTATTTCACTGACACAAAACTCAGTATGTCACAGCAAATGAGATCTATATGCTGGATTTTGTATCACAAAATACTTCCCAAGCATTTGGGACTGCGGGATGTATTTTCAAATGATGCTTCAGATCCAATTCATATAGAAGATCCATCAGAGAGAAGAAAAAAAAAGAATTGCAATCCCTTCCCTGATCTCTTGCTTCCCAGGGAGAAGGCTGAGCAGACGATCTGGAACCGCCTGAAACACCTCAAGACTCTGAAGCTGAAGCGGCCTGCCTCGCAAGGAGCGCTCCGGATTGGGATTTTAGGTAAGGGAAGAGCTCTTTTGCGTAATGGGATTGATGGAAGGAGGAGGCACCAGCTGGTGTATGTTAAGCTTCCCTTTCCTGGAATTCTGGGATCTGAAACCCTCCAAAATTAACCACATTGTTATCTGAGATTGTGATGTCTTTTGGCAATGTGTTGCGGAAGGCTTTTATGGCTGGAATCACTGGGTTGCTGTTAAGTTTTTTGGACTCTGTGGCCATGTTCCAGCAGCATTTTCTCCTGATGTTTCGCCTGCATATATGGCAGCTGGCATCTTCTGAGGTTCTGTTGGCAGCGAAGCAAGTGGACATTTATTTATTTATTTATTTATTTCAAAGTTTTCTATACCGACCTTCTCACCTCTTTGAGGGACTCAGCCCGGTTTCCAACCATAAAAACACATACAATCAGTAAAATATCATAGTTCACAATTACAGTAACACATTTAAAATAACAATATATTTAAAACTACGGTGGTCAGTCGTCATATTAAAATCAAATATACATCATCTTCCATCCAAAATCCTAGGGTGTTGTCTCATTCATCGAAAGCCTGTCTCCACAACCACGTCTTCACCCGTTTCCTAAATGTCAGGATAGACGGGGCGGTTCTGACCTCCGGTGGGAGAGAGTTCCAGAGTCGCGGGGCCACCACCGAGAAGGCCCTGTCCTTCGTGACCGAGAGCAGGGCCTCTCCAGATGATCTTAATAATCTTGATGGTTCATAGGGGAGAATATGTTCGGAGAGGTAAACAGGGCCGAAGTCATTTAGGGCTTTATAGGTTAACGCAAGCACTTTGAATTGTGCTCAGAAGCTAACTGGCAGCCAGTGGAGCTGTTGTAGCAGCGGAGTGGTGTGCTCCCTGTACCCAGCACCCGTTAGTAGTCTGGCTGCCAAGTGTTGTACTTGCTGCAGCTTCCGGGCAGTCTTCAGAGGCAACCCCACGTAGAGAGCGTTGCAGTAATCTAAGGGATGTAACCAAAGCATGTACTACCGTGGCCAAGTCCCTCCCAAGGTACGGACGCAGCTGACAAGTTTTAATTGTGCGAAAGCTCCCCTGACCACCGCTGAGACCTGGGGTTCCAGGCTCAGCGATGAATCCAGGAGAACTCCCAGACTGCATACCTGAGCTTTCAGGGGGAGTGTGACCCCGTCCAGCACAGGCTGTAACCCCGTACCCTGTTCGGTCTTATGACTGACCAGGAGTACCTCTGTCTTGTCTGGATTTAGTTTCAATCTGTTGTCCCTCATCCAGTCCGTTACAGCGGCCAAGCACCGGTTCAGGACCTGAACAGCCTCCTTAGTAGCAGGTGGAAAGGAGTGACAGAGTTGGACATCATCTGCGTACAGATGACACCGCACCCCGAAACTCCGGATGATCTCTCCCAACGGCTTCATGTAGATGTTGAACAACATAGGGGACAATACTGAGCCCTGTGGGACCCCACAGTACAGTGGCCGCGGGGTCGAGCAGGAGTCCCCTAAAGTGACACCTTCTGGGAGCGACCCTAGAAAGGACCGGAGCCACTGCAAGGCAGTACCCCCAAGACCCATTCCTGCGAGGCGTCTCAGAAGGATACCGTGGTCAACGGTATCGAAGGCCGAAGAGAGGTCCAGCAGAACCAACAGGGACACACTCCCCCTGTCCAGTTCCCAGCGAAGATCATCCACTAAGGCGACCAAGGCTGTCTCAGTACCATGTCCCGGCCTAAAGCCAGACTGCGCCGGATCTAGATAGTCCGTGTCTACCAGGAACTCCTGGAGTTGCGAGGCCACCACACGTTCCAGGACTTTGCCCAAATAGGGGAGATTGGAAATTGGCCGAAAGTTGACGAATTGAGTGGGGTCTAGTGATGGTTTTTTCAACAGCGGTTTAATAACAGTTTGTTTTAAGCTGGCTGGAATATTGCCTTCCCGAAGGGAGGCATTAACCACCACCTTTACCCACTCTGCCAAACCCCCTCTGGCTTCTATACGAGGAATGAATGAAAAGTAATGCCTCCACCTTCGTAACTCCTCAACAGATGGCAGTACTGGTATGCAGCAGGTACTGGCTTGTTCAGTAGACTCTCCTCTACAGTTCCGTTTTGGCAGGAAGCCTTAGCATTGAATGGTTGTGTTGTTAAAGTGCGAAGTATGGAACCCTGTGCAGACGGTTGGTCAATGCGACTTAAGCAACGTTCAGTCATTGAATGTGTCATCCCAAAGGAGATTCATCAGAGAATGCAAGCTGTTTATGGTGATTGTGTTGATGTGAGTACTGTGTCGTTGGGTGAGAAAGTTTAAAGATGTTGAGGTGGGAACATCTGACTTGCATGACAAACAAAGAGTTGGACGTCCTGTGACAGCAACCACCGAGTTTCACAAGCAAAAGGTTGACAGATTGATTCAGGACGATTGTCGTATCACTCAGAGAGAAATTTCAAGCAAGTTAAAGAGCACATTCTAAGGATTATTTCTGCGTTTGATTTATTAAAATATTCCCATCCAAACCCAAGTAACGAAGGTGGAGGCATTACTCTTCATTCAACCCTCGTATACCCATAAATATTCCCATCCAAACCCAAGTAACGAAGGTGGAGGCATTACTTTTCATTCAACCCTCGTATACCCATAAATATTCCCATCCAAACCCAAGTAACGAAGGTGGAGGCATTACTTTTCATTCAACCCTCATATACCCCTAAACCCAGGATTGCATAAGCTATTTTCAGGTGGGAAGAGGTCACAACAAGTGGGAAAAGTGATCCAGCTCATGCCTGCTGTTCTCTTTCCCCATAAGGTTGCATGGCTGAGAGGCTCAAGGAGAAGATCCTGGATCGGGAACGTTTGGTGGACGTTGTGGCCGGTCCGGACGCCTACCGGGACCTTCCCCGCCTTCTGGCTGTGGCCGAATCTGGCCAGCAAGCGGCCAATGTCCTGCTCTCCCTGGAAGAAACGTACGCAGATATCCTGCCTGTCCAGACCAACCCCAGCGCCACCTCGGCCTTTGTGTGAGTTCAGTGGGAGGTCTTTCCACCACATCACCTAAGTCAGGCATGGTCAAACTTTAGTCCTGCAGGTGTTTTGGACTTCAACTCCCACAATTCCTAACAGCCTACCGGCTGTTAGGAATTGTGGGAGTTGAAGTCCAAAACACCTGCAGGGCCAAAGTTTGACCATGGCTGATCTAAGTTATATGGGAGAGCATGTGGTGAGTGCAACACTATGATGATATAGTCTCACTGCTACATCATAGTAGGTCGAAATGGGAATTCTGAGTAAAGTCAGACTCCTGTATTCATGTGATTGATGCCTGTGATTTCACTTGCCCAAATTTTCCAAAATTTATTCTCTGAAGGTCCTCCAATGCAGTTCTATGGCATTCTTGTGCCAAAGGTCAGCATAGAGCTGCCCTGGAAAACCTGCAAATGTCGGACAGGTGTCTTCTCTAGGCATTGTATTGTTGAAGGCTTTCATGGCCAGAATCACTGGGTTGTTGTAGGTTTTTTCGGGCTATATGGCCATGGTCTAGAGGCATTCTCTCCTGACGTTTCGGCTGCATCTATGGCAAGCATCCTCAGAGGTAGTGAGGTCTGTTGGAATTAGGAAAATGGGTTTATATATCTGTGGAATGGCTGGGGTGGGGCAAAGAGCTCTTCTCTGCTGGAGCTAGGTGTGAATGTTTCAACTGACCACCTTCATTAGCATTTGATAGCCTGGAAGTGCCTGGAGCAAACTTTTGTTGAGAGGTGATTAGATGTCCTTATTTGTTTCCTCTCTGTTGTTGTGCTGTTGTAATTTTGGAGTTTTTTTTAATACTGGTAGCCAGATTTTGTTCATTTTCATGGTTTCCTCCTTTCTGTTGAGATTCTGAAATCCACATGCTTGTGGAGTTCAATGGCTTCTCTGTGTAGTCTGACATGGTGGTTGTTGGAGTGGTCCAGCATTTCTGTGTTCTCAAATAATCTGCTGTGTCCAGGTTGGTTCCTCAGGTGCTCTGCTATGGCTGACTTCTCTGGTTGAAGTAGTCTGCAGTGCCTTTCATGTTCCTTGATTCGTGTTTGGGCAACTGCTGCGTTTGGTGGTCCCTATGTAGACTTGTCCACAGCTGCATGGTACACGGTAGACTCCTGCAGAAATGAGGGGATCCCTCTTGTCCTTTGCTGAACATAGCATTTATTGGATTTTCTTGGTGGGTCTGTCAAGGTGATCAGTTGAAACATTCACACCTGGCTCCAGCGGACAAGAGTCCTTTGTCCCACCCTGGTCATTCCACAGATATATAAACCCTTTTTCCTAGTTCCAACAGACCTCACTACCTCTGAGGATGCTTGCCATAGATGCAGGCGAAACGTCAGGAGAGAATGTCTCTAAGCATTGTTCTCACCGGCTCTGCTTCCTCCGCAGGTCTATCATGCGCGGCTGTGACAACATGTGCAGCTACTGCATTGTGCCGTTCACCCGTGGGCGCGAGCGAAGCAGGCCCATCGCCTCCATCCTCCAGGAAGTGCAGATGCTCTCAGATCAGGTGCCGGTTCAGCTTGTAACTTGCTCTTTCCTTATACAGTGGGACCTCAACTTAAGAGTGTCTCAACTTAAAAGCATTTTGAGTTAAGAGCTATCACTTGGACCACATTTTGCTTTGACATAAAAGCAGTGTTTTGAGTTAAGAGCGAAAGGCACAGGAAGCTTTAGGGCGAGAGTGCAGAGCTTTAAGGCTTCATGGGAGCAGCCTCCAGGCCTCATGCTCTTGTCCACTTTGGGAGATTTCTGTCTACTTTGCTCTTGTCTGCTTTGAGGAACTTTTAAGAGAGTTGGTTTTGCACAGTCTTTATTCCTGGCTTTTTTGTCTTCATGAAGAGAGAGCGGGAGAGAGAGCAGGAGAGGGAAGGAGGCTGGAATGAGGACAGGATGAAGAAGAAAAGGATGTATTGTCAAAGGCTTTCATGGCCGGAATCACTGGATTGTTGTAGGTTTTTTCGGGCTATATGGCCATGTTCTAGAGGCATTCTCTCCTGACGTTTCGCCTGCATCTATGGCAAGCATCCTCAGAGGTAGTGAGGTCTGTTGGAAATAGGACAATGGGTTTATATATCTGTGGAATGACCAGGGTGGGACAAAGGACTCTTGTCTGCTGGAGCTAGGTGTGAATGTTTCAACTGACCACCTTGATTAGCATATGATGGCCTGATTAAAAAACTCAAAAATTACAACAGAACAACAACAGAGAGGAAACAAACAAGGACATCTAATCACCTCTCAACAAAAGATTGCTCCAGGCACTGCCAGGCCATCAAATGCTAATCAAAGGGGTCAGTTGAAACATTCACACCTAGCTCCAGCAGACAAGAGTCCTTTGTCTCACCCTGGTCATTCCACAGATATATAAACCCTTTTCCTAGTTCCAACAGACCTCACTACCTCTGAGGATGCTTGCCATAGATGCAGGCGAAACGTCAGGAGAGAATGCCTCTAAAACATGGCCATATAGCCTGAAAAAAACCTACAACAACCCAAGATATTCTACTTTGTACTCCTTTATGCTTTGTGCTTCCTTGGCACAGCGTTGTACTTCTACCATTTTAAAGTTGATCTTTCCTTTTGTTATTGTTCCATGTGAGTGTGCATTTATACATTATTTATTGTTCATAAAGTACATTTTCTTATTTAAAAACACTTAACAAGAACAGTTTGGGGTGGGGGCAGTCAACGGGCCGGAATGGATTAATAGCATTTCAGTGCATTTCAATGAGAAAATTCGCTTTGAGATGAGAAATTTTGAATTAAGAGCTCAGCCACGGAATGAATTAAACCCTTAAGTCAAGGTGAGCATTAGATTTGAGGAAATAGGGTAATTTTACTGAGATGTGATTCATCTTTTTCGTACACTGACCAGTTCCCCATCCTCCTCTTTTCAGGGTGTGAAGGAAGTGACCCTTTTGGGCCAGAATGTCAACAGCTACCGGGACGTCTCCGAGGTCCAGTTCCTCTCGTCAGCCCCGAGTCACCTCAGCCGTGGCTTCAGCACCATCTACAGGCCCAAGCAGGGTGGTCTGCGGTTTGCGGAGCTCCTGGACCGTGTCTCGGCGATCGACCCAGAGATGAGGATCCGTTTCACCTCCCCACACCCCAAGGACTTTCCTGACGAGGTGGGTTTGGACCCATGGATCTGTGATGGCAGTGATGGCCTCTCATCAGGGGCAAGTGGGTGATAGAATCATATTGTTGAAAGAGACCCCCAAAGGCCATCCAGTCCAACCTCCTTCTGCCATGCAGGAAGATGCAAACTAAATCCTTCCCACACTGCAAATGCAGTGTGCTCAATATCCTGTTATAAAACTATAAGATCTTAGGGTTGGAAGGGGCCACAAAAAGTAATCTAGTCGTAACCTCTTGCCATGCAGGAATAATAATAATAATAATAATAATAACAACAACCACAACAACATCTACATGAAACCGCTGGGAGAGGTCATGCGGAGTTTTGGAATTGGGTGCCATCTTTACGCAGATGACACACAACTCTACTACTCTTTTCCACCTAATTCCAAGGAGGCCTCTCGGGTGCTGGACGAGTGCCTGGCCGCTGTGTCTATCTGGATGAGGAGGAACAAGCTGAAGATCAATCCCGACAAGACAGAGGTCCTCCTGGTCGATCGCAAACCGGACCGGGGTATAGGGTGGCTGCCTGTGTTGGACGGGGTTACACTCCCCCTGAAGCCACAGGTCCGCAGTTTGGGAGTCCTCCTGGATTCATCGCTCACGCTTGAGGCTCAGGCGTCGGCGGTGTCCAGGAGGGCTTTTGCACAACTGAGACTTGTGCGCCAGCTGCGACCGTACCTCGCGAAGGCTGATCTGGCCGGGGTGGTCCATGCCTTGGTCACCTCTAGATTGGATTACTGCAATGCGCTCTACGTGGGGCTGCCCTTGAAAACGGCTCGGAAATTCCAACTGGTCCAACGGGCAGCAGCCAGGATGTTAACCGGGGCCCATTACAGAGAGAGGTCAACCCTCCTGTTTAAGGAGCTCCACTGGCTGCCGTTTATTTTCCGAGCCCAATTTAAGGTGCAGGTGCTTACCTACAAAGCCCTGAATGGTTTGGGATCACCCTACCTGCGTGACCGCATCTCCATTTATGAACCCACACGTTCACTCCGGTCATCTGGAGAGGCCCTGCTCGTGATCCCGCCCGCGTCGCAAGCGCGCTTGGTGGGGACGCGAGACAGGGCCTTTTCTGTGGTGGCCCCCCGACTCTGGAACGCCCTCCCAAAAGATCTAAAACCCCCTACATTGGCAGTCTTCAGGAAGGAACTGAAAACCTGGCTGTTCCGATGTGCCTTTTCAGATTAGGAACCTCCAGCACCAAATCCTAGAAGCACCTTAGTAGAACCAAGATCACTGCACACCACACTTATATTATAATCCTACATTCCTCCCGCCACATCAGCACTTTTAACCCTGTACCCCTACTCTGGCCGGCCCAGTTTTAATAGTGTCTTGTTGTATTGTTACTGTTATTGTTTTCCTGCTTAACTGTTTTTAATTTGCTTTAGGTATTGTATTGTTGTATTGTGTTTTGGGCTTCGGCCTGTGTAAGCCGCATCGAATCCCTTGGGAGATGCTAGCGGGGTACAAATAAAGTTATAATAATAATAATAATAATAATATATTATTATTATTATTATTATTATTATTTATACCCTGCCACCAACTCCCCAAAGAGGACTTGGGGCGGCTAACATGAGGCCTTTGCATCCATTTAACCCTTTTAGTGCTGGACTCACTTTTTTGTAATTAAAAATACCTAGTTAATAATTAATATTCCTGATCGTATATTTCTCCCCGTTGAAATTCATTGTGTGAAGTCTTGCTCCTGCTCTCTCATCTCTAAAGGTTCTTTTGGATCCTGATCCTGTCTTTTCCTTCCCAATTTGGTCCCATTTGCAACTGTGATATTCGTGCAGACTGTCTGATGGTTCCTCCCTTCCAAAATGCAAATGCTTTCTTGCTTCTTGGCAGGTCTTCCAGCTGATGAAGGAAAGGCACAACATCTGCAAACAGCTTCACCTCCCTGTCCAGAGCGGCAGCTCACGCATCTTGGAGGCCATGAGGAGAGGGTGAGCCGAGCCTCAAAAGAGCCTCCTGTATCCAAAATGCTTGAGACCAACATGCCTGTGGATTTTAGATTGTTTCAGATTTGGGAATATCCGCATATTATACGCCAGGCATGGGCAAACTTCGGCCCTTCTCATACCGAGGCCTACCTGGACTTCAACTCCCACAATTCCTAACAGCCGGAGGGAAGGCCGAAGTTTTCCCATGCCTGTGATAGGATCCCATCATTCACAGATAGATTGCAGGTAAAACAGAACAAATATATATATATATATATATATACTGTATACTACGAGGGTTGAATGGAAAATAATGCCTCCACCTTTGTTACTTGGGTTTGGATGGGATTATTTTAATAAAT
The DNA here is from genome assembly GCF_025583915.1 of Anolis sagrei ordinatus. Lineage (NCBI taxonomy): Eukaryota > Metazoa > Chordata > Lepidosauria > Squamata > Anolidae > Anolis > Anolis sagrei. The sequence continues at coordinate 3,381,693 of NW_026847438.1, read as the reverse complement.
CATACTCATAGTTCTGTCAAATAAATCCAAGGAGAGGAAAGGTTGTAGCTTGGAAGCATGCATTTGGATCATCCTCCTCTCTTAAAGGGCCTGGTTTAGGGGATGCTGGGAGCTGTAGTCCAAAAGAGAGAATGGATATGCCATTGTGTGTTTTGTTTGACGGGGGAGTTGTTGTTGTGCATGCGTTGTAGCTTGTTTGCTTTTTTGGCTTTTTAAGTCCCTTCAGCTGTTTTTCCATGTTTTGTTTTTTTTTGAGTGATGGTCACTTGTTGGCCTGAGAGGTGTCTTGTGTCCAAATTTGGTGTCAATTCGTCCCGTGGTTTTTGAGTTATGTTAATCTCACAAACGAACATTACATTTTTATTTATTTACTAGCCATCCCCTGCCATGCGTTGCTGTGGCCCAGTCTGGTGATCTGGAAAATAAAGTAATGAGAAAGTGTTGGTTTCTAATATATTTAATGTCTTCCTGCTTGTGAGTAAACAGTATTTCTTGCTGTTTTTTTGTTGTTTTTTTTGTCAGTGTTGATGTGGAGAGTGTCTGGTTTGCCTACTTTGGAACATGCAACGTATCATTGTCCTTCTTTAGGGGTCCCTTTCTGATCTATGATACTATATCTCTCTGTGTGTGTGAATCATATCTATCTATATCTATGGCTGGATGGCTCTTTGTCAGGAGGGCTTTGATTACGTTTTCTTGCCCTGGTGAAGGGAGTTGGTCTGGATGGCCTTAAGTATTTTCTGTTGGTCATGGGGGTTCTGTGTGGGAAGTTTGCCTCAATTCTGTCATTTGTGTGGTTCAGAATGCTCTTTGATTGTAGGTGAACTATAAATACCAGTAACTACAACTCCCAAATGTCAAGGTCCATTTCCCCCAAACTCCATCTATGTTCCTAGTTGGGCATATGGAGTATTCATGCCAAGTTTGGTCCAGATGCATCATTGTTTGAGTACACAGTGCTCTCTGGATGTGGGTGAACTACAACTCCCAAACTCAAGGTCAATGCCCACCAAACCCTTCTAATGTTTTCTGTTGGGTCATGGGAGTCCTGTATGCCACATTTGGTTCAATGCCATAACTGGTGGAGTTCAGAATGCTCTTTGATTGTAGGTGAACTATAAATCCCAGCAACTACAACTCCCAAATGACAAAATCTTTTTTTTTCGTGGTGGTAACTCATTGGGTTGTTAGGCATGATTGTAGGTGAACTATAAATTCCAGCAACTACAACTCCCAAATGACAAAATCATTTTTTTAGTGATGGTCACTCATTGGGTTGTTAGGCATGATTGTAGGTGAACTATAAATCCCAGCAACTACAACTCCCAAATGACAAAATCATTTTTTTTAGTGGTGGTCACTCATTGGGTTGTTAGGCATGATTTTAGGTGAACTATAAATCCCAGGAGCTACAACTCCCAAATGACAAAATCATTTTTTTGAGTGATGGTCACACTTTGGGATAGTAGATGTCTTGTGGCCAAATTTGGTGTCAATTCGTCCAGTGATTTTTGAGTTATGTTAATCCCACAAACAAACATTTTTATTTTTATTTATATTTATATTTATATATATATATATGTGTGTGTGTGTGTGTGTGTATATATATGTATATATGTGTATATATATATACACACACACACACACACACAAATAAATAAATAAATAAAAATTGCATTCAGCTAAATGGTCCCTGGAGCAATTCTTACTCCCAATTCTACAGCCTAACTCTGCTTGTTCTTTTCAGATACACGCGGGAAGCTTACTTGGAGCTCGTCCATCACGTCCGGGACTCTTTACCAGGTAGATTGCAGTTATATTATGTTCTTGTTTGAAATGTATTCAATATTCTCTGGATTAATGTGCAGTAAGTTCCCCATGATAGCGGAAACCATATCAGTACCTGGTGGAAAAGACTCTCTTTAGGAACATGGTGGGCCCTCCAGGTGACATTATGGTATGCTTTCCCAGGAAGGTACCATATAGTTGCCTAGAAAGACGTTGGAAGTTCCTAGAGACAATACCTCTCTAGATATCAATCTCCTCCAGGACAAATTCAGGTAATTTAATGGCGTCTGATCATGTCTGCAGCTTCAGATATGCAGTCTGGCTGGGAATGGATGGAGGTTGTATTGTGTAATTGATCTAGGTTGGAGGTTGTATTGTGTAATGAGCTGGAGATGTCTCTGCCTTGGTCCTTTCACTATTGGCTGCCACTTCCCGGCTGATGTCAGGTGGTATGATACCGGCGAAACAGTGTAATTTCTCCAGTGGTGTGGGGCGCAGACACCCCGTGATAATGCAGGATGTCTCATTAAGAGCCACATCCACTGTTTTAGCGTGGTGAGATGTGTTCCACACTGGGCATGCGTACTCAGCAGCAGAGTAGCATAGCGCAAGGGCAGATGTCTTCACTGTGTCTGGTTGTGATCCCCAGGTTGTGCCAGTCAGCTTTCGTATGATATTGTTTCTAGCACCCACTTTTTGCTTGATGTTCAGGCAGTGCTTCTTGTAGGTCAGAGCACGGTCCAGAGTGACTCCCAGGTATTTGGGTGCGCTGCAATGCTCCAGTGGGACTCCTTCCCAGGTAATAATCCTCAGAGCTCGGGATGCTTGTCTGTTCTTAAGGTGAAAGGCACATGTCTGTGTTTTAGATGGATTAGGGATCAGCTGGTTTTCCCTGTAATAGGCAGTTAGAGCACCTAGAGCTTCAGAGAGCTTCTGTTCAACCATCTCAAAGCTCCCTGCTTGAGCGGCAATGGCACGATCAGAGAACTTCTGTTCAACCATCTCAAAGCTCCCTGCTTGAGTGGTGATGGCATGATCATCAGCATAGATGAAACTCTCTGTCCCTTCTGGCAGTGGCTGGTCATTTGTGTAGATGTTGAACATGGATGGAGCAACACTCCCCTGAGGCAGGCCGTTCTTCTGTTTCCGCCATCTGCTTCTCTGGCCCTGGAACTCAACAAAAAGCTCCTGTTTTGTAGCAGGTTTCCTATGAGGCGGGTGAGGTGGTAGTCCTTTGTGATGTTATACATTTTTCTCTGGAGGAGGCAGTGGTTCACAGTATCATAGGCTGCTTACAGGTCTATGATCTATAGATCACTGCCAACCAGAAGGTGGCAAGTTAGGAATTGTGGGAGTTGGAGTCCAAAACACCTAGAGGGCTGACGTTTGCCCATGCCTGCACTACGGTGCGTTGAATGTAAGTCTACATGTTTGAGCCAGAGCAGTGCAGCTGTTTACCATTTGTTTCTCTGTCTCCTTCCCATTTCCGGTCTTCATTGAACAGGGGTGACCCTCGGCAGTGACATCATTGCTGGTTTCTGTGGGGAGACGGAGGCCGACCATCAGCAGACGGTGTCCCTTGTCCGGGAGGTCGGCTACAGGACGGCCTTCATCTTTGCGTATAGCGAGCGACAGGTAGGAACTTGGGCCAGCCTTGCATCTATTACATGTAATCAAAACACACAAGATTTTAGAACAACTTTGAATTAAAATGCCGTGCAAAAAATGCACCTGCCGTGTTTTGAGGTCTTCCGGAGGGCCCCTTCCCTCCCTCAAACCACCTTCAGAGATGACAGGGCCTTCTCGATGGCTGCTCCCACTCCCCTTCGCTGCTATCATTTCATTTCCAATCTGGGGTTTTCCAGAAAGTATAGACAGCCCAGGGAAAGTGCAAGGTGCACTACAAATCAAATTAAGGTCACAGCTGGAAGAGTAATGTCCTTAGGCATTTACAATAACAGGATTGCAAATGGGAGGGCCAACAAAAGTGCAAAGAGCTCTGGCGAGATCGATCCAATTCTCTGGTGAAACTGCCTAATCAAATGCACAGCGGAATATCCATGTTTTTAGGTTCTTGTGGAAGGTGGACAGGGTAGGTGCCAGTCTAATCTCCCTAGGAAGAGACTTCCAGAGCTGGGGGGTCACCACTGAGAAGGCCCTCTCCATCGTCCCCACCAACCGCACTTGAGATGGCGGCAGACGCGAGAGCAGAGCCTCCCCAGATGATCTTAAAGTACGTGTTGGTTCGTAGGGGAAGATGCGATCTTGAAGATAGATAGGTCCTGAACTGTTTAGGGCTTTGTAGGTAATCACCTGCACCTTGAATTGGGGACCAGAAACTTATTGGCAGTCAGTGGAGCTGTTTAAACAGGGGGGTTGACTTCTCCCTGTAACCAGCTCCTGTTATTAACCTGGCTGCTGATCTCTGAACCAACTGCGGTTTCTGGGCCATCTTCAAAGGCAACCCCACGTAGAGTGCATTGCAGTAATCCAACCCGGAGGTAACTAGGGCATGGACCATCATGGCCAAGTTTGACTTCACGAAATACGGGCGCAGCTGGTACACAAGCTTTAATTGCACAAAGGCCCATGGTCTAATAATAATAATAATAATAATAATAATAATAATAATAATAATAATAATAATAATAATAGTTTGCTGTGACATACTGTGCTTTTGTGTCAATAATAATAATAATAATAATAATAATAATAATAATAATATTGTTGTGGGTTTTCGGGCTATATGGCCATGTTCTAGAGGCATTTTCTCCTAACATTTCGCCTGCATCTATGGCAAGCATCCTCAGAGGTAGTGAGCCTTCGAGAATACATAATAATATATTATTAAAAATAATAAAACTTTATTTATACCCCGCCACCATCTCCCTGAAGGGACCTGGGGCGGCTTACATGAGGCCAAGCCGTCAAATACAAATACAACAATATATTCACAAACAAGCAAACAAATAAAACAATATAAATAATACAATTGAACATATAAGCAATTACACACAAAAGATTTAAAAACATTATGGCAGGGCCAGATGTAGATTAAAATTTTCAAACCCTGGGCGTGTACAGAGTAGGGTATGTATTGTTGAAGGCTTTCATGGCCGGAATCACTGGGTTGTTGTAGGTTTTTTCTGGCTATATGGCCATGTTCTTGAGACATTTTCTCCTGACGTTTTGCCTGCATCTATGGCAAGCATCCTCAGAGGTAGTGAGGTCTGTTGGAACTAGGAAAATGGGTTTATATATCTGTGGAATGACCAGGGTGGGACAAAGGACTCTTGTCTGTTGGAGCTAGGTGTGAATGTTTCAACTGACCACCTTGATTAGCATTTGATGGCCTGGCAGTCAGATTGTCTGGGGCCTCTCCATAAATAATTTAGCGATGAATCGCAACGGCATTCATGCCCTCAGCATTTATGTAACGTATTATAGCGTGAAGTTTGCATTTGGAGGGAAACGGAATGAGGATGCTCATCTCTAACCTTTGCCACAACGCCAGTTGATGAGTTACTCACGACCAGCACTGCTCGTTCGCTTCTGCTGGCTTCCTGCTACATGACGGTGATACCAACTTCCCCTGAGAAAATTCCCCCCAAGAGCTACATGCCGTATAACCTTACTTTCCAGATAACCCTCATAGTAGAAGGTATGGAGGGAGAAAAACAAGCTGCACTTCAGGGGCTGTGTCTGGTTTTTATAGAGAATCCCCAGTCCTGAAGTTTGTGGCCCAGGAAGTAGGCATTGTTCAGGGTCTTTGTGGTTGGCTTGACCCCACCATCCTCTTTATTCCCCCAGAAAACGCGGGCCTTTCACCGGCTGAAGGACGACGTGCCTCTGGATGTGAAGCGCCGCCGGGTCACGGAGCTCACGGACGTCTTCCGGGAAGGGGCTTCCCAGGCCAATGCAGCCACTGTGGGTCAGATGCAAGTCGTCTTGGTGGAAGGGGTGCGTACCTACTATTGAATGGTGACTCAATGTCATCAACATGATGCTGTCAGGAATACTTTTGGAACCTTAAAAGTGTTCTTTAATCCGTTTTCAGTGGGACACGTTGCATCAGGTACTTTCAGAGAAAGTAGTAGACAAATCCAGTACTGGTTTTATATGTTTACCTTTTTTTTTTGGTGTAAAAGTTGCTCTGATATACTCTCACTGAAAATGTAATAAAAAGAGCCTTTGTTTACTAAGAATTCATGCGACTCCTGCCTGGCAGAAAGAAGGGGGTTGGACTGGATGGCCTTTGGAGGTCTCTTCCAAGTGTGGGGATCCTATGCTGAAACTAGACGGTTTGGAATTAACCCACACGGGGGTTCTCTTTCTTTCCCAGCCCAGCAAGCGCTCTGCTTTGGAGCTGAGTGGCAGGAACGATGGCAACATCAAGGTGATCTTCCCTGATGTGAAGATGGATGACGGCACCGGCTCAGGATCCACGGTCCACGCCCAGCCGGGAGATTACGTCCTAGTGAAGGTGACTTGCAGGTCTTTGGCAAACTTCTTCTGGGTAAATCAGCCCAAGAGAAGTTGGCTCCTGCATGGTGCAATGAATGGAGTGCTGGATTAGGATCCAGCATTTCAAAAGCAATGCAAGTAGGAGGAAGAAAAATACTCCAGGTCTGCAGAGGGGAATATTTTGTATTTGCTTTCAAAAGCACCGTCCAAGCAATCTGAAAGGAACATTTCAAGTTCCTCCTTTTCCATCCACCTAATAGAGTTTTTAACTTTGAGTATGGTTCAAGGGGGTTTTAACTGGGAATTTTAAAAGTATTGTTTATATTTAATCCCGTTTTAATGTTTGCGTTAGGGCTGGGTAACCACGGAAAAATTTGTTTCTAAACTCGATTCGTTTTTAGGGGTTTTTTGCTTTTCGTTTTTTAAAAGAATTCTGAAATTTTCCTTTAAAAAAGTTCGAAATATACAAAATTTTGTAAAATTACGAAACAATTACGAAACGATTATGAATCGATTCGTTAATGGCGGACGCGATTGCGCAATATGCTAAAAAACCCTCCAAATGGGACAGGGGGAACTTCTGAAGCTTCCCTCTCCCTCTGTTGTTGACTGTTGGTGTGATAATTTATTTTTTTATCACTGATAAAACAAACAACAACCATAAAACTTGCACCAGACATACGGAAATAATTACGAAACAATTACGAAACAATTTCGAAACAATTACGAATCGATTACGAAATAAATTGAAAAAATTCATTTCGATTTTTAATTACTCCTGCATGGCTCAATATCGGATCGTAAGCTAATTTAAATATGAATTAATAACGAAATACGAAATTAACGAACGAAACCACCCAACCCTAGTTTGCGTATTTGTATATTTTAAATTGTATGTGGATTCTTTTATGTTAAGCCGATTTGAGTGTCCTGCAGAAGAGATAAAATTGGGTATAAATAATAATAATAATAATAATAATAATAATACTTTTATATTAAGCAGCTTTGAGTCTTCTTTGGGAGAGATAAAGCGGGATATAATAATAATAATAATAATAATAATAATAATAATAATAATAATAATATGCTGATGCTTTTATATTAAACCGCTTTGAGTTTTCTTTGGGAGATATAAAGCAAGGAATAATAACAATAACAACAACAATAATAATAACAATAATAATAATATGCTTATGCTTTTATGTTAGCCACTTTGAGTCTCCCGCAGGAGATATAAAGCAGGGTATGATTCTATCTATCTATCTATCTATCTATATATATATAAAAGGCTTGGGCAATCCATGGTTCTAAATGGTTCTAAAGTACTTACAAAACTAAAGTTCTGGTGGTGAAAATTTCAGAACTCTAACAAAACTCTCAAAATTTCATAATAAATGGCAGTTCCTAATTGGTTCTGTCATTAAAATCACCAATAATGAAATAATAATTAAATTTTGACAGTTTTGTTAGAGTTCTGAAATTTTCACCACCAGAACTTTAGTTTTGTAAGTACTTTAGAACCATTTAGAACCATGGATTGCCCAAGCCTAATATATATATATGCTGATGCTTTTATGTTAAGCCGCTTTGAGACTCCTGCAGGAGATATAAAGCGGGATATAAATATAAGAATAAGAGTAATATGCCGATGCTTTATGTTAAGCTGCTTCGAGTTTTCTTTGGGAGATATAAAGTAAGGTATAATAATAATAATAATAATAATAATAATAATATGTTAATATGGCAAGCCTCTTTGAATCTCCTGCAGGAGAGATAAAGCGGGTATACATAAATATAATAATAATAATAAATATATAATAATAATTTGATTCTTTTATGTTGAGCTGCTTTAGTCTCCTGCGTGGTAAAAAGAAATATAATAACAATAAATATATAATAATAATCTGATGCTCTTATGTTAAGCCACTGTCATGCTCATGCTCTGCAGGAAAGAGAAAGTAGGATATTATATATATATATATATATATATATATATATATATATACTGATGCTTTTATGTTGAGTTGCTTTGAGTCTCCTGCAGGAGAGATAAAGCAAGGTATAAATAATAATAATAATAATAATAATAATAATAATAGTCCCCCACAAAAAAATATCAGTAACAGCAGGAAAAAATTATGGAAAATCAGAACAATTTACTTTTTTTATTCTATTTGCAGGTAGTGACAATGAATTGCAATCAAAATATGTTACAATGAAGAGCAGACATAAATTGTAGGGCTGGGCGGTTTCGTTTCGTTAATTCGTAATTCGTTAATAATTCGTTAATTTTTTCAATTACAAAACGATAACGAACCATTCTGGAGCAATTTTTATAAAAAACGAATTTTTAAACACGTTTTGTAAATGCTTCGGTATTTCGTTATGTATTCGTTTCGTTATCGGTTTGAGGTCGTTTCGTTATTATTTCCGCCTGTCTGGGGCAAGTTTTATAGTTGTTTTTTGTTTAATTAGTGAAAAAAAATTATAATATCACACCAACAGTCAACAACAGAGGGAGAGGGAAGCTTCAGAAGTTCCCCCTGTTCCATTTGGAGGTTTTTTAGCGTTTCGCGGTCGCGTCCGCCATTAACGAATCGATTCGTTATTGTTTCGGAAATCGATTCGTTGATTTTTTACCATTTACGAAATTTCGTAAATATCGAACTTTTTAAAAGGAAAATTTTGTAATTATTTTAAATATCGAAACAAAAAAAAACCAAATACAAATCGATTTTAGAAACAAATTTTTCCGTTGTTACCCAGGCCTAATAAATTGCACTATGTGACACGATTTTTGTTCCTGGGTTATAAATGTCATTTCCTAATTGTGTCTATCATAAAAACATGGAAAAGGTTTATTAAACTTCCAAAACTTGGTTTTTGAGGAGCAGACATCCTGCAGCACATTTTGCTATAGTTTTTCAATGAATATCTCAGAGAGTCTCAACCAATTCAACATAGTTTGTGGCAGCCACAAAAACCTTTCATACCTTTAAAAATTATTTTTCCAGCCTCTTTAATTTGTTTAATTTGAGCAACAGTTCTAATCTGCTTTAATTGTTCTCGGTTTTTCACTCTGCGGACCCCATCCTACAATTTCCGATTACACTGTTCTACAAATTTTCAGTTTTTCTCAGTTGCGGAAACGAAATGTGCAATTTCTTAATAAATTTAACAGGCTGAATTCAAATATAATAATTAAATGTGTTAATTGGCTCTTGTTTTTATGCAACAGCTATTTCAATTTTCTCCACAATAGGTAATTCGTTAATATTATGATAATGTGCCTAACTTTACTGCTGTATATAAACCGTGAATATTTACTAAATTTTAGTCAAATTATATTGCCAATAGTTTATACATGAGAAATATTTATTTAATTAGTCTATTGTTTATGTTTGTGCAGCATAAACATTGGGAGGCCTAATGCAGTTGAAAAGTCTGAAAGTTTAAATGTCGCTTTAATCGTGACTTTAGTTTATATCCTGTTTGCTTTTCTTGACTTTTCTTTTGTATTCAAGGAAAGGATTCCCTCTTACAATGCTCCAGCAGTAGTCTGACAGCATGGACGGAGTCCATTGGCCTTGATATCTTTTTTCCATAGTGCTTTATTGACACACGTGCGAGGCATAACTACAGTAAAAAGAACAATGTAAAACGATGTTTAACGATACTGTCTCAGTCTTCAACTGACTGACCCTCACCGTTCAAAAGTCTGGCCTTATATAGGGCTTTCTGGCTTTTGCACACGGCACTAATACTGCGTCATCAAACTTTCTAGAATATTCTAGAATCTTCCATACTGTAAATCGCAACATGCATTTTTTTCAACCATACGTGATCATGTGATTGCTTATATCATAAAAACTAGAGCCAATATACATTTTTAAATGTCATTTTCGTTTTCAGCACCCCAAAATCATAAAAAAAAATTTCAGGCACGCAACTTTTTCTCCGTTTAACAGTGTTATCCTTTGTTTGGGTGAGTAGGCACTCACGACTTTTCTCCTTCCAGATCTCCTCTGCCAACTCTCAGACGCTGAAAGGCATCCCATTGCGACGAACTACGCTCAGAGAATCTGCGGCATTGTGCTGACAACATCCTTGGAGAAGCAAGACCCGATGGCCAGGTTGCTGTTCCTCATTTCCAAGGAGGAGCACAAAGGACTCTGGGTAATACACCTGGATTTTGCTTCGTCCTTGAACCAGAATCTTGTCCAGCCCAGAATACTTGAGCTAAATGAGGACTGATGGGGTCAACTCTCCATCTGTTTATGTTGATGGCTTGAGGTGTCCATGCACTTCTGTGCCTCCGACATACCTCTAGATCGCTTCCTTCCTTGTAATATTGCACATGAATAAATTGGTGTGTTTATTTCACACAACTAGCATGGTGTTAGCAGTTTGAGTGTTCAGCTATGTGACCGGGGGTTGAATCCCTTCTTGGGCATATAAACCCACCGTGTGACCTTGAGTAAGTCCCATTTTATATAAGATGGGTGACACCTGTTTGAAAGAAGTCCAAGTGAAAAAAAAATATATAGGAGCCTTACATCCCACCTACACAACCATGTAGAGTGCAGATTATTTGTTGTGAACTGGATTATACAGTACTAGCCACCCCCTGCCATGCATTGCCGTGGCCCAGTCTGTGTATATATGTTTTGTATGTGTGTATATATGTGTGTATATATTTGTGTATATTTGTGTGTTTGCATACACATACACACACACACACACACACACACACACACAATATATGGCTTTGCACATGCGTTGTAATGTATTTTTATTTTATTTTTACTTTTTAAGCCTCTTCTTCTGTGTTTTTCAGTGTAGCTGGGTTAAGACAAGCCATTTTAAAGCGTTTTAAAAGACTGGATTCCTGTAAGTGAAGACCATTCTTACTTTGGATTGTTTTTGATGGATATAATATAATATAACATAATATATTACATTACATTATAATATATTATATATATTATATTATAATATAATGTATTATAATATATTATATTATATAATATACAATCTATACACATAATAAAAGTGAAAATCTGTATGTGGCCCAGGTGTCTGTTCACACAGACAGCCTCCAGCCACCACAAATAGGCTATTATTTCCAGTGCTGAGAAGATAGCATGTCACTCTCTCAAAGGACATTGCAGGTTATAGCAAGCACACCCCAGTGTTCCTTTCTCTCTTCATTTGCATGACCCCACCCACTGCTTCTCCTGTTCCCGTTCCATCCCTTTCCTATGGCACACAGCAGAGGGATTGATCAGCAACTGAACATACTGGAGAGGTTTGGAGAGAATTCACAATGATTTATAGGAGTTGTAGGGACTGGGATGCATAGTTCATCTGCAATCTAAGAGCACTCTGAACTGCACCAATGATGGACCTGGATATCACTTGGCACACAGACCCACTATGGACAATTGTCCATACTTGCAGAGTTTAGGGGTGATTACCCTGGGAATTATAGTTCACCCTTATCCAGAGAACAGTGATCTCAGCCAACAATGGATCAGGACCAAACTTGGCACACAGAACCAACATGGCCAATTGTGCATACTGGCTGAGCTTGGGGGTAATTGCCCTGGGAATCTGGGAGTTGTCGTTCACTCTTACCTAGATATCACTGAACCCAGCTGCTGTTGGATCTGGACCAAACTTGGCACACAGATCCAGCATGGCCAACTTTAAGTAATGGCAGGGTTTGGGAATGACTGACCCACAATTCTGGAAATTGTAGTTCACCCACATCCTTATGCATTTTCTAATGGGAGCATTCATTAAAAACAAAAAGAGCTGTTTTCTCTCTCTAATAAATAGCATTACACATTACCAATCTGATATTACCAAACTTCACAAAACAAACAATGCCTTCTCAAATAACCCGGGCACCGCCGGGTCCCCAAGCTAGTAATATAATATAATAATAATATTATTATAATATAATATAATATAATATATAATATAATATAATATATATAATATAATATATATAATATAATGTATATATAATATAATATATAGGAATAATAGTTTTAAGCTGCTGGGCCAGGAAGAGGATTAGCTGGGTTAAGACAAGCATGAGGAAAGAGGAGGGAAGCCACAGAGCAAAGGTGACCGGCAGGAGGGGAGAGAGAGAGGAAATTCATCGGCTTAAGCTGAGGCCAGGGACCGGAAGTGGGGTAAATGCGCCGCTTGCTTGCTACCGGGGAGGGAAGAGAAACTGCGAGATTGTAAAACTTGCACCAGACATACGAAAATAATTACAAAAATTGGAAAAATTGTTTCGATTCTTAATTACTCCTCACACTATTCCTGCATGGCTCGATATTGGGTCGTAAGCTAATTTAAATACGAATGCATAACGAGTTTAGAAACTAACGAACACGATCAACCAAGCCTACTGCCTACTCAAGGTAAGGGTTCATTACACCCATCTCTTCTAAGGTTTCAGGAGAGGGAAAAACTCAATCACGGCATCTCTCCTGACACACAGCAGAGAGAGATCTCAAAGCCCAAAGCACACTGCCATACATCAAGGGAACCACTGACCGCATAGGGGAGCTGATGAGGAAACACAACATACAAACAATCTACAAACCCACCAAGAAAATCCAACAAATGCTACGTTCAGCAAAGGACAAGAGGGATCCTCTCACCTCTGCAGGAGTCTACCGTATACCATGCAGCTGTGGACAAGTCTCCATAGGGACCACCAAACGCAGCATTGCCCAGACACGCATCAAGGAACATGAAAGGCACTGCAGACTACTTCAACCAGAGAAGTCAGCCAGAGCAGAGCACCTGATGAACCAGCCTGGACACAGCATATTATTTGAGAACACAGAAATGCTGGACCACTCTCACAACCACCATGTCAGACTACACAGAGAAGCCATTGAAATCCACAAGCATGTGGACAATTTCAACAGAAAGGAGGAGACCATGAAAATGAACAAAATCTGGCTACCAGTATTAAAAAACTCTAAAATTACTACAGCAAAAAAGCAGAGAGGAAACAACCAGGCACATCTTAACACCTCTCAACAGAACATTTTCCCAGGCTCAGCCAGGCCTTCAAATGCTAATGAAGGTGGTCAGCTGAAACATTCACACCTAGCTTCAGCAAAGAGCTCTTTGCCCCACCCCAGTCATTCCACAGATATATAAACCCATTTTCCTATTTCCAACAGACCTCACTACCTCTGAGGATGCTTGCCATAGATGCAGGCGAAACGTCAGGAGAAATGCCTCTAGAACATGGCCCTATAGCCCGAAAAAAACTACAAGAACCTAGAAAATACTTTGTTTTATCATTTATCTGATGTTAGGGGAAGCTATCCTAAAATAAAGCAGAGCACCCAAAAACATAAACAGGATACTTAAAGTTGAACATTCAGCTCATTAGCAAGCAGAGCGTGAAGAGCCGTGTGATGTTCAAGTCCCCTTTCAGGGCCAGATCAACTACACCCAAGAGTATTGAAGGAACTAGCGGAAGTCATTTCGGAACCATTGGCAACCATCTTTGAGAATTCTTGGAGAACGGGAGAAGTTCCAGCAGATTGGAGGAGGGCCAATGTGGTCCCAATCTTCAAGAAGGGAAAAAAGGATGACCCAAACAACTACCGTCCGGTCAGCCTCACGTCGATACCGGGCAAGATTCTGGAAAAGATTGTTAAGGAAGTGGTCTGCAAACACTTAGAAACAAATGCGGTCATCGCTAATAGTCAACATGGATGTATCAAAAACAAGTCATGCCAGACTAATCTGATCTCTTTTTTCGATAGAGTTACAAGCTGGGTAGATGCGGGAATGCCGTGGATGTGGCGTACCTGGATTTCAGTAAGGCCTTCGACAAGGTCCCCCATGACCTTCTGGCAAGGAAACTAGTCCAATGTGGGTGAGGCAAAACTACGGTGAGGTGGATCTGTAATTGGTTAAATGGACGAACCCAGAGGGTGATTCTCCCCAAGGCTTCCTCTTCATCCTGGAAAGAAGTGACGAGCGGAGTGCCATCAGCAGGGTTCCGTCCTGGGCCCGGTCCTGTCAGGATCTTTATTAATGACTTAGATGAAGGGCTAGAAGGCAGGATCATCAAGTTTGCAGACGACACCAAATTGGGAGGGAGAGCCAATAGTCCAGAGGACAGGAGCAGGATTCAAAACGATCTTGACAGATTAGAGAGATGAGGGCCAAAACTAACAAAATGAAGTTCAACAGGCACAAATGCAAGATACTCCACTTAGGCAGAAAAAACGAAATGCAAAGATATAGAATGGGGGACGATGCCTGGCTTGAGAGCAGTATGTGTGAAAAAGATCTTGGAGTCCTCATGGACAACAAGTTAAACATGAGCCAGGAATGTGATGTGGCGGAAAAAAAGCCAATGGGATTTTGGCCTGCATCAATAGGAGCCTAGTGTCTAGATCTAGGGAAGTCATGCTCCCCATGCTCTATTCTGCTTTGGTTAGACCACACCTGGAATATTGTGTCCAATTCTGGGCACCACAATTCAAGAGAGATATTGACAAGCTGGAATGTGTCCAGAGGAGGGCGACTAAAATGATCAAGGATCTGGAGAACAAGCCCTATGAGGAGCGGCTTAAGGAGCTGGGCATGTTTAGCCTGAAGAAGAGAAGGCTGAGAGGAGATATGATAGCCATGTATAAATATGTGAGAGGAAGCCACAGGGAGGAGGGAGCAAGCTTGTTTTCTGCTTCCTTGGAGACTAGGATGCGGAGCAATGGCTTCAAACTACAAGAGAGGAGATTCCATCTGAACATGAGGAAGAACTTCCTGACTGTGAGAGCTGTTCAGCAGTGGAACTCTCTGCCCCTGGAGTGTGGTGGAGGCTCCTTCTTTGGAAGCTTTGAAACAGAGGCTGGATGGCCATCTGTCAGGGGTGATTTGAATGCAATATTCCTGCTTCTTGGCAGAATGGGGTTGGACTAGATGGCCCACGAGGTCTCTTCCAACTCTTTGATTCTATGATGTCTCTGTAAAGAATTCAGAGCTTAGGAGGCCAACATGCAGAGCCCAATCTTTAAAAATCACAAAAGGTCTATTTACAATAATAAGAAATGACTGCATTTCTTAATAATCAAGCACTGAGCTGAAAGGAAACAAACAATCCCCCTTCAAATAACGTGGGAAGTGTTTCAGAGCCATTCGCTCAGTGTTAACTTCTGGGTTAGTTCTGGGTGTTCCTCCTCAGCTAATAATTCCATTTCCCTCAATTTCAACTCTAATTGCAGTTTCTGAATTTCCAAGGAGGTAGTTATGTGTTCTGGCCTAACCTCCTGTACTTGTGTACCTCAGTTTCCCCAACTGTTCCAACCACCTCTTCTCTTTCAACTCCCTCAGTCACATTCTTTTCTCCCTTTGGTGGTGCCATGTTAACTGATTGTTTCAAAATGGTGCCTATGGTAGCTTTCTCTCTGAGGTAATTTTCTTGTGGATTTTCTCAAAATTCACCTCAGGATTTAACTAAAAATTGACTGGATTGAGTTGTTATATGAATCCGACTGCTGCAAACCAAAAATGTAGAGAAATAGGGAAAACTAGGGAACTTTATTCAGGAGGGAATAATAAGAAATCCCCAGCTTATAGACTCATAGAATCATAGAATTGGAGGAGACCTCCTGGGCCATCCATTCCATCCCCATTCTGTCAAGAAGCAGGAATATTGCATTCAAAGCACCCCTGACAGATGGCCATCCAGCCTCTGTTTAAAAGCTTCCAAAGAAGGAGCCTCCACCACACTCCGGGGCAGAGAGTTCCACTGCTGAACGGCTCTCACAGTCAGGAAGTTCTTCCTCGTGTTCAGATGTAATCTCCTCTCTTGTAGTTTGAAGCCATTGTTCCATTGCGTCCTAGTCTCCAAGGAATCAGAAAACAAGCTTGCTCCCTCCTCCCTGTGGCTTCCTCTCACATATTTTGTGAGATTTTTGTCAAAATTCACCTCAGGATTTAACTAAAAATTGACTGGATTGAGTTGTTATATGAATCCGACTGCTGCAAACCAAAAATGTAGAGAAATAGGGAAAAGTAGGGAACTTTATTCAGGAGGGAATAATAAGACAACTAACCCACACGGCCGAACACCACTGAAGACTTGAATGTGGCTTCTGGGATTTTAAAGCCACAAAAATCAAAAAGGCGGCAACGAACTGCCTGGCCGAACTTTTGAAAATTCCCTGGTACACACCTTTTAAAATGTGATGTTAAGCCCTTGGGTTGTATGAGGTGAAAGAGTGTGATTGTGTCTGCCCTCAGACTTCTGTGACTGAGGTTCCCTTTTAAAAGCTGTTTCTTCAAAGGTATGCCGCCACCATTAGTTTCTTAAAAGCTGCTTAAGGTTACTTGGGAAATCTTCAAACAACGAGGCACTCTTGAGTCAGGTTATGATGAACAATAACCAACAAAGGGGGTTGCTGTAGGTTTTTCCGGGCTACATGGCCACGTTCTAGAGGCATTTTCTCCTGACGTTTCGCCTGCATCTATGGCAAGCATCCTCAGAGGTAGTGAGGTCTGTTGGAACTAGGAAAAAGGGTTTATATATCTGTGGAATGACAAGGTGGGACAAAGGACTCTTGTCTGCTGGAGCTAGGTGTGAATGTTTCAACTGACCACCTTGATTAGCATATAATTGCCTGACAGTGCCTGGAGCAAACTTTTGTTGAGTGGTGATTAGACCCAACTGTAAGCAAGCAAATCCTAACCATAGAATCATAGAATCAAAGAGTTGGAAGAAACCTCATGGGCCATCCAGTCCAACCCCAATTGCCAAGAAGCAGGAATATTGCATTCAAATCACCCCTGACAGATGGCCATCCAGCCTCTGTTTAAAAGCTTCCAAAGAAGGAGCCTCCACCACACTCCGGGGCAGAGAGTTCCACTGCTGAACGGATCTCACAGTCAGGAAGTTCTTCCTCATGTTCAGATGGAATCTCCTTTCTTGTAGTTTGAAGCCATTGTTCCGCGTCCTAGTCTCCAGGGAAGCAGAAAATAAGCTTGCTCCCTCCTCCCTGTGGCTTCCTCTCACATATTTATACATGGCTATCATATCTCCTCTCAGCCTTCATTAATTTGGAGAACAAACCCTATGAGGAGCGGCTTAAAGAGCTGGGCATGTTTAGCCTGAAGAAGAGAAGGCTGAGAGGAGATATGATAGCCATGTATAAATATGTGAGAGGAAGCCACAGGGAGGAGGGAGCAAGCTTGTTTTCTGCTTCCCTGGAGACTAGGACGCAATGGAACAATGGCTTCAAAATACAAGAGAGGAGATTCCATCTGAACATGAGGAAGAACTTCCTGACTGTGAGAGCCGTTCAGCAGTGGAACTCTCTGCCCCGGAGTGTGGTGGAGGCTCCTTCTTTGGAAGCTTTTAAGAGAGGCTGGATGGCCATCTGTCAGGGGTGATTTGAATGCAATATTCCTGCTTCTTGGCAGGGGGTTGGACTGGATGGCCCATGAGGTCTCTTCCAACTCTTTGATTCTATGATTCTGACTGTTATCATGCCTTCTCTTCTTCAGGCTAAACATGCCCAGCTCCTTAAGCCGCTCCTCATAGGGCTTGTTCTCCAGACCCTTTATCATTTTAGTCGCTCTCCTCTGGACACATTCCAGCTTGTCAATATCTCTCTTAATTGTGGTGCCCAGAATTGGACACAATATTCCAGGTGTGGTCTAACCAAGGCAGAATAGAGGGTAGCATTACTTCCCTAGATCTAGACACTATGCTCCTATTGATGCAGGCCAAAATCCCATTGGCTTTTTTTGCCGCCACATCACATTCCTGGCTCATGTTTAACTTGTTGTCCACGAGGACTCCAAGATCTTTTTCACACGTACTGCTCTCGAGTTTGTTTTGCTGTTGTAACTTTTGAGTTTTTTAATATTGGTAGCTAGATTTTGTTCATTTTCATGGTTTCTTCCTTTCTGTTGAAATTGTCCACATGCTTGTGTATGTATTTCAATGGCTTCTCTGTGTAGTCTGACATGGTGGTTGTGAGAGTGGTCCAGCATTTCTGTGTTCTCAAATAATATGCTGTGTCCAGGTTGGTTCATCAGGTGCTCTGCTATGGCTGACTTCTCTGGTTGAAGTAGTCTGCAGTGCCTTTCATGTTCCTTGACTCGTGTTTGGGCAATGCTGCGTTTGGTGGTCCCTATGTAGACTTGTTCACAGCTGCATGGTATACGGTAGACTCCTGCAGAGGTAAGTGTCCTGAGGAATCACAACATACAAACTATCTACAGACCCACTAAGAAAATCCAACAAATGCTCCGTTCAACAAAGGACAAGAGGGATCCTCTCACTTCTGCAGGAGTCTACCGTGTACCATGGGATCACCTGTACTGGTTGTTTATTATTATTATTATTATTATTATTATTATTATTATTATTATTATTGTATTAGCCGTCCCCTGCCATGGCCCACATGGGGGTTCTGTGTGAGAGGTTTGGCTCAATTCTATCATTGGTAGGGTTCAGAATGCTCAGTGTTTGTAGGTGAACTATAAATCCCAGCAACTACAACTCCCAAATGTCAAGATTCTATTTTCCCCAAACTCCACCAGTGTTCACATTTGGGCATATTGAGTATTCGTGTAGAGTTTGGTCCAGGTCCATCATTGTTTGAGTCCACAGTGATCTCTGGATGTAGGTGAACTACAACTCCAAAACCAAGACACTGCCCACCAAACCCTTCCAGTGTTTTCCGTCGGTCATGGGAGAACTGTGTGCCAAGTTTGGTTCAATTCAATTGCTGGTGGGGTTCAGAATGCTCTTTGATTGTAGGTGAACTATAAATCCCAGCAACTACAACTCCCAAATGTCAAGATTCTATTTTCCCCAAACTCCACCAGTGTTCACATTAGGGCATATTGAGTATTCGTGTAGAGTTTGGTCCAGATCCATCATTGTTTGAGTCCACAGTGATCTCTGGATGTAGGTGAACTACAACTCCAAAACCAAAGGACACTGCCCACCAAACCCTTCCAGTATTTTCTGTTGGTCATGGGAGAACTGTGTGCCAAGTTTGGTTCAATTCCATCGTTGGTGGGGTTCAGAATGCTCTTTGATTGTAGGTGAACTATAAATCCCAGCAAACTACAACTCCCAAATGTCAAGATTCTATTTTCCAAACTCCACCAGTGTTCACATTTGGGCATATTGAGTATTCGTGTAGAGTTTGGTCCAGGTCCATCATTGTTTGAGTCCACAGTGATCTCTGGATGTAGGTGAACTACAACTCCAAAACCAAAGGACACTGCCCACCAAACCCTTCCAGTGTTTTCCGTCGGTCATGGGAGAACTGTGTGCCAAGTTTGGTTCAATTCATTGCTGGTGGGGTTCAGAATGCTCTTTGATTGTAGGTGAACTATAAATCCCAGTAACTACAACTCCCAAATGTCAAGGTCTATTTCCCCCAAACTCCGTCTGTGTTCATATTTGGGCATATGGAGTATTGGTGCCAAGTTTGGTCCAGATCAATCATGGTTTGAGTCCACAGTGATCTCTGGATGTAGGTGAACTACAACTCCTTCCCTCTTTCCTTCCTTCCTTCCCATCTTTCCTTCTCTTCTTCTTTCCTTCTCTATCTCTTTCCTTCCTTCCCCATTTTTCTTTCTCTTCTATCTCTCTTTTCTTCCTTCTCTCTTTCCTTCTTTCCTTCCCTCACTCTTTCTCTACATATTCCCCCCTTCCTTCGCTCCGTTTCCTTCCTTCTTTCTCTTTTTTCTTTCCTTCTCTCCTTCCTTCTCTAACTTTCCTTCCTTCCCCCTTCTTTTCTTCCTCTTTCTCTCCTCCTCCCTCCCTCCCTCCTCTCTTTCCTTCCTTCTTCCTTCCTTCCTTCTCCTTCCTTTCCTCTTCCTTCCTCTTCCTTCCTTCCTCCTCTCCTCTTTCTCTACATCTTCCCCCTTCCTTCGCTCCCTCTTCCTTCCTTCTTCTTTTTTTCTTTCCTTCTCTCCTTCCTTCCTTTCTAACTTTCCTTCTTTCCCCCTTTTTCTTTCCCTCCCTCTTTCTCTTCTTCCTCCCTCCCTCCCTTCCTCCCTTCCTCCTTCTCTCTCTTCCTTGCTCCTTCTTCCTTCCTTCCTTCCCTCCTCTTTCTCCTTCCTCCCCTCCTTCCTCCCTCTCCTTCCTTCCTTCCTTTTTCTTTCCTCTCTTCTTCCTTCCTTGTCTAATTTCTTCTTTCCCCTTTTCTTTCCCTCCCTCTTTCTGCCTTCTCTCCTTCCTTCCTTCCTTCCTCCCTTCCTTCCTCCCTTCCCCCTCCCTCTCCCTCCCTTCTCCTCCCTTCCCTCCCTCCTCCCTTCTCTTCCTTCCCTTTTCTTCCTTCCTTCCTTCCTTCCTTCCTTCCTTCCTTCTTTTCCCCTCCCTCTTTCCTTTCTTTTCTTTCCTTTCCTTTCCTTTTCTTCCTTTCCTTTCCTTTCCTTCCTTTCCTTTTTTCTTTCCTTTCCTCTTCCTTTCCTTTCCTTTCCCTTCCTTTTCTTTCTTTCTTTCTTTCCTTCTTCCTTTTCTTTCTTTCTTTCTTTCTTTCTTCTTTCTTTCTTTCTTTTCTCCCTTCCCTCCCTCTTTCTTCCCTTTTCTGTATTGTCATTTAGCTTTTAATCATTTAGCGGCTTTTAAGCTTCTGCTGTGTTTTTATGAGTGAAGGACATACATTGGGTTGTTAGGTGTATTCTGTCCAAATTTGGTGTTAATGTCCCATGGTTTTTGAGTTCTGTTAATCCCACAAACGAACATTACATTTTTATTTATATAGATTATCGTGTCAGTAGCAAACAGACAATTGTATTACATTTTAAACAAATTTTTAACAAACGGACAAAACTGAGTTTGCAAGCTTGGTAGTTGAAACAAAGAACTGAAAATGCCAAAGAAAGAAGGAAAAGACGGGTGGTTTTATCCAATATTGCATGATTTATTAATTTTGCCAGACATGTGCATTCAAAGCAGCGGAGCATTTGGGAAGCATGTTCATCAAATCTTGCAATTATTTATAGCGTCTCTGTTCCACCTTTCAATGATAAGATGGTGGGCTGTGATTGCAAAAATGCCATCTCCGTTGCAGTTTGAAGGCGGGTGGGTGGGGTGGGGGTGGGAGGGTAAGGAGGAATTGCTCCAGGATCAAAAGCAAAAAGCAGCAGCGATTTGACGTGATTCAGAGTCCTGCCGGCAAAATGGCCGTGGTTCTTCTGCTCACGCCTCCTTCTCTTGGTTGTCCAAAGCGTCCTGGATCAGAAAAGAGATACAAGAGGTCAGTTTGTCACTCTCTCTATGTACTACTGTGAACATGCATATTCAAACCCATAATAATAATAATAATAATAATAATAATAATACTTTATTTATACCACTGGAGCATTGCAGTGCACCCAAATACCTGGGAGTCACTCTGGACGGTGCTCTTACTTACAAGAAGCACTGCCTGACATCAAGCAAAAAGTGGGTGCTAGAAACAATATCATACGAAAGCTGACTGGCACAACCTGGGGATCACAACCAGTTACAGTGAAGACATCTGCCCTTGCGCTGTGCTACTCCATTGCTGAGTATGCATGCCCAGTGTGGAACACATCTCACCACACTAAAACAGTGGATGTGGCTCTTAATGAGACATGCCGCATTATCACAGGGTGTCTGCGCCCTACACCACTGGAGAAATTACACTGCTTAGCCGGTATTGCATCACCTGACATCCGCCGGGAAGTAGCAGCCAATAGTGAAAGGACCAAGGCAGAGACATCCCTTGTTTGGGCATCAGCCAGACACGTCGACGACTTAAATCTAGACATAGTTTTCTAAGATCTACAGAGACACTCGCTGGAACCCCTCAGCAAGCGAGAGTCCAAAAGTGGCAGGCTCAAACCCAGCACCTCAACCAATGGCTGATACCAAATGAGAGACTCCCTCCTGGGCACACAGAAGACTGGGCGACTTGGAAGGCACTGAACAGACTTCGCTCTGGCACCACGAGATGCAGAGCCAACCTCAAGAAATGGGGCCACAAAGTGGAATCCACGACATGCGAGTGCGGAGAAGAGCAAACCACTGACCACCTGCTGCAATGCAACCTGAGCCCTGCCACATGCACAATGGAGGACCTTCTTGCGGCAATACCGGAAGCACTCCAAGTGGCCAGATACTGGTCAAAGGACATTTAATCAACTACCAAACTCACAAATTTTGTATTTTTCTGTTTGTTTGCTTTGTTCTGTTAGAAATGTAATATAATGGACTGGTTGCTCTGACATGACAAATAAATAAATAAATCTCCCGAAGGACTCGGTGCGGCTTACAAGAGGCCGAGCCCAAATACATCAGTAAAGACAACAACAACAATACAACAATACATAAACTCAAAACAAAACAGTAAACAATAACAACCGCAACGCATTAAAAACCTATGGCAGGGCCAAGTGTAATGATTAATTTTTTTTAAATGCTGGGCATGACCAGGTGACATAGGATATGTATTTTGGAGATAGGAGGGGTGTGCAGACAGTCATAGATCTTTAGTAAAGTGCATTTGGGACATATTGCTTCCTTATTCTGGGAAGGCACACTGGAATAACCACGTTTTCAAGCTCCTCCTAAAGACTGCCAGCGTTGGGGCATGCCTGATGTCTTTGGGGAGTTAATTCCAGAGTTGAGGGGCCACCACCAAGAAGACCCTGTCTCTCGTCCCCACCAATCGCGCTTGCGATGCAGGTGGGATCGCGAGCAGGGCCTCTCCAGATGCTCGAAGAGATCGTGTGGGTTCGTACACAGAGATGCGGTCACGCAGGTAGGCAGGTCCCAAACCGTTTAGGGCTTTGTAGGTAAGCACCTGCACCTTGAATTGGGACCGGAAAATGAACGGCAGCCAATGGAACTCCTTAAATAGAAGCGTTGACCACTCCCTGTAAAGAGCACCAGTTAATGAGATGTTGGCCTCCATCAAGTGTCTAGATCCAGGGAAGTCATGCTCCCCATGCTCTATTCTGCCTTGGTTAGACCACACCTGGAATATTGTGTCCAATTCTGGGCACCACAATTCAAGAGAGATATGACAAGCTGGAATGTGTCCAGAGGAGTGCGACTAAAATGATCAAGGGTCTGGAGAACAAGCCCTATGAGGAGCGGCTTAAGGAGCTGGGCATGTTTAGCCTGAAGAAGAGAAGGCTGAGAGGAGATATGATAGCCATGTATAAATATGTGAGAGGAAGCCACAGGGAGGAGGGAGCAAGCTTGTTTTCTGCTTCCCTGGAGACTAGGACGCAATGGAACACTGGCTTCAAACTACAAGAGAGGAGATTCCATCTGAACATGAGGAAGAACTTCCTGACTGGGAGAGAGAGCTGTTCAGCAGTGGAACTCTCTGCCCTGAAGTGTGGTGGAGGCTCCTTCTTTGGAGGCTTTTAAACAGAGGCTGGATGGCCATCTGTCGGGGATGCTTTGAATGCAATTTTCCTGCTTCTTGGCAGAGGGTTGGACTGGATGGCCCATGAGGGCTCAGCACCTCTCTTGATTCTTCTATTTGCTTATCACATTTGTATTATAAGCATGTGTTGCAAATTGCTTTAATAACTGTACCCTGGGTTGTAGCTTTTTTCTGTTGCACAACTGTATTGAAATAACTATTATTTCCAATTTACAACTGGAGAAGCACTCTTGCACTTTATTTTTTATTCCTGCTTCTTGGCAAAATGGGGTTGGACTGCATGGCCCATGAGGTCTCTCCAACTCTAGGATTCTATGATTCTGTTATTCTAGCTCCAGCAGACAAAAGTCCTTTGTCCCACCCTGGTCATTCCACAGATATATAAACCTATTTTCCTAGTTCCAATAGACTTCACTACTTCTGAGGATGCTTGCCATAGATGCAGGCGAAACGTCAGGAGAGAATGCTTCTAGAACATGGCCATATAGTTCGAAAAAAACCTACAACAACTCAGTGATTCTGGCCATGAAAGCCTTCGACAATACATCACACACTGTATTTTTTTTATTTCGCATGTTTTAAATTTTATAAACTGTCTGCTTTTGTTGAGAAAGCCTTTTTTTTTTTAAGTCCAATATAAACGTTTGGGAAACTTATTGGAAACCTCCTGGGGACCCTTGAAAGGAGAAATGGATTGAATTGCGTGGAAAAATAGATAAACAAAAAAGGTTATAAAAGTTATAGAACTGGCTTAAATCAATAAGTTGACTAGTTTGATCAAGGCAAAAAAAATAACAAAACATTAATAGCCATGTAAATAAAAAAATGCAAGAAAATATCATTTTAGCAAGGTAGAATAAAGAAGTTGTTCAAGTTATCATTTTAGTGGACTGTTTTCATTGTACCGTATATACTTGAGTATAAGCCGACCCGAATATAAGCCGAGGTACCTAATTTTACCACAAAAAAACGGGGAAATCTTATTGACTTGAGTATAAGCCGAGGGTGGGAAAAGCAGCTGCTACGGGTAAATTTCAAAATAAAAATAGATACCACTACAATTACACGAATGGAGGCATCCGTTGGTTAAATGTTTTTGAATATTTACATAAAACTGTAACTTAAGATAAGACTGCCCAACTCTGATTCAATCATTATTTTAACCATCTTCAATTTTAAATGTGTTTACATATCCTTCCAATAATCACCATAGTTTATTTTAACTATAAATTTTGGCGAAAATGCTTGTGTGTATATGAATAAGGAAAAGTGGGGAAGACTGGCACCAAGAGAGGAGAGGAAGGTGCATGCTGCATGAGAAAGGAGGAGAGGAAGGTGGACAGTGCACGAGAAAGGAAGATAGGGAAGATGCGCATCACGAGAGAGGAGGGGAGGAAGGTATACACTACATGAGAAAGGAGGAGCGGACAGTACACACTGTGCGAGAAAGGAGGAGAGGAAGGTGCACACTGCATGAGAAAGGAGGATAGGAAAGTACACACTGCATGAGAAAGGAGGAGAGGAAGGTGTACACTGCATGAGAAAGGAGGAGGGGAAGGTGCACACTGCATGAGAAAGGAGAGAAAGGTACACGCTGAGCAGGAGGAAGAGAGGAAGGTGCACATGGCTCGGGAAAGGAGGAGAGGAAGATGCACAGTGCACGAGAAAGGATAGGAAAGTACACACTTCGTGAGAAAGAAGGAGAGGAAGGTGCACTACATGAGAAAGGAGAGGAAGGTACAAACTGAGCAAGAGGAAGAGAGGAAGGTGCACATGGCTCAGGAAGGTGCACAGTGCACGAGAAAGGAGGAGAGGAAAGTACACACTGCGCGAGAAAGGAGAGGAAGGTGGACACTGCACGAGAAAGGAGGAGAGGAAAGTACACACTGCGCGAGAAAGGAGGAGAGGAAGGTGGACACTGCACGAGAAAGGAGGGAGGAAAGTACTGCATGAGAAAGGAGAGGAAAGTACACACTGCGTGAGAAAGGAGGAGAGGAAGGTGGACACTGCACGAGAAAGGAGGGAGGAAAGTACTGCATGAGAAAGGAGAGGAAAGTACACACTGCGTGAGAAAGGAGGAGAGGAAGGTGGACACTGCACGAGAAAGGAGGGAGGAAAGTACTGCATGAGAAAGGAGAGGAAAGTACACACTGCGTGAGAAAGGAGGAGAGGAAGGTGCACTACATGAGAAAGGAGAGGAAGGTACACGCTGAGCGAGAGGAAGAGAGGAAGGTGCACATGGCTTGAGAAAGGAGGAGAGGAAGGTGCACAGTGCACGAGAAAGGATAGGAAAGTACACACTGCGTGAGAAAGGAGGAGAGGAAGGTGCACTACATGAGAAAGGAGAGGAAGGTACACGCTGAGCGAGAGGAAGAGAGGAAGGTGCACATGGCTTGAGAAAGGAGGAGAGGAAGGTGCACAGTGCATGAGAAAGAAGGAGAGGAAAGTACACACTGCGTGAGAAAGGAGGAGAGGAAGGTGCACAGTGCACGAGAAAGGAGGAGAGGAAGGTCCACGCTGCCTGAGGGAGGAGGAGAGGAAGGTATGCGCTACGCAAGAGAGGAGGAGAGGAATGAGAGCTGGGTTGCTATACGGAGAAGTGAGGGTCCTGGCAGAAAGATGTGAGACTGAAAGAAGCCTTTCTTTCAGCCCCACACCTTCCTACCAGGATGCCCCACCCAAGTATAAGCCATGGGGGGAAATCTCAGCTTTAAAAAAGGTCTGAAAAACTAGGTTATGCTCAAGGATATACAGTCTGCCTTTATAAAGTGGGAAGTCTATTTACATTTTTAAATTTTTGGATAATTGTTTTTAAGTTGAGAGGTTAGTTATAAAAGGTATATTGGTGATCTAAGTGAAGTATGGGGAAGCTCCAGATTTCGCAAACTGTATAATAATACTTAAATTGCTGAAACAAATAATGAATAAAATAAGGATAAAAAACAATTACCTTGGCTATTGCTTCCCTTCTGGACACGGACGATGGCGGAAGGAGGGAGGTTTGTATTTTCTTGGCCACTCGCAGGTGAAGAAGATGCAGAGCCCGGAAGGTCATTAGCAAGTCCAGGTGAATTCAGGGAAGCACCAGGCAAAATGCCTTCTTCTCCATTTTGGAGATTTGGATCCAAACTAAGAAGTTTCCGACCTGAGAAACCAGGGAGACTGAATCCTGAGGCCCTGTCTTGTTGTTTGCCCCTTGGGGAAGACATACGGCCAGAGGTTTTGCCCGTATTTGTCCCTGAGCTAGAGCTGGATTGAGGGGACAAAACATTTTCCTTTCCTGCTCCTATTGCAGACGAGAACATTCCTGCGACATTTTTCATCATTCCACCTGCGGCATTAACAGACTGTTCTAGTAAGGAGCCTCTCTTTCCGTTGCCGTTAGGGGAAGATACAGATCCTTGGACTTTTAGACCTCCATTTCCTGAGAGTTTGCCAGCTTGGAGACTACCCGTTCCAGTTCCCTTGGGAGAAGAGAACATTCCTGCGACATTTTTCATCATTCCATCTGCGGCATTAACAAATTGTCCTAGTAAGGAACCTTCCTTTCCGTTTCCATTAGGGGAAGATACAGATCCTTGGACTTTTAGACTTCCTTGTCCTGGGAGTATGCCAGCTTGGAGACTACCTGTTCCAGTTCCCTTGGGAGAAGAGAACATTCCTGCGACATTTTTCATCATTCCATCTGCGGCATTAACAGATTGTCCTAGTAAGGAACCTTCCTTTCCGTTGCCGTTAGGGGAAGATACAGATCCTTGGACTTTTAGACTTCCTTGTCCTGGGCGTTTGCCAGCTTGAAGACTACCCCTTCCAGCTCCCTTGGGAGAAGAGATCATTCCTGCGACATTTTTCATCATTCCACCTGCGGCATTAACAGATTGTCCTAGTAAGGAACCTTCCTTTCCGTTTCCTTTAGGGGAAGATACAGATCCTTGGACTTTTAGAATTCCTTGTCCTGGGCGTTTGCCAGCTTGGAGACTACCCGTTCCAGTTCCCTTGGGGGAAGGAAACATTCCTGCTACATTTTTCATCATTCCATCTGCAGCGTTAACAGACT
>NW_026847438.1:3319408-3337594 GCF_025583915.1 Anolis sagrei ordinatus | reverse complement strand
TGCCAGGAGGAAGGCGCATCAAGCCAACCCCAACCGGGACCGCCTTCCACCTGGAAACCAATGCCCTCACTGTGGGAGAAGAAGCGGGTCAAGAATAGGGCTCCACAGCCACCTACGAACCCACAAGGAAACGCATAATGGAAGACCATCTTACTCGTCCAACGAGGGATCGCCTAAGTAAGTAAGTAAGTATACCAGAATTAATGCCATCCAGGCAAATGTTCAGCCAACCTTGTAATTGGAGGAATGTTGCTCTGGAGGAGAATTTCAGAAAAGGACCAGAGACCAGCACTTGTTCACTCCTTTCAATGTTGCTTCTCAACTCTTTCGCCTTTGTGGCCCACATTCAGCTCAAAGAAAAAAACTGTACAAGAACCAGTGAAAGGATATACCGGTAAGTGGAAGTTTGAACAAATCCTGTTTTTTTAATGGAAGTAAAATAAAATGAGGACATGGAAACCAGGTCTAATCAGAGTGAGGTGCAATAAACTGAAAATGCCAGTCCATCGAGCATTCCATGGAGGAAGTTTCAGACATACAGCATGCAACTTTCAAAAATATTTTTCTTACCATAACACCTCAGGCACCTTTTCAACCCTACTATAGTACAATATGGGGAAGGAAAGAACGTATCCATCCATTCCTGCTTCTTGGGGACTCCATGAAGTTAGTTCTATTTACACCTTTTACCACTGCACTGAGTGTTTCCTTGACTTGCAGAAATGTGTCCCCAAGGTAATAAAACCTAAATTACTGCAGAAACCAGGCCATGAAATAGTTCTTTTGGAAATTCATGGAACTTCATTAGTGTGATCACTGCTATGGGGAGTCTGTGAATGCTGACAGGTTTAGCCTCCCAAAGGCCTGATATTTAGCTATTTACTCTGGCTAGGGAACTACTCTCCACAACAGTATGGTGGTGACCAGTGACTGTCC
This sequence comes from Anolis sagrei ordinatus, assembly GCF_025583915.1. Classification (NCBI taxonomy): domain Eukaryota; kingdom Metazoa; phylum Chordata; class Lepidosauria; order Squamata; family Anolidae; genus Anolis; species Anolis sagrei. The sequence goes on along the minus strand of NW_026847438.1, from coordinate 3,336,658 downwards.
GTTGATAGGTCATCATGGAAAAAATGGCAGGGTGTTCGTATTGTTAGAGACCCTAGATTGGGTCTTTTTAGGTCCAGTCGCGGGAGCACGGAAGGATGGAGACAGTCCCAATGAAAGATAAAAAAAACAAGGTTTTTATTTTAGTTTCTTCCAGAAGAAGACGGACAGCCGACAGCATACGCAGATGCCATCTTTCAAGTGACTGCCATCCCGTCTTGGCTTTTGATCACCAAATATATAGCCTCAAGTAAACAAGAACATTTTTTGTCATGGAAAAGTACTCTCTTTCCAGCCCCCTCTCTTTGACCTTTTGATGGAAAGTACCTTTTTGTGCACGTGGCCTCTGCGCTTCAAAAACAATATTTGAAGCTAACCACAGGCATCCTGTGTAAGAAGTACCTTTTAAATGTCACATCTTGTTTCTTCCGTGGTGCTCTACAGAGAAAGGGTATATCTCTCTTTTGCTGTTTTTGTTAGCTTTTTTACCCAAAAGCCCCTTACTCAGAGACCCTTGAGGCCTCCTTCAGTATAGCCACATATAACAAATAATTTATGATAAGTTAGATATTGCCCACTTAAATGAATCTTTCATCTTGCTTAAATGGCCTTCATATCAATTTATAAGAATGTGATAAAAATAATTTAGACAATTTGATGGCATATCTCCTATGAAAGTTATAATAGATAGCTTTGGTAAAAAGTTACACAGCATTGTAGATAGTTCTAGCAATGTTACATTGCATTTCTTCCCTGCCACCCCATTTCAGTCTCAAGGATTTGGGGTAAATAAGAAAAGCAGTGCAACAGTTTCAGGAGAAAGGTAATTGTTAGTAAAAGCCAACTGCCCTAAGAAGTTTATCTTATTTATCCATACAAACATACAAGCATGGATATTTATACACCTCATTAGTTCCATGTACCTTCTTCCAAGGACACTCAGTCCAGAATGGCCTACCAGGATATCATTGAATGTGGCAATATATGTAGTGCAATGTACAGTTTGTTCTTCAGATAGTAGAACCATCAGAGTACTTTTATTAACAAACTAGCTGTCCCCTGCCATGCGTTGCTGTGGCCCAGTCTGTTGATCTGGAAAATAAAGTAATGAGAAAGTGTTGGTTTCTAATGTATGTAATTTCTGTATGCTTGTGGGTAAACAGCATTTCTTGCTGTTTCTTTGTCAGTGTTGATGTGGAGAGTGTCTGGTTTGCCCACCCTGGAACATGCAAGATATTATTGTCCTTCTTTAAGGGTCCCTTTCAAATCTATGATACTATGTGTGTGTGTGCGTGTGTGTGAATCATATCTATCTGTCATGATAAAATATGCTGTATGGTTTGAGTGAGATTTTATGAAAGGCGTATGAATGTGGCCCAACTGGGCTGAAGATACCATTCTAAGGAATGAGGCCTGGAAACTACAAGACAGAGGCAAAGGACTTGTGGACTAATTAAAAATTGCTGATGGGATTTGAGAACTGTTGACATTCTGACTTGATTAACTCTTGGTGGAAAAACAACTTGTTTACATTGCCAAAGACAATGGTTCTTTTAAGTAAGGAAGTCAACACTGTGGCTCCTTACAGAAATGCTTACAAGGCTCCTGGATGAGGAAAGCCAATCAATCAGAATCAACATCTGTCCAAGAACTGATGGAATCGGTCTGTCAGTAATTGACAACTTTCAGAACCACATCAACAGGAATACTACATAAAAGGACCCTTCTCTCTCAGAGAATGTGTGTCAGATCAACTGAACACCATTTCTGAACGCCATCATGAACTGCTGCCTCCTCTCAAGAAGCTGATCACCTTCAGCAAGAAGAATGGTAAGAATGCTTGATGAATGAATGGATGATGATTGAATGTTAGAGTATATGTGTAAATATTAATGCAACATTCTCCTTTGTCTATGTAACCAATATAATTATTATAAAACCTAGTACTGGAGTCTGTGTCTATTTTTTCTCTGAAAGTGCCTAATGCAACCTGTCTCACTAAAAGCGGAATAAAAGAACCTATTTAATGTTTTTAAAAAGTACTTATGACATATCTATCTATCTATCTCTATGGCTGGATGGCTCTTTGTCAGGAGGACTTTACGTTTTCTTGCTCTGGTGAAGGGAGTTGGACTGGATTGCCTTAAGTATCTTCTGTTGATCATGGGGGTTCTGTGTGGGAAGTCTGCCCCGATTCTGTTGTTCGTGAGGTTCAGATGCTCTTTGATTGTAGGTGAACTGTGAATCCCAGTGACTACAACTCCCAAATGTCAAGGTCTATTTCCCCAAACTCCATCTGTGTTCATATTTGGGCGTATTGAGTGCTTGTGCCAAGTTTGGTCCAGATCCATCATTGTTTGAGTCCACAGTGCTCTCTGGATGTAGGTGAACTACAACTCCAAAACCAAAGGACACTGCCCACCAAACCCTTCCAGTATTTTCTGTTGGTCATGGGAGTTCTTTGTGCCAAGTTTGGTTCAATTCCATCATTGGTGGAGTTCAGAATGCTTTTTGAGTGAAGGTGAACTATAAATCCCAGCAACTACAACTCCCAAATGACAAAATCATAATTTTTGAGTGATGGTCACTCCTTGTGTTGTGAGACATTTTGTTGCCAAATTTGGTGTGATTTCGTTCATTGGTTCATATATAGATTATTTTATAAGACTGATTAAATAGACTTCCTGAAAAGTGATCTAAGCTGTGTAATTCATGCATAAACTATTAACAATGTCTGAGCTAAAAATATTCCATTCTACATGGGAATAAAGAAGAACCTAAATCTATATTCTGAGACAACTGAGAAAGGAAAGGAAAGTGGATTGCTTTTCAACATAGTAATCCCAAAGCTAGGCATTAAACATACACAAATATCCTCTCCAGTTTCATTGTAAATCTTTTCTGTGTCCTGAATTGATTAATTCTGAATTCCCAAATCCAGGAAGGAAAAAAAAAAAGATTGGTTGGTTGATTCAAGTACTACAAAAAACCAAAACCTCTTGAGGTCTGTTGGCAGCTCTCCGGTTTTCTTGGCATGAGAAACTTTCTTTGGCCTAGTGTCCAGCTTTGCTAATTTTCTGACATCTTGAAAATATCAGTCAGTTGCCTTCAGTTAAAACATATTTCAGTACTTAGTTACTAAACTATACAACAATAGAGAACTTCAGCTTACAGAACTGAAGATAGGGATTTGTACATGTGCCGAACAGCCTTTACATCCTGCAGACACCTGTGCTTTCAGACTTGCTCCTTGTTTAAACTCCATTACTCTGCCTTTCTTTGCTTGCCAGAGAAGACTTTCTCCAAATAATTCCTTGGAAAGTATACTAAGCAGGTAGTCATGTATCAATGCAAAGATGCCAAAAAACAAAACAAAAAAACCCCTTCTCCCTGCTATATGTAAAAAAAAAACAAATAAACCAACAGTTTCCTTTATGTTCAAACATACTTGGAAAATATATGCATTTAAAATAGTCATAGCAATATATATTTAATTTAAAAAAAACATTGCTTGCATTTTATTATACTCTGTGATGGGCAGTTCTCACACCACCTAATTTAATTTCATAATTACAAATATATCCAGATCAAGGCATTATTTAGTAATATGAACTAAGTGGCATTTCAACCTGAAATGCTCCCCCAATATTATAATAATAATAATAATAATAATAATAATAATAATAATAATAATAATCCTTTATTTATACCCCGCTACCATCTCCCACAGAACTCGGTGCGGCTTACAAGAGGCCAAGCCCAAATACATCATAAAACATAACAACAACAATACAACAATAAATAACTCATAACAAAGCAAAACAATACAATAATGACACGACACAATTAAAAGCCTGTGGCAGGGCCAAATGCAAGAATTAAATTTTTTAAATGCTGGGCATGTCCAGGGAAATAGGTTGGATATTTTAAAGATAGGTGGGCGTGCAGACAGTACTAACTCTTTTGTAAAGTGCAGTTGGGACATATTGCTCAGGAGTCCTTATTCTGGGAAGGCACACTGGAACATCCACGTCTTCAAGCTCCTTCTAAAAACTGCCAACGTTGGGGCCTGCCTGATGTCCTTGGGGAGGGAGTTACAGAGTTGTGGGGCCACCACCGAAAAGGCCCTGTCCCTTGTCCCCACCAATCGCACTTGCAATGCAGGTGGGATAGTGAGAAGGGCCTCTCCAGATGAACGAAGAGATTGTGTGGGTTCATATACAGAAATGCGGTCACGCAGGTAGATGGGTCCCAAACCGTTTAGGGCTTTGTAGGTGAGCACCTGCACCTTGAATTGGGCCCGGAAAATGAACGGAAGCCAATGGAGCTCCTTAAACAGAAGGGTTAACCTCTCCCTGTAAGGAGCACCAGTTAACAGCCTGGCCACCGCTAGTTGAACCAACTGAAATTTCCGGCCGTTTTCAAAGGCAGCTCCACCTAGAGTACATTACAGTAGTCTAATCTGGAGGTGACTAAAGCATGGACCACCTTGGCCAGATCCGCCTTCACGAAGAACGGTTGCAGTTGGCGCATGAGTCTCAATTGTGCAAAGGTCCTCCCGACCAAGCAAAGTTAATTACAGTCAACTAGGTGCTCCAATATTGTGTATGTGCAGATGAACCTTAATGTTATATCCTTAATTTCAGCCAAATCATATGATGGGAGTTTGCATCGTAACAAACGCCATGTATTTCCCATCCTTGGGCTAGACAGACTAATAACCTGCTATATTAATTATTCAGAATATTTTGTCCTAATAAACATTAATAGGTGTAAAATTTGATGAGGCAATGTATGTTTTAGAACTTGTGTTGTGCCATTTGGATTATAGCAGTGATTCCGAATATTGCTATTTTTGGCTGATGGAGAAAAATTCTATATTACTGTAATCCAACTTTGAGACTAGGAAAAACAATGCATGCAAAATAACTTAAGATAACTCTACATGCAGTCCCTGAGTTACAAACATCTGACTTAAAAACTACTCATAGTTAAGAATGAGGGTGAGACAATAGGAGGTGAAAAAAATCTATCTCTAAGAAGGGAAATTCACCCCTGAAAGAGTTATCATGGGGAAAGTGGGTCTCAAATGAAACTTTGTCAATCCTTGTTTTCACAACAAGCCATTTTTTTTTCAAAAATCCATCAGGAACAGAAAGTGAGGTGAAATCTTCTGAACAGGGGCACAGAGAGCATAACAGACACCACAAGAATGTGTTGTGTTTTATTTTCTGTTAGGTTTTTGAGATTGTCGTTTATGTATTATTATTATTATTATTATTATTATTATTATTATTATTATTAATTAGCTTTGGTTTTTGTACTGTGTTTTATTTTCTGTAAACTGCCCAGAGTCCTGTTTGGAGATGGGGCAGGATTTAAATAAAGATTATCATCATCATCATCATCATCATCATCATCATCATCATCATCCCCATGCTAGAGCAAACATACAGAACCTATCTTGTTCATAACTTAGGGACTGCCTATACATTTATATCATTCAGTTATAATCTGGGGGGATGTCACAGGATTTGTCATCTAAAGATATGTGTTTGCTGGATTCTCAGCTATGTAAAATAGTAATATACATTTGGACCAGGTGAAACAAAACACAATTATATAAATAGAAGCTGGAGTTGAGTGAGATTTTGCTTTAATTCTTGCTTGAAGGTAATAATTTTATTTATTTCTGCTTTATTATCTCAAAGATATGGCTACTCAATCAGATTGAATCTAGATTATGATCACTAGAAAGAAAATTTAGAAAATTAGTTTATGATTCTATTGAGGTTATTATTTTGCTAATGACTTTGAAAAGGGGCTACTGCTAATGACTTTTTGGAGACCTTAAAAGACCACCTTAACATGTGAATCCTTAGTAAGGTTTTGGAGACTTTTTGGACTGACACCTTCCAGGTACACAATTAGCATCTAAGTTTGAATCCTAAGTTTTGGAGACTTTTGAGATTTTGGACTGACACCTTCCAAAGCTCAGATACACAACCACCATCTAAGTTTGAGTTTTGGAGACTTTTGAGGTTTTGGACTGACACCTTCCAAAGCCCAGATACACAACCACCATCTAAGTTTGAGTTTTGGAGACTTTTGAGGTTTTAGACTGACACCTTCCAAAGCCCAGATACACAACCGCCATCTAAGTTTGAGTTTTGGAGACTTTTGAGGTTTTGGACTGACACCTTCCAAAGCCCAGAAACACAACCATCATCTAAGTTTGCCCAGATACACAATCGTCCTCTAAGTTTGAATCCTAAGTTTCGGAGACTTTTGGGTTTTGGACTGACACCTTGCAAAGCCCAGATAAACAACCGCCATCTAATTTTGAGTTTTGGAGACTCTTGAAGTTTTGGACTGACACCTTCCTAAGCCAGATACCACCATCTAAGTTTGCCGAGATAAACATCCGTCATCTAAGTTTGAGTACTAAGACTTGGAGATTCAACGAGGTTTGGGACTGACATCTTCCAAAGCCCAGATACACAACCGCCATCTAAGTTCGAATACTGAGTTTTGGAGACTTGAGGTTTTGGGGAGAGACTTTCCAAAGCCCAGATACACACACCGCCATCTAATTTTGAAGCTTGTCAGTGTCACTCCATGATATCGGAATATAGATCCAGCTCAAGATGAAACGACAGTATTGTTCGCATTGCTTCATATTTGATGAATTTTTGGGGGGACTTTGCCAGAAGATGAAGAAGAAGAGAGTCCAACTTGTAGATTGTGAGGTCTGGGGAAAGTTTGGCAAATGGGTATGTATACGTAATGAATTGCAAAGAGTTCCTGACATGAAAAAAATATTGATAACTATGACACCCCTATTCAAAACTTTCATGCACATAGACTTTAGCTTCTGAGCTTTAAATTCCAAGTGCTTCCAGTTCCTACCCCTTCTTTAAGACCCAGACCAGCTTGCATTCAAATTCTGCCTCCTGGCAAAGTGAACTTGGGATTCAGGGAAGATTGGGCTGAGTTTCAAATGAAACTGAGCCAATTTATCATTTATATTTCAGTTTATTGTTTGGAGGGTTGAAATCATAAGCAGGTTTGAAACTTCACTTGGCACAACTTCAACCTGAGACAAGGCAAGCGACCCAGACATTTTGGCTGAGTTTCCTAATCAAGATTTGTTTGAAATTCAAAATGTAAAGAAAGATTGGTAAGGGAGAGATCTTCAGAACAGCAACTTATAAAAGATTTTTGCAAGGCTCTCTCAGTTAATCCATCCTTCTGTAGCAGATTATATTCTACGTCATTCATTCCATATGAGTCTGTATTTAGATTCATATGGGAAAAAGTTAACCCCTGAAATGTATTTATTTATTTTGCTTATTGAGCATTTGTCTAGGTCTTCTTGATCCCTTCTTTTTAGTAGCTAAGTCATTTTAGATCCAGAATGTCACAATTTTATAATAAATCCCTTTAGATGGCCTTGTTATATCACCTTCAGTCACAAGGACACAATCAATTGTGTCACAATCATGATGTGATGGGTTGACTGGAAAGTCGTGTGTCGGTAGCTGATTGGCTGAGCATGACAAGAGAATTCTGATTGACTACTGTCTCTGACTTGCTGCTGGGAGAAACGGTTTTAACTACCGCTTTTGCCTCGGAGAGTGAAGAGAGTGCTGACTGGAAACAGCAAGGAAGGAAATGGCTGCCAACTCTCTGAAGCCTGATCATTTCTAAGGCATGAAGCATATTTTAAAGAAGTCGGTGTTCTGTCAGTGGGTCCGTAGGTGACTGTGGAGCCCTATTCTTGATCTGCATCTTCTTCTGCAGTGAGGGCATTGGTTTCCAGGTGGAAGGCGGTACCAGTCAGGGTTGGCTTGACACGCCTTCCTCTTGGCACATTTTTCTCTTTTGCCCTCCATTCATGCCTCTTCAAACTCCACAGCACTGCTGGTCACAGCAGACCTCCAGCTGGAGCGCTCAAGGGCCAGGGCTTCCCAGTTCTCAGTGTCTATGCCAGAGTTTTTAAGGTTGGCTTTGAACCCATCTTTAAATCTCTTTTCCTGTCCACCATCATTCCGTTTTCCATTCTTGAGTTTGGAGTAGAGCAATTGCTTTGTTACATAAGCCCGAGTGACACTTTATTACGCCACAGGGTATATTTTGGTTCGCAAACTGTGGTAAAGCTTTTGTTTATTTACTAGGCTTGAGTAACAATGGAAAAATGTGTTTCTAAACTCGTTTCATTTTTAGGGGTCCATCGCGTTTCGTTTTTTTTAATAATTCCGAAAATTTCCTTTTAAAAATTTCGAAATATACGAAATTTCGTAAATTTTGAATCGCTTCGTTAATGGCGGACGCGATTGCGCAATATGCTAAAAAAACTCCAAATGGGACAGGGGGAACTTCTGAAGCTTCCCTCTCCCTCTGTTGTTGACTGTTGGTGTGATAAAACAAACAACAACTATAAAACTTGCACCAGACATGCGAAAATAATTACGAAAAAATTACGAAAAAATTACGAAATAATTTCGAAATAATAACAAAATAATTACGAAATAAATTGAAAAAATTGTTTCAAATCTAATTTACTCCTCACACTATTCCTGCATGGCTCAATATCGGATCGTAAGCTAATTTAAATACGAATTAATAACGAATTACGAAATTAATGAACGAAACCGCCCAAACCTATTATTTACATTTACAACCCCCAACAAAATTGTGATCATTTTACAATCACATGGCACACCTACAGTAGATTTACATGTGGCAACAGATAGCTTTGAAAGCTGTAAAACAGGTAAAAGAATAGGCTAAAAAACGTCAGATATCTGACCAGATTGGAGATTTGGATGCCAAAGTGAATAGAGCATAGATCATTCTATTTTTCCATTGTTTGTTTGATTGATCTTTCTTTCCATGGCGTTTGAATGGCTTTGGTAAAGTATTATATTGCCTATGGTTTACCGAATGGTCCAGAGGACTCATAATATTAGCAACTGAAGATGCCAGAGACATTTTATAGCTCCTTACTGCCATATGAATGTCTCAATGTTGGTTCCGAGATAATTAAAATGCTTATTTCATAAGTATGACTGAATATAGAAGCTCTTTCAGTCTGTTGGAAAAACAGTTACCTACTCACCTCCTTTTTGCAGACCTGTTGATGACCTTATCCTCTTATAATCAGACTGGAATTCACAGGTTCACACCTTGTAGTTGTTTTGTTCTGGGATTTTTAATAATGGCCAGGTGTTGCTGGATTTGGAGTCTGTTTGGCAATAGTTTTAATGCGAACAATTGTGGTGTCAGCACAAACACAGTACCAAAGACCTGTACAGAGAGCTGGATCTGCTAGCCCAGGGGTGAATGCACACATACATCTTCATATATAAGCTGAGCTCACTCACACCTTTTCAGAACTATTGCCTGAAATGCTGTTAAAACAGACAGCATCACAGGAGGGCTTCAGGTGGGAAAACTCTGCTTTATGTAAACCATGTCCCATTTTGTCAGCTCTGAGCAGCCTGCGGAGAATTCAAAATGAGAATAACGTCTTTCCCGCACACCTTGATTTGGATGTACAGGGAAATAGTGCAACTGCTATTTTTCTCTGGAAACCTATATAAGAAACATGTTTAATTTATAAGTCAAGATCCTTGGCAGGCCTTCAACACTTAGAGCTAGTGCTTCTCCTAACTGTAACAGAACCATAGTAAACAACCAAGGACTTCATCACACACATACAAATCATATGGCACCGGGATTGTGGCGCAGCTGGCTGAGTGTCAACTGCATTAAGATCACTCTGACCAAAAGGTCATGAGTTTGAAGCCAGCCCGGGTTGGAGTGGGTTTCCAACCAATTGTGTGTAGCCTGTTGTTGACCTTTGCAACCCGAAAGACAGTTGCATCTGTCAAGTAGGAAAATAAGGTACCACCTTAAAGTGTGGGGAGGCTAAATCAACTGATTTATGAGGCCATAAAGAAGACTCCAGCAAAGCATTCCAGCGGGGAAGCATGCGGGGAATGCGGAAGAGCTTCAACAGCGTCGCAGATGGACGATGAAAGCGACAGCTCCCCTGGCGGCCAGAAAAAGTTAAATAGCCTCTGTCTATATGTTTGTATGTCAAAATTGGCATTGAATGTTTGCCATATATGTGTACACTGTGATCCGCCCCGAGTCCCTTGCAAGGTGAGAAGGGTGGAATATAAAAGCTGTAAATAAATAAACAAACAAACAAACAAATAAATAATATGTAAGAAATGGCTACCTACGGAGCCCATCACAAGATGTGGGTTCCAGGTATTTCACTGTTTCTAAAGTGTGTTTTTCCCTACACGTCCTAAATCAATTGGCAATTGACTTCTTTTCTAATTCCTCACATAGAGATGTGTACAAACATGAAATTTAACATGTGATGGGACTTCCCCATTGCCCTCTTGTAAAGATAACAATGAGATCGTTCTGGAGGCAGGAGCCAAGATGGGCAGTGTAGAAGTCTCTCTTCCACCTAATCTTTAGAACTGAGAAGAAAAGAACAGAAATTTACATCTTTTTTAAGAATGTAAATTCAATAGAGTTACCTTCTGAATTGAGAGATATCTGTACTTATCAATTATAATATAAATTATAAAAGAAATAGTTTTCTAAGATCTACAGAGACACTCGCTGGAACACCTCAGCAAGTGAGAGTCCAAAAGTGGCAGGCTCAAACCCAGAACCTCAACCAATGGCTGATACCAAATGAGAGACTTCCCCCTGGGCACACAGAAGACTGGGCGACTTGGAAGGCGCTGAACAGACTGCGCTCTGGCACCATGAGATGCAGAGCCAATCTTAAGAAATGGGGCTAAAAGTGGAATCCACAACATGCGAGTGCAGAGAAGAACAAACCACTGACCACCTGCTGCAATGCAACCTGAGCCCTGCCACATGCACAATGGAGGACCTTCTTGCAGCAACACCAGAGGCATTCCAAGTGGCCAGATACTGGTCAAAGGACATTTAATCAACTACCAAGTTTGCAAACTTTGTGGGTTTTTTTTAACCTGTTTGTTTGTTTTGTTCTATTAGAAATGTAATACAATGGTCTGGTTGCCCCTGACACGAAAAATAAATAACCCCACAAAAAGGTTAAGGTAAAGGTTTTCCCCTGACATTAAGTCCAGTTGTGTCTGACTCTGGGGTTGGTGCTCATCTCCATTTCTAAGCCAAGAGCCAGCATTGTCCATAGACACCTCCAAGGTCATGTGGCTGGCATGACTGCATGGAGCGCCGTTACCTTCCTGCGGGAGCGGTACCTATTGATCTACTCACATTTGCATGTTTTCGAACTGCTAGGTTGGCAGAAGCTGGGGCTGACAGCGGAAGCTCACGCCGCTTCCCAGATTCAAACCTGTGACCTTTCAGTCAACTAGCTCAGCAGCTCAGTGGTTTAACCCACTGTGCCACCGGGGGCTCCCGTGTGTATAATAATATAGAATAAAAGAAATCCCATTTAATGATCTCACATTTAAAAATATTTCCGCAAGAACAAACACAGAGGATTTCTTCAAGTAAAAGACAAAGGAGGAGGAGAGAGGAGGAGGAGAGCATCTCCTGTTTGATGGGAAGGCAAACGGATAATTTGAAAAGAAAGATGAAGAAAGGAAATCATGTTATGGGGATAGGAAAATAGTTTAATTTCCAAATGAGGTATTGTGAAGCTTAGCATACCTGTCCGAACATATCTCCTTCTACATCCTGTCTAGGAATTTAAGATCTTCTGGAGAGGCCCTGCTCTCGGCTCCACCCTTGTCACAAATGAGACTGGCGGGGACAAGGGACAGGGCCTTCTCAGTGGTGGCCCCCCGCCTGTAGAATTCACTCCCCGGGGAAATCAGTTCATCGTCATCCCTCCTCTCTTTTAGAAGGAAACTAAAAACATGGATATGGGACCAGGCCTTTGGGTAATCTGGCAGACTGACAAGGACAATGATGACTAGAGCTTTGGAACGGATTATGATAAGCTGAATGGACTCACTAATTACAGAACTTGGCGAAACAATGGCCACCAGACTGGCTTTTTCTATTAGTTTTTGTTGTATTAACTTAATGTTTTAATTATTTATAATTATTATTGTTGTATATTTTACTATGTTGAATTGTAGGCATCGAATATGTGCCGGTTGGAAGCTGCCCTGAGAAAGGCAGGGTAAAAATACCCGAAATAAAAATAAATAAATAAATAAACAGATTTATGAAGACATGGCCTCCATATTGCTAGCAATATGAATAAATGGGGCCATATTCGCAGTGAAATGCATGTGCTTTCCAATATATTGAGAAGATGTACATTGAATCATAGGGACTTATACAGAAGTAGATATATTGTTTTAAATATATAGTTTGTATCATGCAGATATATGCACGTAACATCCAGATAAAATCATGCTATGGATTTATACCACAAATGCACATGTGTTCCATAAAATATAAGATTACCATGGGGATGTCAGATAAAATGTATCTACCGTATGAGTTTATTCCAGATTTTATATGAATATATGCATGCAAGCATCTGTCAACATTTAGGCCTTAGCTATGCTTCACCTGTAGCTGCCAAATAGTCCGGTAGCAATTACAGTAGGTGTGCTTTCCCTCTCAGCTGGTAAGCTGGATCTGCAAACAAATAACTCTATGTTCTTTGCCATTTTTGAATTCAGTCAGAGGCGGCCCTAGGTAATTTTCAGCAGTAAGCAAACAGTATTTTGGCACCACCACCCCCCAACCAATCACTGATATATATTTTCTGTTCGTCGTGGGAGTTCTGTGTGCCATATTTGGTTCAATTCCATCATTGGTGGAGTTCAGAATGCTCTTTGATTGTAGGTGAACTATACATCCCAGTAACTACAACTTGCATATGTCAAGGTCTATTTCCCCCAAGAGTGCCTCGAGAGCGCCCCTGGGCAAAATCAACTATACTGCAAATGCTTACTTTGCATAATGGGTTGAGCCGCCCCTGAATCCAGTTGTACCTTTTCCTTCCTTATAAGTGGTCTTTTACTTTTACATCTCACCATGTTAAAACAGTGGATGTGGCTCTTAATGGGACATGCCGCATTATCACAGGATGTCTACGCCCCACACCCCTGGAGAACTTATACTGTTTAACTGGTATTGCATCACCTGATTTCCTCTGGGAAGTAGCAGCCAACACTGAAAAGACCAAGACTGTGACATCTCCGGCCCATTCCCTGTTTGGATATCAGCTAGCAAGCCAACACCTTAAATCAAGAAATAATTTTCTAAGATCTACAGACATACTCGCAGGAACACCTCAGCAAGTGGGAATCCACAAGTGGCAGGCTCAAACTCAGAACCTCAAGCCATAGCTGACACCGAATGAGAAATTCCCATCTATGCACACAGAAGACTGGGTGACTTGGAAGGTGCTGAACAGATTGTACTCTAGCACCATGAGATATAGAACCAACCTTAAGAAATGGGGCCACAAAGTGGAGTCCACGACAAGCGAGTATAGAGAAGAGCAGACCACAGACCACCTATTACAATGCAACCTAAGCCCTGCCACATGCACAATGGAGAACCTTCTCACAGAGACACGAGAGGCACTCCAAGTGGACAGCTTCTGGTCAAAGGACATTTAGTATAATGCTAAGTTTTTTCAACTTTGTGTTTTTCGATACATTACAACTGTGCCTTCAGTTCTCTTCTGACACAATAAATAAATACTTGCTCTCAGCACAAATATCTGATTGTGCTGGGAGAAGGGCCTAAATATTCTCTCTGACTGACTGAAGTGAAGCCTATATCTGGGCACACCATCCAACGAGTTCAAACACTCAGAAGGCAAGTGCGCAGGAGCCATTTCACTTCTATCCACCCACCTGAAATGAAATCTACATCCTGGCCACTTGCAACCTCATCAGATGGGCTGCTGGAATCATCACATATCATGGCAAATCCAGCTGTGCCCGTTGGGAGGCATGGGGAACCCGTCACCCCATCCCATGGGGTTCGCGGCTTCCCACCATTGATCTCAATTGAACATGGGAAGCTTCCCATGTTGCCGTCATAGCAGAATGTGTCCATTTGCTTTTGCTTTTATCACAGATCCCTACGGGAAAGTAGCTGTGCATCATGGAATGGGAGCCAGCGGGCTTTGAGGCAAAAGGGAAGATGAAGTGCAACATGCCACCAAATTTACCTGTTTGCTGAGATCACCTGTTCTTGCCTACCAGCCAATTAGCTCAAGCCTAATTTAAAACCTATTGTTTGGTGATTCCCACCTTTCTCCAGGACTAAGATGGAGCATACAGGTCCCTGGAGAGCAGAAGCCACATTGCTGGGAAGATGTAGATTGATATGGACCTGAGCTCCTCTAATCTGCCTTGACCAGTAACTCCACTGCGTGCAAGTTGTGTGATTTATTTATTCTGAGTAACAGAACTAAGCAGAGCTCATAGTCCTTCCACACAAAAATCACTTTTTGCTGGGTTGTTGTAGGTTTTTTGGGCTGTATGTTCTAGAACAGGGTTTCTCAACCTGGGGGTCGGGACCCCTGAGGGGGTCACAAGAGGGCATCAGAGGGGTCACCGAAGACCATCAGAAAACAGAATTTTCTGTTGGTCAAGGGAGTTCCTTCCGTTTGTCAAGTTTGGTTCAATTCCATTGTTGGTGGAGTTCAGAAAACTCTGTGATTGTATGCAAACTATAAATCCCAGTAATTACAAATCCCAAAGGTCAATGTCTATTTTCCCCAAACTTCACCAGAGTTCACATTTGGGCATATGGAGTATTTGTGCCAAGTTTGGTCCAGATCCACCATTGTTTGAGTCCACAGTGCTCTCTGGATGTAGGTGAACTGCTACTCCAAAACTCAAGGTCAATGCCCACCAAACCCTACCAGTATTTTCTCTTGTTCATGGGAGTTATGTGTGCCAAATTGGTTCAGTACCATAACTGGTGGAGTTCAGGATGCTTTTTAATTGTAGCTGAACTATAAATCCCAGAAACAACAACTCCCGAATGACAAATGACTTCCCCCCAACCCCAACAGTATTCAGATTGGGGTGTATCAGGCATTTGTGCCCAGATTGATCCAGTGAATGAAAATACACCCTGGATATCAGATATTTACATTACGATTCATAACAATAGCAAAATTACAGTTACTAAGTAGCAACGAAAGTAATTTTATGGTTGGGGGTCACTACAACATGAGGAACTGTATTAAGGGGTTGTGGCATTAAAAAGGTTGAGAACCACTGTTCTAGAACATGGCCATACAGCCCAAAAAAACTACAACCCAGTGATTTTCACCACAAAAGCCACTGACAATATCACTTTTTGTTATTTCAAGCTTCCCTCATTTGGCTTGAACAATGGACTACTACTCTGAAGACCAGGATTTGAATCATGATCTACAGGGTGATTGCTGGAAGAAACATTAACAACCTTAGATATGCAGATGATACCACTTTGATGGCTGAAAGCAAGGAGGAGCTGAGGAGCCTTCTAATCAAGATGAAAGAAGAAAGTGCAAAAGCTGGGTTGCAGTTAAACATAAAAAATCAAGATTATGGCAACAAGAATGACTGGCAACTGGGAAATAGAGGGAGAAAACGTGGAGGCAGTGACAGACTTCGTATTTGTAGGTGCAAAGATTACTGCAGACACAGACTGCAGCCAGGAAATCAGAAGATGTTTACTTCTTGGGAGGAGAACAATGACCAATCTTGATAAAATAGTGAAGAGTAGAGACATCACACTGGCAACAAAGATCCATAAAGACGACTCTTCCCAGTATTTCCAGCAAGCTTGGAAATTGTTAATCAGGCTATGAAACAAGAAAAGAGGCTCAGGCTCCAGTGATTAGAGGTGGATGATGGAGGAGACAAGCTTTAACTGAGACCTCTAAATAAAGAGAAGTTTGCAATGGTATCAATCAAGTCCGTAGGTGATTATGGGGAATCAATAGTCCGTAGGTGACTATGGGGAATCAATGGTATTGATCTCCTCTCTTGTAGTTTGAGTAATGAAAGAAGGGCCTCTCCAGAAGAAACTTGGAGAACCGGAAGAAACTTGGAGGACAAAACATTCATCTGACTTGCGCAAGTCAAGTTGCCTGTGTAATGATTCTTATACTGCTAAAATGGATGTCTGTGTGTGTGTTCTAAAGTTTTCTGTTGACACATGGCATACCCATGAATATTGCAGGGCTTTCTTAGGCAAGAAATACTCAGGGATGATTTTGCCAGTTCCTTCCTCTGAAATACGTTGTACAGCACCTGGTATTCATTGGTGGCTTCCTATCCAAATACTCATCAGAAATTACCCTGCTTAGCTTCCAAGATCAGACAGGATCTGGTGCCTTTGTACATTCTTCCTTTTGGCAAAGGTAAACGTAATCCACAACATTACATCTATGATATCATAGCCCAAGCATGCCACTGGAAAAAGCATAGAGCAAAGCATCTCTAGCAATCTGTAGTACCCATTAAAGTGTTAAATGAGAATATATAGCAGGCAAAATCTCAGTTTTAGACTTTTTTATGAATATATATATTCTAAATAAGAAGTTAGCATCCCTTCAAAGGTTTCAGGATATTTATTTTTAGGAATTCCAGACTTCATAAATTGAGCTCTTTGTCTGAGCCTCTCAGGAATACATTACCTTATTGAGAAATAATGTCTAGGGGTTCATTTCACAGGGCTTACCTCAAGTCAGTGATGGAGAAACAGCAGATTTTCAATCCCCATGTCCCTTATGGTACAACTTGTATTGGAACTGCAAAGCAACCTCCAAAAATCACAGCAACCTGGAAAGAGGTGAAGGAAAAAATGAGCATTTAAGCCAAGGAAAGGAAATGGAAAAATTCTATAGATAAGATCTCCCACCTTTGGCTGCTGTATACTTAATGCCCTGTATTTTTAAACATGGTTAAAAAACTGCTTCTCTGGCATGCGAGCTGAACCACTGTAACCTTTCATCCTTGTCTTGTCAGAATGATAGTCTGCATTTTGATTTTGTTTGCAAAAACAGTTGTCTACTCCCTCACATAGGATTTGTGAAGGAGCATATGCTTTTCAGGTGTGTCTGGACTGATGAATATCTCTTCATTGGACTGGGTTGCATTTTGGCAATCTTAGTTTTTCATTTATTTCTTACGTATTTTTGTTGTTCATTCGTTCAGTCGTTTCCGACTCTTTGTGACTTCATGGACCACTCCATGCCAGAGCTCCCTGTCAGTCGTCACCACCCCCAGC
>NW_026847438.1:3289543-3319065 GCF_025583915.1 Anolis sagrei ordinatus | reverse complement strand
CTTCTTGGCAGGGGGTTGGACTGGATGGCCCATGAGGTCTCTTCCAACTCTTTGATTCTATGATTCCACCTCCATCGCAAGTGCGACTTGTAGGGACGAGGGAGAGGGCCTTCTCTGTGGTGGCCCCTCGGCTCTGGAACTCGCTTCCCAGAGGTATTAGACAAGCCCCCACCCTGGTAGACTTTGAAAACTTGGCTATTTCAGTGTGCCTTCAATGAATGAATGATTAATAATTTCCTGACCTGACTAAGTCTTGCAAAATGCCCTTGCAAGCACTTAATTTTATCTGTTAGTGCAATCCAATCCTACTTATCCCCTGTCCAGATACATTAAACTGTTGTCTCACCCAGTATTTTAATTATTAATCTATTGGAACTGGCTGTGCCCACTGAGATTGATTTTCTTGTCTTAAATGTGCGATTTTATATTGTTGATGTATTATTTATAATGGTTTTGTATTGTATTTTTATTTCTTTATATTTATGCTGTGTTTTGATGTATGCATTGTTGGGCTTGGCCTCATGCAAGCCTCCCTGGGTCCCCTTGGGGAGATGATGGTGAGGTACAAATAACGTTTTATTATTATTACTAGCCATCCCCTGCCATGCATTGCTGTGGCCCACTCTGGTGGTCATGGGGTTCTGTGTGGGAGTTTTGGCCCAATTCTGTCATTAGTGGGGTTCAGAATGCTCTGTGATTGTAGGTGAACTACAAATCTCAGCAACTACAACTCCCAAATGTTAAGATTCTATTTTCCCCAAACCCCACTAGTGTTCACATTTGGGCATATTGAGTATTCGTGTAGAGTGTGGTCTAGATCCATCATTGTTTGTGTCCACAGTGATCTCTGGATGTAGGTGAACTACAACCCCAAAACCAAAGGACACTGCCCACCAAACCCTTCCAGTATTTTCTGTTGGTCATGGGAGAACTGTGTGCCAAGTTCGGTTCAGTTCCATCGTTGGTGGGATTCAGAATGCTCTTTGATTTTAGGTGAACTATAAATTGCAGCAACTACAACTCCCAAATGACAAAATCAATTTTTTTTAGTGAAGGACATACATTGGGTTGTTAGGTGTCTTGTGTCCAAATTTGGTGTCAATTCATCCAGTGGTATTTGAGTTCTGTTAATCCCACAAACGAACATTAGATTTTTATTTATATAGATTATTACTTGCAAAAGTTACTTATGATGATTCCTAACTCCCAAGCCAGCATGACCACTGAGAACTTTGAGGGGCTGCAGAAAATAACATTGACATTGGGGAAAGGGAGCAGGTTACATTAACAAGCAGTACCTAGACTTCTATTCTAAAGCCTTTGACTGTGTGGATCATAATAAACTGTGGCAAGTTCTTGGCGGTATGGGCATACCAAATCACCTTATCTCTCTCCTGAGGAATCTGTATAAGGACCAAGTAGCAACAGTAAGAACTGACCATGGAACAACAGACTTGTTCAAGATTGGGAAAGGCGTACGGCAGGGTTGTATACACTCACCCAACCTATTCGACTTGTATGCAGAACACATCATGTACGGGACTTGACGAATGCAAAGCTGGGGTGAAAATTGCTGGAAGAAACATTAACAACCTTAGATATGTAGATGACACCACTTTGATGGCCGAAAGCGATGTGGAGCTGAGGAGCCTTCAAATCAAGATGAAAGAAGAAAGCGCAAAAGCTGGGTTGCAGTTAAACATAAAAAAACCAGGATTATGGCAACAAGAATGATTGACAACTGGAAAATAGAGGGAGAAAACATGGAGGCAGTGACAGACTTTGTATTTCTAGGTGCAAAGATCACTGCAGACACAGACTGCAGCCAGGAAATCAGGAGACGCTTACTTCTTGGGAGGAGAGCAATGTCCTAACTCGATAAAATAGGGAAGAGTAGAGACATCACACTGGCAACCAAGATCCGCATAGTTAAAGCAACGGTATTCCCATAGTCACCTACGGATGTGAGAGCTGGACCATAGGGAAGGCTGAGCGAAGGAAGATAGATGCTTTTGAACTGTGATGTTGGAGGAAAGTTCTGAGAGTGCCTTGGACCGTGAAAAGATCCAACCAATCCATACTTCAGGAAATAAAGCCCGACTGCTCATTGGAGGGAAGGATATTAGAGGTGAAGAAGTACTTTGGCCATATCATGAGAAGACAGGAAAGCTTAGAGAAGACAATGATGCTGGGGAAAATAGAAGGAAAAAGGAAGAGGGGCCAACCAAGGGCAAGATAGATGGATGGATGGTAGCCCCCCGACTCTGTGGTAGCCCCCCGACTCTGGAACTCTCTCCCCAAGCCCCAACGTTGGCAGTCTTTAGGAGGAGCTTGAAGACCTGGCTGTTCCAGTGTGCCTTTCCAGAATAGGAAACTCCCAGCATCATGTCCCAAATGCACTTTATTAGAGATTTAAGATTGTCTGCACAGCGCTCCTACCTCTAAAAACCTTACACTCCATCTGTCATGTCCAGCACTTTTAAATTTTATTCATTACATTGGCCTGGCCTAGTTTTAAATGCGTCATGGTGTTATTGTTTTTATGTTTATTGTTATTGCTTTAATGTTTATTGTTTTGCTTTATGAGTTTTATTGTTGTATTGTTATGCTGTTGTTTTATTGTGGTCCTTGGCCTTTGTAAGCTGCACCAAGTCCTTCGGGAGATGTTAGTGGGGTATAAATAAAGTTAATAATAATAATAATAATCCTTGAAGTGACTGGATTGACCTTGAAGGAGCTGAGGGTGGTGACGGCCAACAGGGAGCTTTGGCGTGGGCTGGTCCATGAGGTCACGAAGAGTCAGAAATGACTGAACGAATGAACAACAACAACCTGGACTTCATAAACCCTTTTTAAAAAATCCCTGCACCCAAGAGTTTCTACAAAATAATTTTTTCTGAATGTTTGGCATCTCCAGGTATATGAAGAAGCTGATTGAGTGAGGCACAGGAGAACAACAACAGCAAAGTCTATCTTTGTGTTGCTTGTCCAAATATCGGTCTTCGCCCTCCATTAAGAAAAAAAATCAGCTCCGTAACTGCTTTGAACCTGCCAAATCAGGACTTCAACAAGCAAGCCTTTTATAAGTGTATCTGTCTCCTACACACATTCAAGACTGACCTGCATTACTTAATCCAACAAAATATTCCACAGTCCCCTGCTTTCCTGTTCGGGACTATGTAGTAATGCAAAACATCTGTTGAAAAGGAGGAAAAGCAGATATGCCTACAAGGCACATGAAGGGAAAAGGCAAAAATAAAAAAGGAACGAAAAAGCAGCAACGTTTTGCTACTTGGAGCAATTTGGCAGGAAGTCCAGTTGGGATTTCGATAACTGATTCTTCAGGAGTGCAGGAAGGACACAGCCAGAGAAAGCTTTTCAGAGACCTGCTTGTAAAATAAGAGGAATGAATAAAAACACAGAAGAAGTAATAAAGCAGAAGTGACAAGACGGAAATCAGACGAAGCAAAGCTGGGGATCATAAGTTTTGGCTTGGGAATGAGAAGCTTACAGCCGCTTCTGAGATTGTCCCTCCAGGCAAGAGAGGCAGAAGATGAAGCTGACCTCCTATTTATGAGAAACCTTCTGTAGCCAAGATACTATAGGGCTGGAGAAAGCCATTCCTCTTCTCATCAAATATTACTTTCTACAAAGAGCCATTCTGTTGAAAGCCTACTGTGAAATAACACAGGGGCAACGTTAAACAGAATTTGCTTTCTAATGCTTGGCAAACAAATGGTATTGACATAAGCTGTTCTTAAGAGTAATCTCTGGGCTGCAAAACAGCTAACAATATGTATATTACACTGGAATATCCTAAATACACCAGATCCCATCTGATCTTGGAAACGAAGTGTGGTCAGCCCTGGTTAGTACTTGGATGGGAAAACCCCAACAAATACCAGGTATCATAGAATTTGGAATGCATAAAACTTACCCCATCATACTCCTCTCTTGTAGTTTGAAGCCATTGTTCCGCGTCCTAGTCTCCAGGGAAGCAGAAAACAAGCTTGCTCCCTCCTCCCTGTGGCTTCCTCTCACATATTATGGGCTTGTTCTCCAGACCCTTGATCATTTTAGTCGCCCTCCTCTGGACACATTCCAGCTTGTCAATAGCTCTCTTGAATTGTGGTGCCCAGAATTGGACACAATATTCCAGGTGTGGTCTAACGAAAGGGGTAGCATGACTTCCCTAGATCTAGACACTATGCTCCTATTGATGCAGGCCAAAATCCCATTGGCTTTTTTTGCCGCCACATCACATTGTTGGCTCATGTTTAACTTGTTGTCCACGAGGACTCCAAGATCTTTTTCATACGTACTGCTCTCGAGCCAGGCTTTGTCCCCCATTCTGTATCTTTGCATTTCATTTTTTCTGCCAAAGTGGAGTATCTTGCATTTGTCACTGTTGAACTTCATTTTGTTAGTTTTGGCCCATCTCTCTAATCTGTCAAGATCGTTTTGAATCCTTCTTCTGTCCTCTGGAGTATTGGCTATCCCTCCCAATTTGGTGTCGTCTGCAAACTTGATGTCATGCCTTCTAGCCCTTCATCTAAGTCATTAATAAAGATGTTGAACAGGACAGGGCTCAGGACTGAAACCTACTGATGGCACTCCGCTCGTCACTTCTTTCCAGGATGAAGAGGAAGCATTGGTGAGCATCCTCTGAGTTCGTCCATTTAACCAATTCCTGATCCACCTCACTGTAGTTTTGCCTAGCCCACATTGGACTAGTTTGTTTGCCAGAAGGTCATGGGGGACCTTGTCGAAGGCCTTACTGAAATCCAGGTACACTACATCCACGGCATATTTAACATATTAAAAAGATTTGAACCCTTTTAGGACACATGTGCTACTTTTTTCCTTACTATGTACATGTCTTATACCTGCTATGTTAAATTTTAGCAAGGTCTTACAAGTCCTGGATTGGAAGAGTTCCAGCACTGTGGAGAGTTCTTTTAATAAAATTTTGGATCACGGGCAACAATATACATTAGCTAAAGCCCTCAGCCTTTCCTGTGTTTGTCTATCAAAATGTATTGCAGGATGTCTTGTACTATAAAGGATCTTGCCTATATAGCAGAAACAATTCTTTTTATCCTGCTTCTTCTCCAGTACTGAGACTCAAGGTGCCTTGCAAGATATTAAAAAGAAATACAGATTGGAATGCGTTCATAGTCACTGGTAAAAAAATATCTTAATTAGGTAATCTATAGAACTGAAGCAAAAGATAAAGTCCAAAATACAGTGTATCATTAAAACACTGTTGTCGTCAATGCTCTGATGGGAAAGACAGCAGGACACGAGGTGTTCTAACCTCTCTTGGGAAGTAGTTCTGAAGCCTGAAAGAAGCCCCTAGAAGTTTCTGTCTCTTCTTACCACCAGATGTATCTGGGAAGTTGATGGAACAAGTGAGAGAAGTGCCCACTCTTCCCCAGCAGATTCTAGAGTCAAAGAGGACTTTATTTATTTATTATTTATTTATATCGACCTCCGAAGAGGGACTCAGGCTGGCTAACAGCAGAGGGTTAAAATACAATAAGATAAACCACAGTAAACATCATAATACAATAGTACAAAAATACATTAAAATACAATTATACAACTTACAAAAGGTCAGTTAGTCAGAATAAATCATAAATTCATTGCCATCCGCCCCGTGTGGTCAGCAGTTATTGACTCAGTCATCATTCTGCAAATGCAGTATTCCAAAGCCATGTTTTTACCAGCTTTCTAAAAGTCAGGAGGAAAGGGGCAGATCTAATCTCCATCGGGAGGGAGTTCCAAAGCCGAGGGACCACCACCGAGAAGGCCCTGTCCCACCAATCGCGATTGCGAAGGAGGGAGACCGAGAGCAGGGCCGCTCCAGAAGATCTTAATAACCTTGATGGTTCATAGGGGAGAATCCATTCGGACAGGTAAGTTGGGCCGGAGTTGTTTAGGGCTTTATAGGTCAACACCAGCACTTTGAATTGTGCTTGGAAACTGATTGGCAGCCAGTGGAGCTGACGCAACAGAGTAGTAGTATGCTCCCTGTACCCCACTCCTGTCAGTAGTCTGGCTGCCGCTCGTTGGACTAGTTGTAGTTTCCGGGCAGTCTTCAAAGGCAACCCCACGTAGAGAGCATTGCAATAGTCTATACGGGATGTAACCAGAGCATGGACCACCGTGGCCAGATCAGACTTCCCAAGGTATGTGTGTATGTATACATATATACATACAAACATACACAAATATATAACTAATCGAGACACCTTGGGTAATCCTGGAAGTAAGCCACCGACCCAATCCCCATCCCATTCCCATCCCAGAAATTTCCCCTCCCCTCCCCTCTCACGTTACCCCCCACTCCCCTTCCGTTTTTTATTTACCCTACAAACCTATTGTTTCCACCCCTTTTATGTAAACATGAAGAAAACAATAAAATATTTTTTTTAAAAAAAGAATTGCAAACAAGCAGGAAGCTAAGGGCCAGAGAAATGCCTTCATGTTTTGCAAAGGGTATTAAACAGGCTGTTTGAAAATATCCCAGTGTCAGAGCAACTTCTCATTTCAGTCAAGAGGCTTACATTGTTTGCCTGGATTTATCTTGCAGTTTTCATGTTCATGGTTTCAGGACTTTGTCATGTTTTCATGGGACTTTTCTTTGCTGGTGCCTTCGTGGATCTTGCTTTCAAGTGTTACCTTGTTTTGATCTTTGAAACATTACTTTTGCTTTTATGAACTTTTTATCTTTTACTTTTAATAAACCATAAAGACTACAGGCTGTGTGCTGTTTGGTATCTTAAGCAAGGTGATTCCACTCTGAGGTGCGACATTTACATACATGGGAAGCAGTACAGAATTCACAGTCCAATTGCCAAAGAGTTCAACAGGCACCTCCAAGCACCATCCTTCCGAATACTTCCTTCCAGAAAACAATGGAGCCACTGTAAAACCATCCGGAGTTTTGGGGTGCGGTGTCATCTGTACGCAGATGATGTCCAACTCTATCACTCCTTTTCACCTGCTACTAAGGAGGCTGTTCAGGTCCTGAACCGGTGCTTGGCCGCTGTAACAGACTGGATGAGGGACAACAGATTGAAACTAAATCCAGACAAGACAGAGGTACTCCTGGTCAGTCGAAAGGCCGAACAGGGCATAGGGTTACAGCCTGTGCTTGACGGGGTCACACTCCCCCTGAAGGCGCAGGTTCACAGCTTGGGAGTGATCCTGGACTCATTGCTGAGCCTGGAACCCCAGGTCTTGGCGGTGGTCAGGGGAGCTTTTGCACAATTAAAACTTGTGGCCAGCTGCGCCCGTACCTTGGGAAGTCTGACTTGGCCACGGTGGTCCACACTCTGGTTACATCCCGTTTAGACTACTGCAACGCTCTCTACGTGGGGTTGCCTCTGAAGACTGCCCGGAAGCTTTAATTAGTCCAACGAGCAGCAGCCAGATTGCTAACAGGAGCTGGGTACAGAGAGCATATGACTCCTCTGTTACGCCAGCTCCACTGGCTGCCAATTAGCTTCCGAGCACAATTCAAAGTGCTGGTCTTGACCTATAAAGCCCTAAATGACTCCGACCCAGTTTACCTGTCTGAACAGATTCTCCCCTATGAACCATCAAGGTTACTAAGATCTTCCGGAGGGGCCCTGCTCTCGGTCCCACCACCTTCGCAATCGCATCTGGTGGGAATGAGGGACAGGGCATTCTTGGTGGTGGCCCCTCAGCTTTGGAATTCCCTCCCACCAGAAATTAGATCTGCTCCTTCCCTCCTGACCTTTAGAAAGCTAATAAAAACCTGGCTTTGGAATATGGCATTTGATGATTGAGTCAATAACCCTTGTCCACATGGAAGGATGGCGATGAATTGTGACTGTATTTGACGACTTGGCTTGTGTAATGTGATGATGTATTTTATTGTATTTTATATTTTAATGTATAATGATGATGCACTGTGCTGCTTTTATATTACTGTATATGAACACATGTTGTGAACCGGCCTGAGTCCCTCCTTGGAGGTGAGAAGACCGGTATATAAAACTTCTAAATAAATAAAATAAAATAAAACAATGCCAGAATTGGTCCAGAAAGATATCATTGCTTGGATGACATCAAAACCTACCAAGAGGTCCAGCAGACCAACGTGAATACATCAACAAAGCCACCTATAAACAGGATCTGAATCATCTATCATCTCCAGAGCACCCTGGAACTGAGAAGCCATCACACACTCCTATACTTTCCCCAAAAGTGGAATATTAGAGACTGAACAGTAGTTATATAATATAATGGGATGCAGGAAAGGTTTCACAACAGCCTCCTTCAGACATATGAGGATACCATCTTGCTGTAAAGAAGCATTAATCACTCTCTTTAACCAACTGAACAGTTCCCTGCAACATGCTTAATCAATGGTAGCTCTCACATCTCCAAGTATCCTGTCCATACCATCAGACTACACAAATTAAAAAGATATCCATATCACTTAACAAGAAGGGGCCAAAGGTACCAACTATGATGTCAAAGTCAGAATGAATCTGAGTGTTTTATCCAAAAGTGCCAAGTACTTTCTTGACAGTGATCTGTCAATTTATCTGAGTTCTTTTGTGGCCTTAAACATTTGAAATAGCTCTACTGGATAGCTGTTTGCTGATGCAATGATGGAAGGAGAAAAACACATGGGTCTTCAAACAGATTCTGGCAACATTTGGTAGGATGTACTCTCGGTTTTCCACCTATGTCGGTCTAGTCACCATCACACTGGTTTAATTGTCTAGTAGTGGCATATACTTACTATTTGCTTTATTTATTTGTCATGTCAGGGCAACCAGTCAATTATATTACATTTCTAACAGAGCAAACAAACAGAAAAAATACAAAATTTGTGAGTTTGGTAGTTGATTAAATGTCCTTTGACCAGTATCTGGCCACTTGGAGTGCTTCTGGTGTTGCTGCAAGAAGGGCCTCCATTGTGCATGTGGCAGGGCTCAGGTTGCATTGCAGCAGGTGGTCAGTGGTTTGCTCCTCTCCACATTCGCATGTCGAGGATTCCATTTTGTGGCCCCATTTCTGAAGGTTGGCTCTGCATCTTGTGGTGCCAGAGCACAGTCTGTTCAGTGCCTTCCAAGTCGCCCAGTCTTCTGTGTGCCAAGAGGGAGTCTCTCATTTGGTATCAGCCATTGGTTGAGGTTCTGGGTTTGAGCCTGCCACTTTTGGACTCTTGCTTGCTGAGGTGTTCCAGCGAGTGTCTCTGTAGATCTTAGAAAACTATGTCTAGATTTAAGTCGTTGACGTGCTGGCTGATACCCAAACAGGGGATGAGCTGGAGATGTCTCTGCCTTGGTCCTTTCACTATTGGCTGCTACTTCCCGGCGGATATCAGGTGGTGCAATACCGGCTAAGCAGTGTAATTTCTCCAGTGGTGTAGGGCGCAGACACCCCGTGATAATGCGGCATGTCTCATTAAGAGCCACATCCACTGTTTTAGTGTGGTGAGATGTGTTCCACACTGGGCATGCATACTCAGCAGCAGAGTAGCACAGCGCAAGGGCAGATGTCTTCACTGTATCTGGTTGTGATCCCCAGGTTGTGCCAGTCAGCTTTCGTATGATATTGTTTCTAGCACTCACTTTTTGCTTGATGTTCAGGCAGTGCTTCTTGTAGGTAAGAGCATGGTCCAGAGTGACTCCCAGGTATTTGGGTGCACTGCAATGCTCCAGTGGGATTCCTTCCCAGGTGATCTTCAGAGCTCAGGATGCTTCTCTGTTCTTGAGATGAAAGGCACATGTCTGTGTTTTAGATGGGTTGGAGATCAGCTGGTTTTCCCTGTAATAGGCAGTAAGTGCTCTGTTGGTTGTTTTGCTTGCTTGCTTGCATGCTGGTCGCTTCTGTGGCGAGAGAATCAGCCATCTACGAAGACGTTGCCCAGGGGACGCCCGAATGTCTTGCAATCCTGCGAGGAGGCTTCTCTCATGTCCCCCTACTATTTGCTGACACTGTGAGACAGCATTTTCAAACCAGATCTTAATTTCCTCTTCGGATCCTGGCTTGTTTTATAAATGATTCAAGATTCCTTGTGGTTCTGAATTACAAAACAGTCTTTAAATAGGAATAAGATATTTTACATAGAAATTTTTCCAACTCTGATACCAAAAATGTGGAGTAGGAATCTAAACATCAGAGAGAACCTGATGACAAGCAATTCAAAGGCTCAGTAATGTTTACTGAAGTGTCTGGAAATAAAAGCAAACCATGTATTGAGATTTTTCATCTTTTGGGAGTTCTTGGAAATTGCTTCTCATTTCTTGGTGGCGCCAAACCATCTTAGCAATACGGCACTGTTAATTGATGAAACAATACTGGCACATTCATTTAAATCTGTAAATAAATGTAACGCTGATGAAAGATTAAATGATTAAGTGGAAGTCACCAGTTTTCACACTGTTTGGAGGTTAGAACGTAACTCTTTCTAGATTTTCTATCAGGTTATTGGCACGTTGGGATAGGCTTAGCCAAGCACCATCTCCCATTGCTCCATTTTGTGATTGTTGCCTTTGGAATTTTCACCCAGTTGTGGTTTTGCAGAGTAGAGGTCACCTGTTGATTTTCAGAACATTAGATCACCAAACTGTTATTTGGTGGTTCTTGCCACCTGTTGGGATTGTGTCAAATGGAGGCTTTATACTAGGTCACACTTACCACACTCTTGAGTCAATGAGAACACATAATATCTTTTTCATGCTTTGGAAACCACAGTGTTTGAGGAGGAAAACCACTTTGCTCCCAGCTAAATTGTTCACATGTGTTTCAAAATATGGCATCAAATTTTGAATGCAGTGTTTGATTCTGTAGGATTTTTGTGGCATTAAATTGACTTATTGTTCAGTGTTTGTCCTGTGACTAGTAAGCTGTATGAGAGAATAAGAATGCAGAAATGAAGTCTTACACTAAGTTTTGAAAGGCAGTTCACAATCTGCAATGTACCATGATAAAGGGTATATTATGTAATCTCCAAGTATGTGGAATCCATTTGAAATTGCTTCATGCACATCAGTGTCAGCTTGTCACATACAGTTCATCATACAGCTAGCACAAAGTAATGCAGTTACCTGAAGCCAAATCCTATTGCCACCAGCTCATAAACCAATTTATGCTCTAGATGGAATGATCTCTCTAAAATAATCCTCTATAGACACGTGTGTACTCCATTAAAAAAACCATTCCATTGTCACTATTCAGTAATACCTCTGACAGATAACAGCAAATGGGCATGGTAATTTAAGCAGTCACTTTAAGAATACACAGGTTTTAAAATACTTTTTAAATACTTTTAAAATACTTTAAAATACTTTTTTCAAATCTGATTGGTGTAGTTGCTGCCACCCACCAGACCAGGATGCACAATATAACTCCTTATCCAGAACATCTCATCAACAAGGCTAGTTCTAAAGCGTCCAGAATCTCTTGAACCACTCTATTTGAGGATAAACAGATCACTTGTGACAACAGATTGATATGGCCCCTTACACTAACCAATTTGTCCAAGCATGTCATTAAAACTGTGAAAAAATATTGGCAACTGATAAGGGAGATACCTGGGTGCGAGAGACCTCCCGTGATTGCTCACAAGAGAACACAGAACATCAAGGATATGCTGGTACATTCTGATATAGATCATTGTTTTCGAACCTCTAAAGTTAAACACAATTTGGTAGGGAATTTTGCTTGCCATCACTGTTCGATATGTGCACAATTCATTCAGACAAAGACATTTCAGAATCCTGACACTAAGGCTTCTTACCCAATAAAACATTTTGCTACTTGTACCACCAAGGGAGTGGTTTACATTGTTTTTTGCCCATGCTCGCTTATGTACATAGGCCAAACAAGTAGACAGATCAAACAAAGGATCATAGAGCATAAGAGCAAAATTAGAAATTGCTCCGTGGATTCCACTTTCTATAAACATTTTGTGGATTTAAATCATGATGCAGATTCACTCCGGGTGCTTGTTTTGGAGGTTGTCACACCCCCCTCCAATTTGGATTTTGGCATTAAATTACTACAGCGTGAAGCCTTTTGGATCTTCACCCTGAAGACTGCACATCCCAAGGGTCTGAATGATACCATCTCATATCAGTGTTTCTTATAAATCAGAGTACATAGCCCTTTAACATTTTCTTGGCTTGATCTACCTGGTTGGAGCCCCTTTAACTGGGTTACTTTATAAACTAGTTTCTACCTGATGACCTTTGTGCTTGCTAGAGAATCAAACTGCTGCAGAGCACGGCTTCTGAGTTCTTGTAAGTAACCTATGCCTGTTTATTTGTCCTTTGTTGTTATGTGAGTAATACATACAAATGTTTATCCCCCTTTGAGACATACTCTAGCCACCTGTGTATTTTCCCTATAGATCCACTGTCCCATTGTATAAAACACCCGAGGAGGGATTACTATTGTGAAGAACTTGATGTCTCATATATCCACCTGAGGAAGACTCTAGTCGAAACCGGTTGTGGATGTGGATATCCGAAAATTTTCTAAAGCAAGGGATCCTATGCCCTGAAGAGAAGTTGGTTTTACACCAAGAAAGACTCTTTACATTACGCTTACTCTAAAGCAAGGGATCTTATGCCCTGAAGACAAGTTGTCTTTACACCAAAAGACTCTTTATGTTATGTATGTGTAATCTTTGTAAACAACTGGTTGTTGTTCATTATATACTGGGTTATGCCTATACCATTTAATTTTGCCGTTTGTTGAATATTGTAATATACAAACTGTTAGGCAATATCGACCATTGTCATTTATGTACCACAACTTTTAGTGGATTTGTGTTTTTTGCATTAATGTTTACAATGTCTAGGATTCTGCCACATGTTGGCAAAATAACCCAGAATTACGATTATAAAAATTTCAATCAGTGGGCTTTAAAGAACTCTCAAAAACTCACACATTTCAAAGCATTAGTCGCATACAGTAAGTCTGTTGTTATTGTTGTTTTTTCGTTCAGTCGCTTCTAACTCTTTGTGACCTCATGGACCAACCCATGCCAGACTCCCTGTCAGCCATCACCACCCCCAGCTCCTTCAAGGTCAATCCAGTCACTTCAAGGATGCCATCCATCCATCTTGCCCTTGGTCGGCCCCTCTTCCTTTTTCCTTCCATTTTCCCCAGCATCATTGTCTTCTCTAAGCTTTCCTTTCTTCTCATGATGTGGCCAAAGTACTTCATATTTGCCTCTACTATCCTTCCCTCCAATGAGCAGTCGAGCTTTATTTCCTGAAGTATGGACTGGTTGGATCTTCTCATGGTCCAAGGCACTCTCGGAACTTTCCTCCAGCACCACAGTTCAAAAGAATCTATCATTATTATTATTAATTATTAATAAACTTTATTTGTACCCCGCTAGCATCTCCCGAAGGACTCGATGCGGCTTACAAAGGCCAAGGCCTCAACACAACAACAGCAAACAATAACAATACAATACAAAGCAAATTAAAAACATAAGCAATAACAAAACATTACACCATTACGCAATAAAAACCAGGGCCGGGCCAGTGATGGGTACAGGTTAAAAAGTGCTGGGTGTGGCAGGTGGTATGTTGGGATTCTGGGCAAGTGCAATGTGCAGAGAGTCTTAAACTCTAATAAAGTGCTTCTGGGACATAGTGCTGAGGGTTATCCTATTCCGGAAAGGCACATCGGAATAGCCAGGTCTTCAAGTTCTTCCTAAAGGCTGCCAACGTGGGTGCTAGTCTAATGTCTTTGGGGAGGGTGTTCCAAAGTTGGGGGGCAACCACAGAGAAGGCCCTGTCCCTCGTCCCCACCAAACGCGCCTGCAACGCAGGTGGGATCGCGAGCAGGGCCTCTCCGGATGAACGAAGGGAGTGCGTGGGTTCATAAACGGAGATGCGGTCACGCAGGCAGGCCGGTGTGCCTTTCCAGAATAGGAAAATCTTAGCAAGAAAGTCCCAAAAGCACTTTATTAGAAATTAAGATTGTCCGCACATTGCACCTATCCAAAATCCTTATATATCACTCAGCACACTATAGGAGGCCCCGGTGGCGCAGTGGGTTAAACCCCTGTGCAGGCAGGACTGAAGACCGACAGGTCGCAGGTTCGAATCTGGGGAGAGGCGGATGAGCTCCCTCTATCAGCTCCAGCTCCTCATGCGGGGACATGAGAGAAGCCTCCCACAAGGATGATAAAACATCAAAATCATCCGGGCATCCCTGGGCAACGTCCTTGCAGACGGCCAATTCTCTCACACCAGAAGCAACTTGCAGTTTCTCAGGTCGCTCCTGACACGACAAAAAAAACAACAACTCAGCACACTCAGCACTTTTTAATCTGTACCCATTACATTTGCCCGGCCTAGTTTTTATTGTATCACGGTGTGGTTTTATTGTTTACTGTTTTGCTTTAATGTTTTTGATTTGCTTTGGTTTATATGTAATTGTTATATTGTTGTTTTATTGTGGCCTTGGCCTTTATAAGCCGCATCGAATCCTTCGGGAGATGCTAGCGGGGTACAAATAAAGTTAATAATAATAATAATAATAATAATAATAATAATAATAATAATTAAAATGGGGCGTCATGTGTTCCTACAGCACTGGAATAAGGCTAGGTACAGAACTTTTTTGCTATTGTAGGCAGCACTTGCGTCTCACTGAACTTAACACAAGTTAGTTATCATGATCCGATTCTAGTCTCCTTGATTTCAGTTAGAGCCAATTTCCACCAACATTATCCCAAATCCAGCCCAGTGGGGTTTAGTGGAATAAATGTAGACTCAATATTAGAGGAAATGCCCTCTATCTTATTGAGCAAGTTCTCTGGGGAAGGAAATAGTCAACTTCTTGAAGTGATAATAATCTCCTGCTTCCTTATAATCAACTACCATAGTAGTATGTGTTATGATGAGATGCGTGTTTTTTTCTTGATCTTCGCAATTAAGTCAGCCACAATATATAGAGAGTACAGAACTCTAATGATTTGAAAGCTCTTTTCCAGGCCTATTATCCAGCATTTCTCGAGTTTCATTCAAGGGCATACTGTGAACAATTAGAGCTATAACAAGGAGTGTTAGTGCTCCCGGTCATAAGAAACTATCATTTTAACCTACTGTTCTGGATGGTTGTAAAATTACTCTTAATAGCAATAAATTATGCTTTTAGATTTTGTTGCCAGATGCTCTTTGGGTTGGAAGATCTCTGGACTTTTCAGTTTCTACCATTCTGCCTAGTACTCGTTTTTAGGATTCTTTTGCCACATCATGGTAAATCCCAACAATTCATCAGTTATAACTACCTATTTGGAAATCTTCTAACAAAGGCTAGTCTGGGAGTAGTGGCTTGAAATATTTTTAGCGGTTTAGGTGTTAAGTGAGTGGTAGAGGTTTATTAAAGTAGCAAGATGGAATCTCTCTAAAAGTAGACTTGCTATGTATGCAATGTATTGTTGAAGGCTTTAATGGCCGGAATCACTGGGTTGTTGTAGGATTTTTCGGACTATATGGCCATGTTCTAGAGGCATTTCTACTGACGTTTCGCCTGCATCTATGGCAAGCATCCTCAGAGGTGTGAGGTCTGTTGGAAGTAGGAAAAATGGGTTTATATATCTGTGGAATGACCAGGGTGAGACAAAGGACTCTTGTCTGCTGGAGCTAGGTGTGAATGTTTCAACTGACCACCTTGATTAGCATTTGATTGCCTGGCAGTGCCTGGAGCAATCTTTTGTTGAGAGGTGATTAGATGTCCTTGTTTGTTTCCTGTCTGTTGTTGTGCTGTTCTAATTTTAGAGTTTTTTTAATACTGGTAGCCAGATTTTGTTCATTTTCATGGTTTCCTCCTTTCTGTTGGAATTCCCATTGGCCTGTAGAGCCCAGTTTAGGTGGTTCAGTTCATCTTGGAGGAGGTGGGGTTCGCAGATTCTTTTTGCACGGTCTGCCAAGGTTTTAATGGTGCTTCTTTTTTGACTTGGGTGATGGTTGGAGTTTTTGTGTAGATATCTATCTGTGTGTGTGGGTTTTCTGTATAGGCCAATGGATACTCCACCTCAGACATCAGAAGAGCTGCAAGACCAAGAACAAGCCATGAGAGTAAAGACAAAGATCCATCCAGAGGAAAAGTGTTCTTGCCATACATCAAGGGAACCACTGACCGCATAGGGAAGCTGATGAGGAAACACAACATACAAACTATCTACAGACCCACCAAGAAAATCCAACAAATGCTCCATTCAGCAAAGGACAAGAGGGATCCTCTCACTTCTGCAGGAGTCTACCGTGTACCATGCAGCTGTGGACAAGTCTACATAGGGACCACCAAATGCAGCATTGCCCAAACACGAATCAAGGAACATGAAAGGCACTGCAGACTACTTCAATCAGAGAAATCAGCCATAGCAGAGCACCTGATGAACCAGCCTGGACACAGCATATTATTTGAGAACACAGAAATGCTGGACCACTCTCACAACCACCATGTCAGACTACACAGAGAAGCCATTTAAATCCACAAGCATGTAGACAATTTCAACAGAAAGGAAGAGACCATGAAAATGAACAAAATCTAGCTACCAGTATTAAAAAACTCTAAAATTAGAACAGCACAAC
Organism: Anolis sagrei ordinatus; assembly: GCF_025583915.1. NCBI lineage: Eukaryota > Metazoa > Chordata > Lepidosauria > Squamata > Anolidae > Anolis > Anolis sagrei. The sequence goes on along the minus strand of NW_026847438.1, from coordinate 3,302,455 downwards.
AACAGAGAGGAAACAAACAAGGACATCTAATCACCTCTCAACAAAAAATTGCTCCAGGCACTGCCAGGCAATCAAATGCTAATCAAGGTGGTCAGTTGAAACATTCACACCTAGCTCCAGCAGACAAGAGTCCTTTGTCTCACCCTGGTCATTCTACAGATATATAAACCCTTTTTCCTAGTTCCAACAGACCTCACTATCTCTGAGGATGCTTGCCATAGATGCAGGCGAAACGTCAGGAGAAATGCCTCCAGAACATGGCCATATAGCCCGAAAAAACCTACAACAACCCTATGTATGCAATGTTAACAGAATTTGAATGAATATAAATTGACCATGCATACCAGTTACATTTTGGAGGATTTGTAGTTTCCATTAGCAGTAAATAGTATCACCGGGATTGTGGCGCAGCTGGCTGAGTGTCAGCTGCATTAAGATCACTCTGACCAAAAGGTCATGAGTTCGAAGCCAGCCCGGGCTGGAGTGGGTGTCCAGCCATTGTGTAGCCCGTTGTCGACCTTTGCAACCCGAAAGACAGTTGCATCTGTCAAGTAGGAAAATAAGGTACCACCTTGTGTGGGAGGCTAAATTTAACTAATTTATGAGGCCATAAAGAAAGAAGACTCCGGGGAATGTGGAATGCGGAAGAACTTCATCGGTGTCGTTGATGGACGATGAAAAGCAGCAGCTCCCCTGGCGGCCAGAAAAAAAGTTAAATAGCCTTTGTCTGTTAAATGTTGTTTGTCAAACTGGCATTGAATGTTTGCCATATATGTGTTTACTGTAATCCGCCCTGAGTCCCCTGCGGGGTGAGAAGGGCGGAATATAAGAACTGTAAATAAATAAATAAAATAAAAATAGTATCAAACTATTATCCATACATGTAATGGATATGCGCCTGTTGCCTTGTATCCCATCCCTGGGGAAAGGTGGGGTCTGAATCCAACAAATACTCAAATACACAAATAAACACATAGTGCTGTGTTTTAATTAATTAATTTAATTAATTTCCAGTACTTCTACCCCAGACTCAGGATGGCTTACATTTGGCAACAATTTGATGCCATAACATATAACAAAGCAATATAATAACAATTAAAACAATAAATAAAACAATAAATGAAACATTAATTAAAACAGTAAAAACAGTATTAACAGCCTATCCCCATTCCAGTCAAATTCCAAATCCAAAGTGCTATCTATGTCTGCTATCCAAAGGCCTGGTCCCAGAACCATGACTTCAGTTTTTTCTTAAAAGATAGGAGGGATGAAGCCAATCTTACCTCGGTGGGAAGCGAGTTCCACAGGCAGGGGGCCACAGCCAAGAAGGTCCTGTCTCTCATCCCCACCAGACATATTTACGACGCTGGTGAGAGCAAGAGCAGATATATCCCTAGTTGCTCCACTTTTTCAGCTGCTTTTAGAAATCTCTCTCCTCTCTCTTTCGCTCTTTGTCCTCAGTTTAATTTGGCTGTTGCAAGCTGAGTTCAAGCACAAAAGTTGTTTGCATTCAATTAACAAAAATGCATAGAAAGTAATAAGTAAAACATAGATAAAAGTATTCCTACATAAACTATTTAAACCAGGGATCCTCAAACTTTTTAAACAGAGGGCCAGGTCACAGTCCCTCAAATTGTTGGACGGCCAGATTATAATTTGAAAAAAAATATAATTCTTATGTACATTGCACATATCTTATTTGTAGTGCAAAAGACACTTAAAAACAATACAATAATTAAAATGAAGAACAATTTTAACAAATATAAACTTATTATAATTTCAATGGGAAGTGTGGGCCTGCTTTTGGCTGATGAGATAGGATTGTTGTTGTTGTTGTTGTTGTGTGCTTTCAAGTCGTTTCAGATTTAGGTTGACCCTGAGCGAGGGCCGGGTAAATGACCTTGGAGGGCCGCATCCGGCCCCCGGGCCTTAGTTTGAGGACCCCTGATTTAAACAATAGAATTTAAACAATGTATACCAAATCCTTGAAAAAGACAAAATATACAAGGCAGAAAAATGATAAACTATTAAAAGTCCTTAGAACTGATTCCTTAAAGCCTGTTGGATACATATGGGATGGAGATCAATGCTGATACCTTTACTGATACTGTCCTTGCCAAATCAGTTGGAGGGTTATTTAACTTTCCTCTCCCTTGCTCTATTTCCAACATAAATCGCAGTATAAACTGTCCCTGAGTTACAAACGACTCATATTTAAGAGCAGGAGTGAGACAACAGGAAGTAAGAGAAATCTACACCTAAGAAGGAAAAATACACTCCTGGAAGAGTTATCATGGGGAAAAGGTGTCTCTACTCAATATTTAGAACCAATCTTTGTTTCCACAACAAGCCACATTGTTCAAAATCCAATGATCACAGGGACAGAAAGTGAAGTGAAATTTTCTGAACAGGGACACAGACAGCAAAACAAATGTGTGTTGACCCTTCCTTATGCTATCCAAATCTAATGTGTGTGTGTGTGTGTGTACAGGGAGCCCCCGGTGGCACAGTGGGTTAAAGCACTGAGCTTGTTGACCGAAAGTTCGCAGGTTCGAATCCAGGGAGCGGCGTGAGCTTCTGCTGTCAGCCCCAGCTTCTGCCAACCTAGCAGTTCGAAAACATGCAAATGTGAGTAGATGAATAGGTACTGCTCCGGCGGGAAGGTAACGGCTCCATGCAGTCATGCCAGCCACATGATCTTGGAGGTGTCTACGGACAACCTGGCTCTTCGACATGATCTTGGAGGTGTCTACGGACAATGCCGGCTCTTCGGCTTAGAAATAGAGATGAGCACGACACCCCATAGTCAGACACAACTGAACTTAAACCGCTGTGAGTCGCCCTCGGGCTTGAGATACAGCGGTAAACAAGAATAGCAAATAAATAAATAAATAAATAAAATAATGTCAGGGGAAAACCTTTACCTTTACGCGCGCGTGCACACACGCACACGCACACACATATATGCATATATTCTTAGGGTGATCCCTCGTTGTCCAAGTAGGATAATCCTTCAGGGTGGGTCCATAGGTGACTATGGAGGCCTATTCTTGATCTGCATCTTCTCCCGCAGTGAGGGCATTGGTTTCCAGGTGGAAGGCAGTCCCGGTCGGGGTTGGCTTGATGCGCCTTCCTCTTGGCACATTTCTCTCTTTCGCCCTCCATTCGTGCCTCTTCAAATTCTGCAGCACTGCTGGTCACAGCTGACCTCTAGCTGGAGCCCTCACAGGCCAGGGCTTCCCAGTTCTCAGTGTCTATGCCAGAGATATATATATTGGCTGGAGTTATACTTTAAAAATGTACCTGTTACGACTTACAAATAAATTCAACTTGAGAACAAACCTATAGAACCTCTCTTGTTTGTAACTTGGGGACTGCCTGCACACACAAAGTGAAAGTTGCTTCTGGACAAAAACCTACAATGGCACAATAGAACATTTCATTCCGAGATACATTATACCTGCAGCAAGAGTAAAAAATGCATTTTCTCAAGCATAATAGTCTTCTGGACCGCAACAACATAATTGTTGTTTAAAGCAATCTTTGAGTTACATGTTGAAACTTGTCTAATGTAGCCTATAAGTCAGTCCTTGCTGGACCAGAGGTCTTCTACCATCGATTTACTGGCAATTGGATGCATTAATGGCAGGTCAGTTGTTAACAGTTTTCTAAACAGTCAGCCCAAAGTCTTCTGAAAAAGCTAGATGACTGTGCTACAAGGCGTTTTCAAGGCAACAGCTGATGGATCTCATTGCAAGCCACACGCACTACCATAATGGATTGTGTAAGCAATGTCAGTGTATTATTTATATCCCTTTATTATGCCTTAAACTCCCATGGTGCCACTGGAGAGAAACAGGTGGAAAGCCGGCTGTGATGCAGTGGCCAAGAATGTTCTCGCTGCTTTGGAAGCAAGGCAAGCATTGGTCAGAGAGGTACAAATCCAGCTATCTGAAATTACAGAGTAATACTCATGGAGTAGAACAATAAAGACAAAAGCTACACAGGCCTGTAAGTATGAAATGGCAGCTTATGGCTCCAAGCAGATTATGTGGACTGGGTAGCAGAAAAATTCCATCGCAAGTTCATGCAGACAAGGGTCAACTCATTACAGTATCAAGCAGAACAACTGGAGCTGAACTCTCTAAATCAACATTGCACACTTAATTCCTGGCTCAAAGTCTGGACAAGATGCAGAGAGAAGTGGAGAATTCTCCTGAGTTTTTGCTATTTGTATGCACCTGTGCTGAACTGGCTACAGTGTATAATGGAATCAATCTGCTCTATACAGTTGTTCAATTGGTATTCCTCAAGTATTATTATTGCAATGCTGTACAAAAGCTTATAAACCCTGTTTTAAAATCATGAAGCCGATAGGAGCTTTAGGAGGGTCTTCCCAGGAGGAGAGACCCTAAGACCCCACCAAGGAGATCCAGTCTATTATGGATGCCCAGCCTATTGTCCTTGAGTGGATTTGGGATGAGCCTTGATTACTTTATCCTGGTCTTCTGACCACAATCATATAAGGCACAAAAGAAAGGCTTGGGGAAATGTCTGGTTTTGAATGAAGTACACAAAATTGGGAAGGCGACCTCCCGAGGGTCATCTCGCTCCCATTGTGAAATGGCCAAAAGCTTGCAGAAGGAAATTCCAGCCTGATGGCCTCTACTCTGAAACCAAATAGGAAGTCCAAGTCTTGTTGTTCATGCCAGAGTCCCAAGATATGGGTTTCTTTTGTTGCCTCTGATTGCCCCTCCAACAGCTGGCCGCTTCCTTGATGTGGCCCCCTCACGATGAAGGGGCGAGGGGTTGGGCGTCAAGGAAAAATACATCAATCATATTTGCAATATACATTTTTTCCACGTCAGTGACTTGATACACTGAAAGTTGCTTTTCGTGTGAGAGAATTGGCAGTCTGCAAAGACGTTACCCAGGGGATGCCCGGATGTTTTGATGTTTTACCATCCTTGTAGGAGGCTTCTCTCATGTCCACGCATGAGGAGCCGAAGCTGACAGAGGGAGCTCATACGCGCTCTCCACGGATTCGAACCTGTGACCTGTCAGTTTTCAGTACTGCTGGCACAACACTGTTTACCCAAAATATACAAATAAAATAGATATTGATCCATGTCTGTTTTAGAGTATTTAGATGAAGGAGAGAGCATGGTGCAAAAAGAGAGGAATACATAACACATCATTCTGGCAGATGATGGGAGTTGTAGTCCATCTATCTGGGGGCAAGTCTACTATGCTCTACTATGTCAAGGTATTCCCCTGACATTAAGTCCAGTCGTGTCCGACTCTGGGGTGTGGTGCTCATCCAAAGCCAAAGAGCCAGCGTTGTCCGTAGACACCTCCAAGATCATGTGGTCGGCATGACTGCATGGAGTGCCGTTACCTTCCCATCGGAGCGGTACCTTTTGATTGACTCACATTTGCATGTTTTTGAACTGCTAGGTTGGCAGAACCTGGGGCTAATAGCGGAAACTCATGCCACTCCCCAGATTCGAACCTGCGACCTTTCGGTCAACAAGCTCAACAGCTCAGTGGTTTAACCCACTGTGCCACCAGGGGCTCCCTTAAATAATAGTAAATAATAAATAATTAAATAATAGTACTGCTACTAATAATAATGCTTTATTTCTATACTGCCCTCCCAAAAGGGGCTCAGCAATTGCAGGGGCTTGTGCCATGAACTTGACTTTTTAATTATCTTAAACTTTTAACTTAATAAAGTTTTAATTGCGTTTTAATGTATGTTCACTGTTACAGGAGTTTTAGGACAGTGATTAGTGTCTATTTGTTATTGTATTCATATGTTTTTTTATGTAATTTTGATGATGTTGCTTGTTGTTTATATTTTGGTTTTGTCTTGATGTAATATATTGTCCGGGCTCGGCCCCATGTAAGCCGCTCCAAGTCCCCATTGGGGAGATGGTGGCAGGGTATAAATAAAAGATTATTATTATTATTATTATTATTATTATTATTATTATTGACACAAAAGCACAGTATGTTGCAGCAAACGAGATCTATATGCTGGATTTCGTATCACAAAATCACAAGTCGAACACTTCCCAAGCGTCTAGGACTGTGTGATGTATTTTCGAATGATGCACGCAGATCCAAGTAAGGTGGCCTTTTGCAGTTGACAGATCGTGATTTTGTCGATGTTTATTGTTTCCAAATGCTGGCTGAGATCTCTTGGCACGGCACCCAGGGCGCCAATGACCACTGGGACCACCTGTACTGGTTTATGCCAGAGTCTTTGTAGTTCGATTTTGAGGTCTTGATAGCGGCTGAGTTTTTCCTGTTGTTTTTCCTCAATGCAACTGTCACCCGGTATGACGACATCAATAATCCAAACTTTTTTCTTTTCCACAATCGTGATGTCTGGTGTATTGTGTTCCAAAACTTTGTCAGTCTGGATTCAAAAGTCCCACAGTATTTTTGCATGTTCATTTTCCACGACCTTTGCGGGTTTATGATCCCACCAATTCTTTGCTGCTGGCAGGTGGTACTTGTGACATAAGTTCCAGTGAATCATCTGGGCCACAGAGTTGTGTCTTTGTTTGTAGTCCATCTGTGCGATTTTCTTGCAACAGCTGAGGATATGGTCCATGGTTTCATCAGCTTCCTTGCACAGTCTGCATTTTGGGTCATCCACTGATTTTTCAATCCTGGCCTTAATGGCTTTGGTTCTGATGGCTTGCTCCTGGGCAGCAAGAATCAGGCCTTCTGTCTCCTTCTTCAGGGTTCCATTCATGAGCCATAACCAGGTCTTCTCCTTGTCAACTTTTCCTTCAATCTTCTCAAGGTATTGCCCATGTAAGGCTTTGTTGTGCCAGCTGTCAGCTCTGGTTTGGAGTGCAGTTTTCTTGTATTATTATTATTATTATTATTACTAGCGGTCCTCTGCCACGCGTTGCTGTGGCCCAGTCTGGTGATCTGGAAAATAAAGTAATGAAAAGTGTTGGTTTTTAATAGATGTAATTTCTTGATGCTTGTGGGTAAACAGTATTTCTTGCTGTTTCTTTCTCAGTGTTGATGTGGAGATTGTCTGGTTTGCCTACTCTGGAACACGCAACATATAATTGTCCTTCTTTAGGAGTCCCTTTCAAATCTATCATACTATATATATATATATATATATATATATATATATATATATATATCTTTGTGTATCATATCTATCTATCTATATCTATGGCTGGATGGCTCTTTGTCAGGAGGGCTTTGATTACATTTTCTTGCCCTGGTGAAGGGAGTTGGACTGGATGGCCTTAAGTATTTTCTGTTGGTCATGGGGGTTCTGTGTGGGAAGTTTGCCCCAATTCTGTCGTTGGTGGGCTTCAGAATGCTCTTTGATTGTAGGTGAACTATAAATCCCAGTAACCACAACTCCCAAATGTCAAGGTTTATTTCCCCCAAACTCCATTTGTGTGCATATTTGGGCATATGGAATATTCATGACAAGTTTGGTCCACATCCATCATTGTTTGAGTCCAAAGTGCTATCTGGATGTAGGTGAACAAGCTGAAGATCAATCCCGACAAGACAGAGGTCCTCCTGGTCGATCGCAAACCGGATCGGGGTATAGGGTGGCAACCTGTTGGACGGGGTTACACTCTCCCTGAAGCCACAGGTCCGCAGTTTGGGAGTCCTCTTGGATTCATCACTCACGCTTGAGGCTCAGGCGTCGGCGGTGTCCGGGATGGCTTTTGCACAATTGAGACTCATGCGCCAGCTGTGACCGTACCTCGCGAAGGCTGATCTGGCTGGGGTGGTCCATGCCTTGGTCACCTCTAGATTGGATTACTGCAATGCGCTCTACGTGGGGCTGCCCTTGAAAACGGCTCGGAAATTTCAACTGGTCCAACGGACAGCAGCCAGGATGTTAACTGGGGCTCCTTACAGAGAGAGGTCAATCCTCCTGTTCAAGGAGCTCCACTGGCTGCCGTTTATTTTCCGAGCCCAATTTAAGGTGCAAGTGCTTACCTTCAAAGCCCTAAACGGTTTGGGACCATCCTACCTGCGTGACCGCATCTCCGTCTATGAATCCATACATTCACTTCGTTCTTCCGGAGAGGCCCTGCTCGTGATTCCGTCTGCGTCGCAGGCGCGCTTGGTGGGGACTCGAGACAGGGCCTTTTCTGTGGTGGCCCCCTGACTCTGGAACACCCTCCCAAAAGATCTTAGACAGGCCCCTACATTGGCAGTCTTTAGAAAGAACTTGAAGACCTGGCTGTTCCGATGTGCCTTCCCAGATTAGGAATCCCCAATACCAAGTCCCAGAAGCACTTTAGTAGAACTAAGATTGCTGCACACCGCACACTGCACTTACCCTATAATCCTACATACCTCCTGCCACATCAGCACTTTTAATCTTGTACCCATTACTCTGGCCCGGCCCAGTTTTATAGTGTCTTGATGTATTGTTTATTGCTTGTTGTTAATATTGCTTTAACTGTTTTTAATTTGCTTTAGGTATTGTATTGTTGTATTGTGTTTTGAGGCCTTGGCCTATGTAAGCCGCATCGAGTCCTTCGGGAGATGCTAGCGGGGTACAAATAAAGATAATAATAATAATAATAATAATAATAATAATAATAACAATAATAATGAACTACAACTCCAAAATGCAGGGTCAATGCCCACCAAACCCTTCCAGTATTTTCTGTTGGTCATGGGAGAACTGTGTGCCAAGTTTGGTTCAATTCCATCCTTGGTGGGGTTCAGAATGCTCTTTGATTGTAGGTGAACTATAAATCCCAGCAACTACAACTCCCAAATGACAAAATCAATTTTTTTGAGTGAAGGACATACATTGGGTTGTTAGGTGTCTTCTGTCCAAATTTGGTGTCAATTCGTCCAGTGGTTTTTGATTTATGTTAATCCCACAAACAAACATTACATTTTTATTTATATAGATTATTTGTGTATTTTGTTGTTTTTGTCTTTTACTGTTGATATGGTCAGTGGACTAATCAATAAACTTTACTACATGAACTTGACAACTCCGCAGTTCTCTAGGGAAAAATCTTTTTGTTCCTCTTCCTCCTTCTCCTGTGGCCAAATTGACTTTTAACACAGTCAACGCAGTTCCTGTAGATTAAAACACCATTTATTTTCCCAGTTAAACCATGCCACAAAAGTGACAACTTCCATTATCCTTTCGAGTTAATGAGATTATTCATTCTCCAAATCACATTCCTAGCAGGCATTTGGTGATAAAAATTAACAAGGTAACATATGTTCTAGCAAGGCACCACATTTACCCGAGGTCAAACTGTTGCATTTTGTCTGTTAGCTGTCTCAGTTGCAGATATATGCCTGTGTAAAGTCAGACATAAATGGTAACACTTGGTATTGATCAAGTACAGCTAGTGCCTCCAGCAGGTATATAAAATGATGTTCCGTTTAAAGATGAGAAACCACAAATACAGCATTTAAGGAGCAAGAGAAAACAGTGGCCTTTCTTTTTCTTCCACAGCAAGTCTGGAACAGAAGCAATTAATATTTGGCAACATCCTTTGGAGTGGAACACCTTATAAATCTTCCCTTTCCGAAGCCAAGACAACACACGCCTCTGTTCTCACATGGCTCTCTGCAAAAGAAAGTGGGCATTGTTCAGTCTCAGGTGTGACTACAACATCCCATATGGAGCATCTGCTTTTGAATACAAGTTTGCAAGTGATGGGAGGAGAGGTAGAATGATAAGGGAAAAAAGGGAAAGTTTCCGCCTCATAAAACACTGGGGACAAGAATTTCTAATTCCCAGGTTCCCTGTCTCAGAAAAGAATATTAGGCTTTTTAATTGGATATAAAAATAACCTGGCTTCACGTTGCAAATCTGGCTAACTCCCCAACCCCAACCCTGGGGACTTGAAAAAAAAGTAATTGATGTGATGTATTGCTTCTGGGACTGTGCCGCAGCTGGCTGGGAGTCAGTTGCATTAAGATCACTACTGACTGAAAGGTCATGAGTTCGAAACCGGCCCAGGTCGGAGTGAGCTTCTGACCAATTTGTGTAGCTTGCTGTCAACCTTTGCAGCCCAAAAGACAGTTGCATCTGTCAAGTAGGAAATTTAGGTACCGGATATGCGGGGAGGCTAATTTAACTAATTTACAATGCCATAAAAATCTCCAGCAAGCATGCAAAGAATGAGGAAGTACTTCATCGGTGTCACAAATGGTGTAGCGACAGCTCCCCTGGTGGTCAGAATACCCTCATCAAAAAGCTGGAGTGTTAAGTAGCCTCTGTGTGTCTGTCTCTATATGTTGTGTGTATATGGCATTGAATGTTTGCCATGTATATTGTACAGTTATGCGTGAACCAATTGTACAGGTGTGGATGATTATGGAGGGAATTAATCTCAGGCCTCAATTGTGTATAGAATATATTATAGAGGAGGCCAATTATTACTTGTAAATTAAGGTAACTGCCACCAACGTGAGGTATTTGAGGTACCACCGATGAGATCTGGCTTTACAGACGCAGATTAATTGAGATGAGACGGTCTTCAACAAAAGATAACAAGTTTATTGTGTACAAAGCATATGGTTGCAGGCTGTTAAATAACTTATAGAACTTTGAATATCACTTGGTTTGTAATACAGTCCACTCTTCCAAATAACACAGCTCGTGGCTAACTTTTACTGAGGTGAAGCTCTTTAGTGAACAATGTTTCCTACTATGAATAGCCTTCCAATTTGATCTTTCTTGATCAAATCTCTGATCTCTAGTCCTTCCTTGACTAGGGATCCTAACAAGCTTTCTTTAGTCTTCCTTGACTAAAGAAACTGGCCAGGTTTCTCTCTTCAGCCCTTCTAGACTGAAAAACCTCCAGCTGCTCACACATACCTCTCTCCCGGGCTTTTCAAGCCTCCACACTCACACACACACTGCCCCTTTTACAAAGACGCACATAACTTTTTTTCTGCTTGGCTCTGCCCACTTCTCACTCTCCTGAGCTAGCCTGCCCGGTCTCCTTGGCAACGCTCACTGTGGATTCAAAACGGATAACTCTAGTTTTAGCTACTGTTACAAACACAAATATATACTCTAACAGTTAAACACATACATAGTATCAATGACTTCTGCACAATATGTACATTGTAATCCACCCTGAGTCCCCTGTGGGGTGATAAATACTGTAAATAATAAAATTTCCCAAAAAAAGTCAGTGCAGACATCACCAGACCTGTATTCTTATGTGCTTATGGGGCCAAACTAAACATGAGTTTAGGCAAACATGAGTTTAGGCAAACATCTCTCAACAAGGAATGGATCAATTGGACAATTTCTAATCTGTGTCATTTTTATGTGCATTCACATAGCACCGGGATTGTGGCGCAGCTGGCTGAGTGTCAGCTGCATTAAGATCACTCTGACCAAAAAGGTCATGAGTTCGAAGCCAGCCCGGGTTGGAGTGGGTTTCCAACCAATTGTGTGTAGCCTGTTGTCGACCTTTGCAACCCAAAAGACAGTTGCATCTGTCAAGTAGGAAAATAAGGTACCACCTTAAAGTGTGGGGAGGCTAAATTAACTGATTTATGAGGCAAAAAAGAAGACTCTAGCAAAGCATTCCAGCGGGGAAGCATGCAGGGAATGCGGAAGTGCTTCATCAGCGTCGCAGATGGACGATGAAAGCGACAGCTCCCCTGGCGGCCAGAAAAAAGTTAAATAGCCTCTGTGTATGTCTGTATATGTTTGTATGTCAAAATTGGCATTGAACGTTTGCCATATATGTGTACACTGTAATTCGCCCTGAGTCCCCTGCGGGGTGAGAAGGGCGGAATATAAATGCTGTAAATAAATAAATAAATAAAATTTCTGCTTTATCTTGTTTTGACAATAACTTGTCATTTTTAAAGTCCACACCAAAAAAATGCATTTGAATATACACTTTCTCTTCAAATACATGTTAGTATTTTTTGATTTTCACATCATCTTATCCAGAGGACATCAAACCCAATGGATAGGCTCATTCTGAAAGGCACATTAGTCCAGAAGACAGGGACTTAAGACCTCACTACACATACTCATTTAAGCATTCTATGATGCTTGCCAGCTAGTTGGAAGGACAGATGGGCATTCAGCCCATCACACGACATCCCTCAACTTCCAGTGATGGCCCCGCCCCCAACCGGCATAGAAGGATCTTAGGATGCTTCCATGTCAACACGGGAATGTTGCATTCCAAATCAGGGAAAGCCCTCTGACTTTAAACACCATATAGTTCAGTAGAAATGCAATCGTTTATTGAAGATAATTAAAAAGCAGTAAAAGTAAAAAGCACTTTAAATGAATAGGTAAATCCAATTAGGTAGGAAGATAAGCCGGAACAAAATAGTCCAAGGAATTAGTCCATCAAAGTCCACGAAAAACAAAGGCAGAAACTTCTATAGTAAAATCCAAAACACTGTAAAGATGAATCCAAAGCACTTAAATACATAATCATAAAATCCAAGAATCAAAAACATGAATCAAAGGCACTTAGAACATGAATCTTTCCAAACAAGGCTCAAAGAACAGGGACGAGAACTTGACTTGATTCCAAACTGACTACAGATCCTGTACGTAGGACTTTTATCTCCTCATTTAGCTATGTCCCAAGCGGCCAGAAGTTGGTTTCACTTTAGCCTTGAATCCCTTATCTTTTGTTCTCTGAGCCTGACAGAACATGTGAACCACTGATCTGCTTGCCTATTTTGACTAATAACATCCCGTCTATCTATTTGCTCATTAATCTCTGCAGCTGGGCCAGGTGCCGAGCTATTCTCAAGCTCCAAATCATGGGAATTCTCTGGTAGCAATTCAGGGAGCACACCATCATCCCGACATCCCTTCAGAGACATTCTCATGAGAAAGTAAACTTTGAACAGGGATCATAGAATCATAGAATCAAA